>JAQMRL010000014.1:16427494-17027494 GCA_035578175.1 Catonia carolina | reverse complement strand
AAACAAGAAACATTGTGATAACATATCAAGGTGGTTACCAGCTCAATTAGCTAGGCAAGATTTCCCATCCTCAAGACCTTCGGCTCAAGTCAAGGCGCAGTTTGCAAAGATGGTGCTAAAGTAAGTGTACACTCTATTCTTTATATATTCTAAAAATTTTTAGTTTGTGATAATTTTTTCCCTTAAAGAGATACAGTTGGCACAAATGAGGTTTTGTTTTGTTTTTAATTTATGAAAACCAGTAAACGTATCTTTAATGTTCATATTTATGAAGTGTGATTAAATTGTGTTTCCTTTCTCTTGCCTGTATGAATATATAGGAAGGAAAGTATTGTTTTCATGTCAAGTTTTCAAAATTGAGTTTTCACTGGATGTACACTTTTTCAGACCCCCTGAACCCAAAAACAATGTTTTTAGCCATTGGTCTGTGTGTGTGTATGAACAAAATATCTCAAGAACGGAACATCGTAAAAAGTTGAAACTTGAAACTTAAGTTAGGATGTACTAGAGGACCCGACACGAACACTGTATATACTATATTTTTTATGCTCTACATGATAGGGCGCATAACTGCCGAAATTCTTTGGGAGGCTGTTCTCTCATAAAAAAAAATGTTTTTTTTAAGATTGTGGCCTTAAAATGTATTTTGAGGTAGAGAGTATATACGAGTTGTGGCTATTAAATAACGAGACTGACGTTGTAAAAAATGTAATTTTTATTTTATACATAATCTCTTATTATCACCTTCAATATACACTCCTTCTCTATCCCTACATCGCTCCATGCGAATTTTCCATTGTTGAAAACAGTGCTGGAAGTCATCTTCTGTCAGCTCCTTCAGGATACGTGCCGCTTTCTCTTTTACAGCTTTCACAGACTCAAATCTTGTCCCTTTTAATGCAGATTTCACCTTAGGGAACAGGTAGAAGTCACATGGTGCAAGATCTGGTGAATAAGGTGGATGTTCTAACACCGAGATGCTGTACTTGGGTAGGAGAACCTCTTGACAGATAACGCGGAATGAGCTGGCGCATTGTCTTGGTTGGGAACCCATGATTTGTCCTTCCACATTTCGGGGCGTTTTTTCCTTACTCTTTGACGTAGTTTAGAAAGTACCTCAAGGTAGTAATATTGATTAATTGTTTGACATTCAGGAACCCAGTAAAGGTACACAATCTCATGGATATAAAAAAAAATCATTGCTTTAAATTTTGACTTGCTCATTCGAGTTTTTGTGGCTCTCGGTGAAGTTTGGCTCTTCCAGCGCATGGATTGGCGCTTCGTTTCTGGATCATAAGTAAAAAACCACGTTTCATCACTGTTATTATTGTTTCCAAAAAATTTGGGTCATTTTCAATCGCGTACAAAGTGTCGGTACAAACATTTTTGTGCAGCACGTGTCCTGAAGGAGCTGACAGAAGATGACTTCCAGCGCTGTTTCTAACAATGGAAAATTCACCTGGAGCGTTGTAGGGATAGAGAAGGAGTGTATATTGAAGGTGACAATAAGTGATTATGTATAAAATTAAAATAAATCTTTTACATCAGTCTCATTATTTAATAGCCACACCTCTATATATCAAAATTTAGTATCAGTTTTTGACATATCCCTAGTTTTTAGTGTCTTCAGTAAAATTGGATAGGTAAATAACAGTTACATGGTTTTACAATTGTGGCCTACGTTATGTTTTTGTAAAAAAAAAAAACAAAATACCTCATGCATTTTAGCATGAAGTAGAGTCGAAGAGTTGTTTCCATAATTGACAAATGGAGTGTTAAATTTTTTACACTGTATCTGCTAGTTACAGGGCTACAAAAAATAGTTATATTTCTTATCACATGGTCAGCCAATTATATTACTGAAGCATTTCAAAACAGAAGAAGTAGATGTGTTAAAGACGTATTATTTTTCAAAGCTGATGATCTCTGAACGTATGCATTGCCCCCTACCCACTTCATAGCTAGCCAATGACTTGCCAGCAACATTGCCAATACTTGCTCTCGTAGCTCTGTTATATATTTCGTCGGCCATTTTTTTGGTCTTTCAATAACAATTATAACTTATGAACATACAACCAGCTGATTATATTATAAAGTATTGCATGTTAACACATTCTATAATCGATGTGTTCAGTACGAGATGTAAGACACGAGTGAATTACTCCGGCTCTTATACGCATGCACTCGTATTGTTTATCAAGCTGATACATTCGCACAATGGCTGGCAAACGTTCTGATTGGTCTTAAGGGGGGACATACCCTGAAAAAGTGTAAAAAAAATTTATTTGCTTTTTTGATTCTCTGATATTTTCTGAATATACCAATATATTTACTTTTTAGAAAAAGGTATTTTAAAGTAATATTTAAAAAAAATTTCGTATCATGTTTCACGCAGGTTTTTGGTGTAAAACATCAAATTTCAAGTTAAAATAACTTGAAAACGGATAGTCGGAAATTGATGATTTTTTCACAGATTTGAACTAAGTTTCATTCTCTATTAGTTCAACTACACACCAAAAGAGTGAACCACAAGTAGTGTGTTGTTTCACGTTTAGTAGTTCCATGCAACTAATTTAAGTAAGAACAAATACATAAATACTAAAAAATTTTTGTTTTTGCGTTTCCCGCAACTTTTTTTTCACGTGTTTCAGAATCTTTGTTAAATCATATTTTAGGTTCTACAGCACGTAGAGAGATTTTTTTTTTTTAAAATGATGGGATTTTTATGCTCTATGCAATGTGGTATGGAAAATACAAAATATTCATTCCTACAATTTTAAAACTGTTTAAAAGTTACTACAGGTTGGATTTACCGCATTTTTTTACAAATAATTGTCTAAAAATTTAACTAGGTAAAATAATTGAAAATGAATACCACAATTCAGAGACAATAAATTTCCCATTAATTTGAGCCTACTTGCATGCAAATACAGTAAACGATACTCAAGAAATTACTTAACAAAAAAATAGCGTTTTTTCATCCCCAACCCTAATTATAAGGGTTGTTGAGAAAATGTTCAACTCATTTTATGAACAGAGATAAGTAATGACTTGAAGAACAAATTTGCAAATGCACAATCATTTAACATTAAAAGGGGGGAAAATTTTTTTCAAGGGTATGTCCCTCTTTAACGCATTGAACAGCAGAGCTTATAAACCATGAAAAGTATTTTAGTCAGAGTTGTCTCCTTTGAGAGTAACGAATTTCATTATACAGCCAGACCGTGTGGTGAATGAAGTGAAGGTGTCATTCGCTGGGTGAAAGTATAATCTGTCTATGTTAAGAGTACTCCGACATAGGCAACCAGCAACACAAGTGAGCATGCGCATTAATTAAAAATAAGCACAGCATAATCAAAAACAAAATTCCATACAACACTAATTCGCTCTAAACTTAATATTATATTGAAAATACGTTCAATTCATCTGCTAGAAAATATTTTATAAATCTAACATTAGTTTACCAGTAATTACTAAAACTTTTACTATTGTAACTCTTACATTGTTATTTTTTTTTACATTATTTACTATTATTACATCATTATTTATGATTTGTAGGTTTTTAATAAAGACTCAGTTTTATTTTTGGTCACAAGTAATAATATAAGACTAATGCGCTTAAATTATAATAGGAGAGTAAACAATTCCAGTGATTCGTTATCATTTCAGATTTTTTACTTCATATCATTAAAATATTAATAGTCTGTGACTAGTTTAATACAACTGTTTGTACTTGCCCATGTTTAACTCATTTTTAGTTTGATCAGTTATCTTTTGGTATTGTATCGGTTCGTTTTGATTTTCTTCGTAGACTGAAGTTGAAAAGTTTTGTAAGCTGTGTTTTGTTAACATGTGTGGTAGTGAATGCGTTGAATTTTTGAAACATAACAGCGGTAAACATTAAAAAGTAGACAAAAATTGTTTTGTTAAATGTAACGGTTAAAATAATTAAGGAGTCTTTTTATGAAACTAAAATAGTTACAAGTAATCTGAACGGTATAATTGAAAAAGCTTAAAGGATAATGTTTATTTTAGCTGGATGTAGATATTTTAGTGTGGAACGTAGTGCAAAATAATTGTCAGGCGGAGAGGTAGATACGCGCTAACTAGTGTAAAACTTTCGTTTACAACCTGTAGGCGCTTGCCTCGCGCAGAGTACTCTTACAGTAGATGGACTATAAATGCTTTTCGGAGGGCCCGGCCTGCTGATAAAAATACTTTTCTACTCAGTGAGGAAGGTAATGTTGAACCACCTCACTCCTCGTTTTACCAGTAAAGCCTCTAGAGGTTCAAACCAGTCTTTCAGCTGATGACCTAAACAATTACAAAGTGTTAAATTTACTAACTAGTTCTTCTTTTTTTTCTTTCTTACAGGGAACGTGTTAACAAACGAAAACTACAAGAAATTGTGAGGGAATTTTCATTAGTATGCCGTGGATTAGTAAATACAGAATATGCAGCTCAAACAAGCTCCAGACTTGTGATGCCAGATATTTAAAGAATTCTTCTTTCTTTGATCAAAACATTTATCTATCAGTTCTGGATTGCATAACGTATTCAACATCAGCGCTTCAATATGAAAAAATCGGAAAGTCAGCGATACATATTCTGTCGATTCGCAATCCTATCACAGCTCAAAATAATTATATATATTTCTATTTATTTTATATGTCTTAGTATTTATTAATAGTAAGTGTTGTGTGTGATATCTTCAATGTTGGTGAATTGTTTGAGGGAATCTTCTGGTTTTTTGTATTTTTTTTTTTACAGAGGTTTCGAAACCAGGTATGATATTATTGACATTTATATTAATTATAATTAACTGAGTAATTTACATGGAATTTGCTGTTCATTATTGTAATATTATTCGTTTCAGTGTATCCACATAACCACATCAGGCTTGCCAATATTCTTTTTTTCTTGTATCAATTTCGAAACCTAATTCATATTCCAATTGCTATATCTCCTTTTGTACATTGTGATCCTAAACTGTTTGGAATCTGATTCTAGAGCTGTCATTGTTGTTTAGGTTTTCAGTCGAAGAGGTGGTTTACCCCTGCCTTCCTCACTGAGTTGAAGCTCTCTTAAAATAATTTACTTTCCACCCTGCAAATGACACTTTCATTTCATTCACCACAGGATCTGTCGATAATAAAATGCATTATTCTCGATTAGTGTTTTTTACAGCTCTACCATTTCTGTTCTTAACCGGATGAGAACTGCGATTCTAACAATCACGTGGACTGACATTTTACGCCTAATAAAAAGTTTTATTTCATTCAGTTTCATTCCTAAAAATTTCAAAAAATTACCATTTATTTATAAAGAATTTGTTAATAGAATCACGTTTGAACCAAATTTTTCCATTTTGATTTACGACTAGAACAAAAATTGAAAGTTATTAATTAACCCTTGCTATCTCGATCAAGGGTACAGAATATTGTAATTAAATCAAAATTTAAATTAGTACGTATTTGAAATTTCGTACACGCTGTAAGAATGTAATTGTCTATGTTGTGTTAAAATTTCAAGCTTTTTGGTCGAATAGTTATCGAGTTACAAACCTCTAAACACATAATATTTGTTGCGATAGCAAAAAAAACGGGTCTTTTTGTCTTCCAACCTCGATATGGCAATTTTTAAACAACATTAAAAATATAGGACTATTATAGGTTAACGGAGAGTAAAATGAGCTAAATTTTTATGTAAAATATGTTGAGATTCGACTCATAGTTTTGGAGATGCAAGGGTTCAAACTCGGGTGTCTATGATTATGAAACCGATTGTAGGTGAAATGGTCAACTTAACAGGTTTTTACTGTAAAACTATTTGCCATCACTAATAAACTGTTTTCCCAATGCGTTAAACCGGTTCCTGCAGTTGCACACACACACACACACACACACACCAACTTTTTTCCACTACACCACCTATTCCATGTATTGAGTTCTTTACTTTACACTACCAGATTGTCGACTGGCCCAACAAAGAAAATAGGTTGATTTGTAATAAAATCAGGTAGAGTTTCGAGAACAATTAAGTATAGTTGAGAGCTGCTGACTTGTTTGCTAGTGCGGGATGAAGGGCAAGGCGGACTGGCGACAGTAAGACATGATGTTGTCGTAGCAAAGTTTGTTTTAAATCCACATGGTGATCTGTGTACTTTACTTTCTAAAAATATTCACTCTTCATATATATTGTCAGTTGTTACTGTGAGATCGTTCACTGTAGTGGCGTTAATTACGCTCACAGCTCGTGAAGTTATTATTCTAGTTATTGTATGTAATCTAATTTTGTTATACGTGGCCTATTTATAAAAAACTGATATAAAATGTAACCCTCTGTAGTAAAATATTAAAAAAATACTTTTTTTACTTTATTAGGGTATTATAATAAACTTTTAGTACCTATATTAATAAAATAGGTATTTTAGAATGTTATTATTTTAAAATCTAATAAAATATTTTGGTACTACAGTAGTTATTCAAAATGGTTTGTGACTAATATTTTTAGAACAGTGTATACTAATGGTATTATTGCTACTACTAGGTTATACGAGGGGGGAATCGTACAAACAATCCTCTCCAATCGAATTCCTTACGCTAGCAATCAAGTGAGCTCCCATCTATATGTGACTAAAACAATTCTCATAAAATCAGGAGGAAAATAATAAAAAATTTAATCTATTCCATTCTGGGAAGACAACCAATGAGGCACTAACAAAGGGGAATGAATGTCTTGGATACAATAAATTTTTATTAAACTACATTCAAAAAAATATTTATTTTCGATATTGGCAAGCCTGATTAAATTATCTAATTTTAATGTTTTAGTAATAAGAGTAAAATTAATTCCAGTGTTAATGGCTTTATAATTATTAATTAATTAAGTACTGTTATTTATGACTGTTCTAATTTTAATTCGAAATCATTTCTGGCTAATTTGAAATCAGTGATGATGAATATAAGTTTTGTGTAGATTTTTTTTAAAAAAAACTGTAGTGGTGGCAAACATTTGAGGGATTCATGCCGGAAGGGCATATACACCAAAATTACAATTTCCTGTTTTTCCTCTTAACCCTTCTGCTACGGCGTGTTTTTTGTCGTATAGTTAATGTTTAAATGCCAAAACACAAATAAATTCATTTATCTAAGACCATTACCGAAAATTAAAAAATTGTAAAAAAATTACAGGCATTTTATACAACACGCATGGTTATGTTTATTATAAAAACATAAAATTGAATTATATATATTTTTTTCTAACCACCAGAATACGGTAACATAAAACACTTACCAATGTTTACATTGGTAAGTGCATAAAATTGGTAAAAACATAAAAATAGATTGTGTTTTTTGCTAGATACAGTGGGCGAAACACTTTCGCACGTTAAAATTTGTAGGTTACTTTATACTTTTGGCCGTAACGTGCTAAAATTTAAGATTATCATGAAAGTGTGCAGTAAATATTTTGTAGAAGACATTTTCGTGAATAAAAACCATGTTTTACTATATAATTTTGAGTAACATTAGCTCTAATAATTGCAATTCTGTGATTGCAGAATCTGTGATATTCGAACAATGTTGCATTGTCAAATTCCTGCCATTTCCCACCCTCTTGTTCACAATACATATGTGAATAGTATTAACATTGAACATATTTACAGTTACAAATACACATACAAAATTATATAGTTGTGGTAAAAGGATAAGAGTTTGTAATAGGTCATGAATAAGGTCGAGGGAGGTTTCACAAAGAAAGACAATGTCTACTCTCAGAATTTCCGCATACCACGCCAATGGTTGCATGTAAGAAGAAAAGATTTTATTTTATAGCTTCTACGCACCATTCTGATTTAGTAGGTAGTTTTACCAACCTGAAGGGTTAAATAGTTTGAAATAGTTTATATCTTGTCATGGTAGAAGATCATACATGTTAATTAGCAAAATAAAGTGTTACGAATATTTCCTTTTTTTGCGTATCACTTATAGTTCATATTTTATAGCTCTCCTGTTAAAATGTACTTTTGGTTGATAACGCCCTTGTGGCATGAAACCCTTGAATGTAATTCTCAGCTAACCTTACAAATAGATTATTTTTTCAACCACTTGTTTTCATTTTTTTTTGAAACATTTTCATTTTCAAATTAGCCAGAAATGAATATTATTGTTAATTGCTGTTGATTAAATGTGTAATAATTGTGTCATTTAATGACAATTAAATGAATCGTTTGTTGGTTTGTATACGGAATTTTTGCCAGTGTTTTCAAGTTATAAACTTGCATTAGAAAAATAATACAACTAAGAAACAAACAAGAATTGAATTGATGTTTAGTTGTTGTTTAATATAATTGTTACATGTAAATTTCTGCTTACGAAAATTATTTCTTTGTTTTTTTTTCGTTTTGATTTTTTTATCTGTTTATGATTACTGTTGGTACTACCTTGTTTATCTGGATGAATTGCGACTAAAAGTGAAATAGATAATCTAAAATCTGGATTAACCAGAAATAGTAAGAAATTCAATAAATACAAAACATAAAGCTAAAATGTTCTGTATTTATACTTTTTTAAATAGAAACTCATTACAATTGTTAACCCTTAGGAAACGGTCTGTTTCTCGTAAAACAGAAGAACTGCAAAATTCAAAACGCACTCTCAAAACAATTGTTTTATCTAATGTTATTACTGATGAAAAATTCTGAAAAAAATTACAGTTGATTCGTATAATATGTACGCGCGCCTTTTGAGTATAATTACAAGAAAATCGCTTCATAATTCTTTGTGTTTAGTTAGGCGAGCGAAAATTTTTGTGTTTACTTTAGATTTTTTACTATAACGGGCTTAAATTTCAGTTAAGCAAAAAAGTTTATAAAACATGTTTTGTAGACAAGAGTTTACTGAATAAATGTATATTTTTCATTTAAATTTCCGTAAATATTTGACAAAGTTACAGAATGTTCAAAATTAGTCCATTTTGGAAGGTGAAGGGATGGTATTTTACATTCTTTACGGTGACGTCACAGACCCATTATTACATTTCATTGGTATTCAATTATTGGATCATTTTTATTTTAGTGATGAAGAACAAAATTTTACACAGCTCAAGGAGAATAAACTCACGCTGCCGTACCTATAACGGTTGCACACATTTGTAAGATTTACTCACTATGTAAGTCTCTACAATAAGCACGCGTTCTTTCTTGGAAAAAACCATTGCTGACACAATATAACGAAACAACTGCTGTCACCACACTAATGCTTGACTGGAACATTTTAACTGTCTTAGGTTGTTTGCCTTGAGTACACTGTTGCCAACATACAGAAAATTTACCAATGTATTACTTCTATCTCCTTATAATCAGGGTTGTGTCTTGAATAAAACACCCGTTAGTATACATATATATTTATATTAGCCCTATAAAGGGCTAATATAAATTATTATGTTCAACACAATCACCCTAACATGAATTTGCATAAGTCGAGATCTTACTTTATGTTTACGATATCGCAATTTTATAAATAAAAAAATTTTCCGATCCAGATTGGTAGAGACAAACAGGGTAATACTGTACAATTATCATCTTTTAAATGTTTTTTACTTTCTCTTGCCAATATAAATGTATAAAAATGAAAGTATTGTTTTCATGTAGATTTTTTGAAATCGAGTTTTCACCGGAACTACACATTTTCAGACCCCCTAAACACAAAAAACATGTGTGTGTGTGTGCGCGCGCGCGTGAACTGAATATCTCAACAACGGAAGATCGTACAAACTTGAAGCTTAAGTTAGATACCACTACCGAACCCGACACAAACATTTTCATCAAAGTCTGTCAACTGGAAGTAGTAGTTTATTCGTGTAATTTTTCACTTTTTTACAATTTTCTCAAAAACTGGTCCTATGATTTTTTTTTTTAAATCGCCTGATTTACTTAATTTTTTATGCTTTACAAGATAGGGTTGGCATCATGTCTGCTGAAATTCTTGGAGAGGCTGTTTTCACATAAAAAATTGTTTTTTTAAGATTGCGGCATTAATATGCATTTTAGCGCAAAAATTTTTATAAGAAAAGTTGTAGACAATTTAAAATCCTATGACTTTTATTTTGAACATTTTTTTTTGTATAATGCTTCTTAGTTTAGCAGTAATTAGCAATTTTCTGTTTTTTTCCAACGAAAACGTGTGAAAAATCGATTTTTTTAAGATTTCGGCCTAGTATGCATTTTACGACAAAAGTGTTTGTAATCAGATTTATAGGAAATTAAAAGATCTAAAACTTTTATTTAGAGCATTTTTCTCTACAGAGCCTAGTTTAGTGTGAGAGTGATTTTCCAAATTTTTAGCCAAACTGAAGTTGATTTTCATTTTGCATCTTTCACTTGTCACCAGATGGGGACATTAAGTGGCTAACCTTATTTATTTGGTCGCCCTGAAAAGGGCCGTTTAAGCGGTGGTCATCTTGGAGAGGCGTTGGTCGTAGTCATCGTGGCGGTCGAGGAGCTGGGCAACACGGCGTGTCGTCATCCAGCGGAGACGTCATCTTCTTCCCTCGCAGTAGTGCGTCAGTGGCTGCTTTGTCGGGTCTGGTGGGCGTAAGTCTCGGTTGAGGGATCGCTCTGGGCATCACTTGCGTCAGCGGGCGTCTTGATCGCAGCGACTCGGGAGTTTTGATCAGAATTGAATCCCTCAGCTCAGTGCAGCGCTCTTTATATAGTTGCCGAGAGGGCGGCTACTGGCTCGGCCTTGATGACAAAGCCCTCTGTCGGAACGAGCTCGAAAGGTTTATCGGTACC
Source organism: Catonia carolina (assembly GCA_035578175.1). Lineage (NCBI taxonomy): Eukaryota > Metazoa > Arthropoda > Insecta > Hemiptera > Achilidae > Catonia > Catonia carolina. Next base: position 17,016,699 of record JAQMRL010000014.1, on the reverse strand, counting down.
CGCCAAAGGGCCTATTGGCCAACAAAGGCCGGAAGAAGTATTGAAGGCCGGCAACAGAGTAAATGATTAATTAGAAGGAATGGCGGTGACACACTCATGATTAAAATTAGGTTATGTTTTTTAAGGTTAGTTTTTGTTTGTTTCTAATGTTAGGTTGTATTGTTCATTATTTGCATTGGCAAGAGAAAGTTGTGTGAGTGTTTCACACCAGATTTTTTTTATTTTGTTCAAACATGCCAAAAAAAAAACATTCTAGAAGACTGAATTATTTTTCTTTAGACTTAGGATATCTGTATTCTACATTAAGAGTCTGTAATTAGTATGCGTATACTACGAGGGTAGGCTGATAAGTAATGCACACATGCTTGTAGAAGACGAACAAAAAGAAATAGCAAGATGGGGTAAATAACAAATTAAAGTACAAATCTTAACCTACCAAATTATCTATTTATTTTTCAATATAGTCACCGTTAAGCATTACACATTTCTCCCAACGTTTAACAAGTTTTTTCATTCCGTCACTGAAAAATTCTTCCGACTTTCCTCGAACCCAGGACGCAATAGCTGCCTTCACCTCATTGTCCGAGCTGTAATGATTACCCTTAAGGTCTCTCTTCAGTAGAGGAAAAAAATAAAAATCGCAAGGCGCAAGGTCGGGAGAATACGGAGGGTGTAAAATTGGTTGAAACTTCAGGTTTCTCAGAGCCTCTCCAGTTGCACGCGAAGTGTGTGGACGAGAATTGTCGTGTTGCAAAATTATTGGCGCCAGGTTGCCTCTAACACGACAAACTCGACGTCGGAGGTGTTTCAGAGTCTGTATATACTGAGCAGAATTTACCGTTGCCCCTCGTTCCAGATAATCAGTCACATAAACTCGGCGAGCATCCCAAAACACAGTCAAAAGAATTTTTTTTGCGGACGGTTGTGTTTTGAACTTTTTCACAACAGGAGAATGTGGATGACGATATTCAGCGCTCTGCCTTTTTTCTTCGGGATCGTAATGATGAACCCATGACTCGTCCCCCGTCACAATATTCAAAAGAAAGTCGTCTCCTTCGTCACGGTAGCGCTTCAAAAGTTGTTCAATTCGCGTTGTTTAATTCTCGTTGACATAGCACCAGAACACGACGCCATACTTCCACTACTCAAAACAAACTGAATGAAAGCAACGCCTTCAAACTGCGCAGACTTGTAGAGGAGAAATAGTACTTCCACATGCCACCAGGCGCGCTACTGAAGTTTATTTAGTTGTCTTCTACAAGCATGTGTGCATTACTTATCAGCCTACCCTCGTATATAAATTTCATTTTAGTTTAAGTTCAAATATCTATATTACTGCTTAGGGTCCTTAGATGTTTATCCAAAAAAAAAATACATGTACCATATTATATACCTCAGTGTGATTAATCATTATCACCTCAGTGGCGTAATGGTCAATTATTGGGTAAACTATAAAGTTTAAATTTCATCTTCAATTCTCTATTGCGTATTAAAATATTAAATTGTTCATTCAATCAGACATATTTGTTGATAACATAAATATTAAACCAGTGTGTCTGTGAAATTTTAAAATTCTGCAATTTATTAAACTACAGCATTCAAATTTGCTGCATCATTTTATATACGAGGCATATTCATAAAGTAAGCAGTCATTAAAAAAAACGTATTGCTTGTTTTTCTACAAACTTACTTTACATTTTACTTTCTCTTACCTATATGAATAGGAAGGAAAATATTGTTTTCATGCGATTTTTCAAAATTGATTTTTTTACTGAATATACACGATTTCAGACGTTGTTCGGTGTGTCTGTATGTGTGTGAACAAAATATCTTAAGAACGAAACGTCCAAAGAAGTTGAAACTTGAAACTCAAGTTCAATACTACTACCAGACCCGACATGGAACATTTTCATCAAAATTGGTCAACCGGAAGTAGTAGTTTAATCCTGTCATTTTTCACTTTTTTGCGATTTTCTCAAAAACGGCTCCTACGATTTTTTGAAAATTGCCGCATTTACTATAATTTTTATGCTCTACAAGATAGGGTAGGTGCCATATCTGCTGAAATTGTTGGAGAGGCTGTTCTCTTGTAGAAAAAAAAGGTTTTTTTAAGATTATGGCTTTAATGTGCATTTTAACAAAATTTAAACTTTACGAATCTGCCTCATATATACAGTATGTTGTTCTACTTTTTTCTAATTTGTATTGCCCGTTTTCTCTGGGATTTTTTTTGTTGTTGTTAATCTTTGCGTTTACAGAAAATGGTTCAAGGAACTTAAAAAAACCATAGTTTTGATTTTGCTTATGATTTTATTGAACTCTGTTTAAAATGAATATTATCTGCAATAAAAACCATGTGACAGTGTTAGTAATTGGGGGAAGAACAACTAATAAAACTTTTATAAAAATTAGTTAAAAAATACATTCCATGGAACATTATGTTTGTAACGCCACATGCATTAACTAAGTTTTGAAAAAATAGATTGGATGTTCCATCATTTCATATTGTGTGCATGTTAGTGTGTATGAAAAATTAATTTTATGAGCCTTAAGGTCTTTGTCCTCTAGAACGTATCATATTAGGACCGTAACCATATTGACATGTACAAATAAATATTCTTTGTACAGGGCGTTTCATAATGTTCTTCGGGGTTATGAAAATTTAGTACAAAAAAACTATTTCACTTACCTAAATGAAAGTTGTAACAGGCCAATGCAGGGATTCAAACATTTATTTTTAAAACATCTATAAATGTTCAATGTGTACTCCTTTGGTGACACGGCACACATCAACACGAAAGTCTGGCTCTTGCCAAACACATTCTAACATGTCCTTTCGATAGAGTTGATTGCATTGATTATGCGATCCTTCAGCTCAGAGATATCGTCCGGCATTGGTGAGATAAACACCTTGTCTTTCACATAACCCCAGAGAAAGAAGTCATGTGGCATGAGGTCTGGTGATCTTGGTGGCCACAGCATAATGTGTTGGTCTTCTTCAGATGTGCGTCCTATCCAGCGCTGAGGCAATGTTGTTAATGTATCGTCGAACCTCATTATGAAAATGGGCAGGACAACCATCTCACTGAAAAATGATATCGTTGAGTAACTGAGGCGAAAGCCATAATTGTAACATATCCAGGTAAACATGCCGGTTATGGTCATTACCGTAAAAAAGAACGACCGATACACTGCCTCACGAGAGATCGCACAAAAAATGTTTACTTTCAGAGAATCCCGAACGTGTTCCACATAAGCGTGTGGGTTTTCAGTTCCCCAAACTCGCATGTTATAACGGTTTACTTTGCCGCTAATATGGAACGTAGCTTCATCGTTGAAAATTATCTTCTCTAGAAAACCTTCATCTAACAACACCTTTTCCTGTAACAAAACAAAAATCGAGCCTACGTGTTTTATCTCCATCAGATAGATGCTGCATTAATTGAAGATGGTACAGTTTGAGTAATAAACATTTATGGAGAAGTCTCCACACCGTTTTTTTTTGGAATTCGTAACTATTAGCCTGCCAACGCAGTCGATGTGACGAACTGCGAATAAGACTTGCACGCCCACATTTGACATTGACATCTGAGGTTGATGGACGACTAACTGATTTTCGCTTATACAAGCAACCAGTTTCACTGAATTGTTTATATCATGCATGAATTGAATTTTCACTTGGTGGATCCTTATTAAATTTCAACCGAAATGCACGTTGCACAGTAATTACTGACTTCGACACGTGAAATTCTAACACACAAAACAACTTCTCGCATCTCGTGGTAGCCATTTTCTCTACTGTCTACGCCTAGTGGGCAAACTATTAACTAACTGTGCAGAATATGTGGAAAAACTATTTAAAGTGCTCTTTTTTACAGTATTTGTTTCATTCTTATAAGTGAAATACTCTTTTTGTACTGAATTTTCGTAACACCGAAATACATTATGAAACGCCCTGTATAGATTAGAATTGGAAAACACCCATTAGACCGTTTCATCAGTGACCAACAATGTAGTATGCCATCCCTGTTTAATCAACAATTTGCCGGCCGGAATATTTTGTAGGTGATGGCACGCTCTGTGCATGATACATATTGTTGCCAAACCGCGTTGCTATCCTGTTCTTACACAGGATTACATAGTTCTTTGCTTGCCGATTGAAAGAGGATTAAATAACTACCAAACGGCTATAATATGGTTATATTATACGTGTTGTATACGTGTATAGAAAGCTTTTAATCCATTGCAGTGGGCATATTAGTAATCAGAGCAGTTTTTTCATGCCAAACATGGTCCTAATACAGTTATGGTATATGTTCTAGTGGACAAAGACCTTTTAATGTTTCTATTCATTAAAAATGTTAATAATACAGAAATTTCAAAGTGTACATAAAGTGAAAAAATGAAAATCAATTTTTAAAAATTTTGTCCATTTTCACAGGTCTTAACCCTTTTTATCTCAGGGTCTAATATATATGATATCAAAGAATCAAAATTTATAATATTATTATGCATTATATATACACACATATTTTATGTAAATTGATGCAAGAAAATTACGAGTTTGAATTTTGTACAATGAACTTTGTTTAGATCTAAAATGTTGCTAATAGATGTTATGACGGTTATTCACTAAATAAGGTCCAATTGCGGCAATACACTTTACTTACATGTTGATGAATTTCTGCTCTGAAATGTACCCTTGCAGTCAAAAACCAAATCTCTGAAAATATTTCACAGTTGCCTGGCTGATCAGTTGATTTAAACATTTTGAACTGACACTTAAACAGCACACTTCAACAATATTAATGGCATCATTTGACGAGCAAGGCATGCCAGGAGTCAGTGTGCATGTGCATTTCATGTTCGCACAACATTCGATTAGTTTCAGACCTTATTTTTGGAATAACTCTCATAGAAAGATACAGGTTTAAAAGAGACATGGTTTTGGTATACACTAGTTTAAATATACCTGGAATCAAAAGGGTTAAATAATTTTTATGTTGAACTTTTTATCTTAAAATCTGTTTCATTAATATCTACTTAACAATTTTTCACTTTGCAGTCTGCAAAATTTTCATATGCAGAGTCAATGTATTCAAAGGTAGTGTCATTTAGCCTGGGTATACACTGGAGATGTATGACATGCAGCGCGATACATGAAGCTTGAAAACCAACCAATGCTGTTAAATTGGACCTAGCGCATGTATGGATTGAAATTTCAGGGTATTGTGGTTATCGTTATCAGCTGTTCTGATTGTTTCTGCTGTGATTCTACTAACCTATCAGTCTTCCAAACTCACAAACTTGAAAAAGTTCCATGTTTTCCAAGGTTGTCCCAAATCTCTCCATCCAACCGGTACAAAACACTGTACTTGGAGGAGTATTCTGTGATCCGGCATTCTGTCCAGGTGTCCCTCCATCACCTGTGATACCCTTCAATCTTCTCATTCGGGTAGTAGACTTTGAGCTCCTTCCTTATATCTACACATCTACATCTCTATCCAATCTCGAGCATCTCTTAACTCTTCGCAGGAATCTCATCTTCACTGCTTGGATCCTCTGTACATTCTTCATCGTGGTCACCCATGCTTCACTCGCATACATTATTATCAGAGTTGCCATCACCTTGTAAAACTTATCTTTGTGTCAGGTCTGGCCCTGTTCTTCAATTATCTTATTAAATGTGGCACAAATCCTTTGGAATTTACTTATCTTCCGCTCGATGTCTAAATTCGTCTACTCCTACGTCACATCTCAAGTAACTAAAATTGGACAACTGCTCCACTATCGCATAATCTATGACAATCTTCGGTCGAACCGGATATTTCCCCTTGTATTTTGCCTTGGTTTCGTGGCGGAAATTCTGAGATGAAAGTCTTCACACAATTTACACAGGATGTATACAGATTTTTGGAGCTCATCCTCAGATTCCTGAACCAACCACAGATCATCACCAAAAAGCATCGCATTTATGTAGCAGTCTCTGTTCGACCGTATACCTAGGTCAACGTTGCATTTCCCACGTATAATAAATAAAATATCAATTTAATCAGTAATTTACAAATTATTGTTGTTGTACATGCGCTGTAAGTGTACACAAAATGCCTTTGACAGACAGTGATTGTGAAAAACAACTTTTGTGCAAGCTACGGAACAGTTTCCAGTTCTGTATGATTACAAATTGAAAAAATACAGCTACTGAAATGAACAGGAAGAGGCATGGAGGGCACTTACTGTCAAATTCAGTGCAACTGGTTCGTTCACTGGACGACATTTTGGAGCCTTCTAAAGAAATTATTCACAACATGCCGCTTCGAAGATACTATGCATCTCCAGTGTGTACCCTGGCTTACCACACCTTTATTTTATCGGCCTTTGTAACCCCATACGTATTAAGATTAATAATTAGTCATTTTTATCATAAAACACCTTATGTAACAAGATTTTTTTTAAATTCTAGCCGACCTATTGAATTTCTTATAAAATTGTAATTGCTAAGAGGTGGGGTTCAAAAAGTTCCCAAAAATCGATCTATAAAATTTTATTTAGAAAAGTAATATAATATTTATGTAATTGTTCAAAATATAACTGGCATCCATTTTGCGATTGGCACCAGAGGTTTCAGGTGACCGTCAACAACTTTTGGACAATGATGGACAAATGAGGGTCCGGTTATTATCCAAAGAAATTTACGTACATAAATCAGTTGTCAGGTTTTGATATAAGGAAGGTCTGTGCCTTGATGGTACCAAAGTACTCATCGATGACAGGAAGGAACAGCGCCTGTAGGGGATGCTGAAGAGAGTAAAAAAGGATTTGACGGCCTGTCTACGAGAGATTCCTGTTAAGACCTTCTAGCATGCTTTCAGAAGTGGGTGAAGCGTTGGAAAATGTGTGTTGAGTTGGGAGGAGAATACTTTAGAAAATTCTAAAGAGATTGTAAATATATATTCAAAAAGTGATAAAAAAATTAGAGGAAATTTTGGGGCAGACTCTGTAATAGGCCAATTTTGTATTTTTACTTTTCAGTCATCCAGTAATCAGCAACAAGAGAGAGCGTGTAGTAGTTATAATGTACATGTTTTATTTCACTATCACACTTACCATTTGTTTATTTCATGTTTCCTTACAGCAAATAGAGTCTCAGATGGTGATTTATCCAGTAAAACTGAGACAACATTTCATAATTTGACGAATAGAAAAAGTACTGTGGATGAAATAACTTGTAGGTAGTTGTTTAGGACAGTAATTGATGGATCGTGCCGTAAACCTAACAAGATGAAATTTTCCTATCGTCATCTTCCTTTTTAGCTGTAGGCATTATTTATTGGGAACCCTTTGACCCTACCATGTTCGAGGGTGAATCAAATATTAACAGTAATTTTGCTATTTAGCATAGTTCTTAGCTTGGCAATAAAGTGTGCGATGAAAAGGCGTTTTATATAGAATGGGGAAACTGACTTAGTTGGTACAGTCTGTTCTGTCTTCAATAAAACCATGAGTGAGCAGGAAGTGCATCCATCTGTTGTGCAACACATCGGTATAAAGTTTCTAACAAATGAAGGTGTCAAGTTTTTTGAGATTTTAACACGTTTAAGGGTGCAGTTTGAAAACACTTCTTTGTCACAAATTAGTATAAGTATAGGCATGTCATCTGGCGTTGAGGTTTCGAATGAATCAGCTTACATATACTACATCCACCCGTCCCTCCCATAGTGTTATAGACTGTTTACAAAACTAATGTATATATTTTTCTATATTTCATAGAAATTACGTTTATTATAAATACAGTAATGCAAATATCTCATCTCAATAATCTCATGGTCCATTTTAATATGCCGGCCATTTTTTTTAAAAAGTGCTTTTTTGGCTCCACTTTGCTTTTTTAAAGGTAGGGAAATGATTTTTGGATTGAACCATGCATTTTCACAACAGTATTATGTCAAGCAAAGCGTTTATAGTTTTTTTTTTAAACATCGTTAAATAATTCAAAATGTGCTACGAAATGAGTTGCAGCACGAAAAACACAGAAATGGTTTTTCTAAATGACTATACTTGGAGCAGATACCACTATAGAGCTCAGTTTCCTTTCAAGAAGTTTAGAGGCTAATAGAGTTTTCTATTAACACCACATATGTATTTCTAATTACAAGTGCAAAATATGATACATGGCACAATATTGCTGTTAAAATGCATGGTTCAGTCCAAAAATCATTTCTGTATCTTTACATGAAGCCAAAATTCACTTTAAAAAAAAATGGTCAGCATTTTAAAATGGAACATCAGACTTCTATTTTAAAATTTTCATATAGAGAAAACTGATCTTCAATGTACTTAAATGCCGTTTTTTTATGAAAAGTCTGGACGGAGTAACGGACGTTTAAAAACCACATTAACGGAAAACTGGTTAAAATCTGAGTACTCTTTATTGCTGCACCTCCGACTAGTTTCATAAGTCAGACCAATCAACGCAGGAAAGAACAGGCTTTAAGTTAGTGTAGTGTTCAAAAATATTTGTTGCTTTTTTTAGATAAAGCTCTTCAAACGAGTGCAGAGACGTGAAATGGCATGCCTCTTAAGCGCTTGCGTTGAAAGCCCACGAGTGTGAACATAGCTATTATTAGCTATTAAACTTGACCTAGGGTGTCGTTTTCAACAGTTTTACACCCATCCTTAAATTCTCGACCCCATAAATAAACAAATTTTGTAAGAGAATAGTGTTCCCAAACTGCGCTCTTAAACGTATTAAAACCTCCGATGATTTGACATCTTCATTGGTTAGAAATTTTATAACAATGCATTGCACAATAGACAGATGTACTTACTGCTCAGTCATGGCTGTATTGAAAGTAGAACAGATTGTAACAACTGTATCGGTTCCCCCATTTTATATAAAATGCGTTTTCATTGCGCATTTTATTGCCTAGTTCAGAATTACTCTCTATAACTCTACATCAAAATTACTGTTTCTTTTTTATTCGTCCTCGTACAATAATTTTTTAGATAATACAAATAGTTTTATCATCGTATTCAGTCAGAAATTAAAATTTTCTTTCTGGTAATCATAAAGTTTTCCATGTTTCAAAAAACTACTCATAACCTGAGAATTGCAAAAGTCCATACTATTTTTAATCTTTTGGTGTATCGCAAGTCTGGGAGAAATACGGTGTGTAGGATCTATAAATTTACCAGGATAAGAGGTTTTTTGCCTCAGCTCTCACTGAATTAATTCTAATTGGTTGTGTACATCCGGTGAAAACTCATTTTAGAAAAATTGACTTAAAAAAATGTTTTCTTTTCCTATCTATTTATATAGGGCAAGAGACAGTAAAAAATTCAATCAAGTTGAAACCTGAAATTTAAGGATACTAGGGGACCCGATAGCTATGTCCAAACTCTTGCGCTAAGCGCATGCGTCAAGGCATGTCCAATATTAGTAAGAAGTAGCAGATTTTCATAGTGCAAGAAGTCCCACCAGCCTTGGATTTCTGTGCACTTCAATATTTAATTTGAAGTGTTATATTTTGCGCACCATAAAAGAAGTTCTTTCTGTTTGTAGAGCTCTATCTCAAAAACAACCAAACAGAAAATCTTGAACCCTACACTAAATTAAAATGTGTTCTTTTCTGCGTTGATTGGTTTGACTTAAATTATTTTGTCTAGAAATTAGTCTGAGATACAGCAATGTACACATAAAAATTACTAAGTTTTAGCTGGTTTTTTGTAAATGTACTTTTTAAACTTCTGTTACTCCGTCCAGGCTTTATATAAAAGATTGGTGTTTAAGTATGTTGAAGATCAGAGTTTTTTCTATAATACGAATATTTTAAAAGTGAAATCTGATGTCCGTTTTAATATGCCGGTTATTTTTTCTTAAAAAGTGCTATTTTGGCTCCACGTAAAGATAGGAAATGAGTTTTTAACGTAACAGTGCATTTTTGCAACAGTAGGTAAACCTTGCTTTCCTCGTAACAGAATAATATCACTTATCCATCTTGAAAACACAACAGAAGTGAGGCATGGTGTATGGATAGGTGAATGGCATGCGATGACGCATGCTGAATTGAGCATTGAAAAGCAAGTTAAAAATGAAAGCGCATGCGTATGGACATAGCTAATGAAACAGAAGTAGCAGTTTATTCGTGTAAATTTTTCTACAGAGAAAATCAAAATCCAACAGATGGATTTTTATTCACTCTTAATTAAAATTAGGTTGTTTTTTAATACCTAATTTACATTGACAAGAGAAAGTCATGTGCATGTTTCACATTAGATATTTTTGTAATAAGTTTTTATTATCATGGAAAATTTTATGATCACCTTTTTATTTATTGGAATGCCATCCGATAGCGTACCGTCCTGAAAAAGTAGGAGCAAATAAAATTGTTCTAGTTTACCCTTGACTGATTAATTTAACATAGTTTTATAACAATAGATACAGTAGTGTAATACATACATAGTTATATTATTTTTACTTTTATTTTCATTAGTTCCTTATTTATTTATTTATTTATTTATTATTAAATGTATCATGTATTTATAGACATATATATATTTGTAAAATTTATCTATTGTATCTTGATGTAAATATATGTAATAATAAAAATATTAATATATTTGTTACTGAAGTAAAAATGTGTTTTTTGTTTATTTTAATTTCCTGTACTCTAATAATAATTTATTAGGAATATCCCCCTCCGTAGTGTAGTGCTAGCGGGGTAGCCTACAACTTGGAGGTCCCGGGTTTGATTCCCGGCTAGGAAATTTTAACATGTTAAAATAAATCTCTAAGATAAAAGATTTTGAATATTAATACAGTTCTGCGTATTGTTTTATTTGATTTAAAATAATATATAATGTGCAGAACAGATAATCTACAAAAGTTGTAGTTTAATAAAAAATGTAAAATTTTGATGATTGCAGTACTTGTTAATAATAATAAAATGTTGAATTTCATTGAATGAAAAGGTATGCTGTATGAAGTACAGCCTACGCTATCTATTGGATGTTTGTAGAAACAGTAAAAATTGAAAACTGAATTATTTTATTGATATGAAGAGAAAAGGTAAATTTCAATAATGTTAGGTAAAATTTGTTTTTGTGGTAACACTGTACTACCTATAGTATCAGCTATAAACAAACCAATTACTAAACTAATTAATAAACAAACAAGCCACACACAAACATCCATAAGTTACTCTACTGTTCGAATGTTACGTTATTAATTTCTTCGTCGTGTTCATTATGCTGACAATCTTAATATCGTACGTTTCAAGAATGTTTGTTTTCCCGCCATCCGCTAGATAGCGTACGAATGTCAGGCTATTTTATTTTGACAATTCAGATGCCGAACATACGCCGGTACGTTAACCGCACGTACTGAATATTGTCCCATCTTACCTTAACAATAATTTCCATAGAATGAAATTATTTTAATTATATTTTAGAACTTTTATTGTTTTAATTTTTATTTACTTAATAATTTGTATTTTTTATTATAGTTTTATATTTTAAAGTCGCATCATTAGCGATTACGGTGCGTTATGCAACAATTGGTTTTAACTTGTGAAAATTTCCAGACCCTTACCGGGAATCGAACCCGGGACCTCCGCGTTGTAGCGCGTTACCACTACGCTACGGAAGTGGCCAATTTTTTGTATTTTATTTCTTATTATAAATTTTGTTTTTAAATTAATAAAACGAACCTGAACTTTTTCGAGCAGAACTAAAGAGTTTCGCTTAAATTTTTTTTTTAATACACCTTTCTTTCGTTTCGTCTTCTCTTCACGGCATATGTCTCTTGGGGTAAAATCACACCGCGGCTAACAAAACAGTTGCGAAACATTCGGAAGCAGCCGAGTGACCGAGTAACCGATCTTAAAGATCGGTTCGGTCGATTGTGTGTTACTGCCTACTCTCTAACCACGCATTTCTCGGCCACTCGGCTGCTTCCGAACGTCTTCGAAACTGTTATGTTGCAGTGTGGTTTTAACCTTAAGTTGTTCAATCATCAAATGTCTTACCTTTTATTAGAAAGCTGTAAAAAATAAATTATTCTAATCATTGTAGAGGTCTTCCCACGCATCTTTTTCCATCGGACCTACATCCCAGAACCGGTTTTGGAATAACAAAACAATATAGAATATAATATTTTAATTCAATTTAATACAATAAACGCAATACTTCTTCATAGAAATATAAAACCTATAAAAATTACAAAAAAACTAAAATACAACATACAAAAAAGTTTTGAATACATACTTAAACTAACCTATAATACAGTTTACAAAAAAAAAAAAAACAAAAAGAACACAAAATGGCAACAAAACACAAGAAACAGATACAATAATTTACTACTAGTACATACAATAAAATTTTGTGTTAAATTTAGCAAGGATTATTTGAGACTGTCATTTTTGTACTTTTTAATTAGAAATATGATTGATAGATTTATGTAATGTTAGGATTTGGCACAAAAAAACAATAAATTTGTTCAAAATAAACATTTTTAAGAGAGAATGAATCTTTACGGCCAATTTCGTTTTTACTGCGACCTTGATATATTTAACATTTATTGACTGAATAAATTTTCATGGACATTTTGGGACATGTTTCATAAATGTTTTGATACAATAGTGATAATAATGGAGATATTCATAGGCTGTCCATAACTGGCAGGTGCAGTGTTAAATTATTTGCAATCCACTCCTCTGCTAGTTCAGCGCTACAAAAAATAGTTCTGTTTCTTATTGAATGGTCTGGCAATTATACAAGGTGATTTTTAAGTATGGAAACGGCTTTATATTGCGTAACTGAGATTTACTTGGGGGAAGAAGATTATGCGAATCTGTGTAGTTTTAAAAACCCGAATTTTTGGTGGTTTTGAAAATTTGTCCGCCATCTTGGATTCAATTTTATATTTTAGAATAGGATGGTGGTCATGTGACATGTCTTTTTAATGTGAAATTTTAAGAAAAAAATAATGGCGTAAACTGTTTTTCAATAAATGCCTCCATTTTTGAAAATGTATTAGTTTTTTGTAAATTATAAGCATTCAAAGTTGCAATGTTGGGAGACAATTGCAATAACTAAAAAACCAAAGGCATCTATCAAAAAAAGATTTGCACCATTGTTTTTTTTCTTGAAATTTCACATTGAAATGACGTGTCACATGACCACCATCCCATTTAAAAATATAAAGTTGAATCCAAGATGGCGGACAAAAATTTCCAAACCACCAAAAAGTTGGATTTTTAAAACTACACAGATTCGCATACGCTTCTTCCGCCAAGTATATCTTAGTTACGCAATATAAAGCCATTTCCGTACTTAAAAATTACCCTGTATGTCTGAAGCATTTAGAAACAGAAAAGGTAGAGGTTTAAAAGACACTATAACCTGCATTGCATGATAATGAGCTTCAAGGTCATCTACTAGGGTTGCCATATTGTCAAGCAACATATGAGAGAATATCGAGCATCTGTCTTGCTATACAGTGCGCATGGGTGTAGTGTCGAAAATACTGCAGCTGGCTGCTGTGACCTTGAAGCTCATGTCCTACGACGCATGTTATAGTCGGAGTTATCTTTTCTTGAGAGTAATGAATTTTAATATACCAGACCCAGTGGTGAATGAAAAGAAGATGTCATTTCCAGGGTGGAAAGTAGATACTTTTCAGAGGGCCTGGCATGCTGATAAGCATATTTTTCCACTTAGTGAGGAGGGCATGGGTAAATCACCTCTACCTTCGTTTTACTTAGTAAAACCCCTAGAGGTTCGTTCATTGTCCTGTGATAGAGGTTATAGTCAGAGTTATCTTCGCTGAGAGCAATGAATTTCAATATACAGCCAGACCCTGTGGTGAATAAAGAGAAGGAGTCACTTCCAGGGTGGAAGTAGATGCTTTTCTGAGGGCCTGGTATGCTGATAAGCATACTTTTTCACTCGTGAGGAATGTAATTTTAAACCACCTCACTTTTTGTTTTACTTAGGAAAACCTCTAGAGGTTCAAACTAGCCTTTCAGCTGATGACCTAAACAACAAGATTCATAGATTCATGTTTACTCCTCTCTGGAAACAACCCTCCTAGAAGATACAAAACAACATACAGTAATATAAGATGCCTTTGAAAACAAATGAACCTACAAACTAAAAACTTAATTCAAGCACCCGTAAAAATTACATAAATAAACATAATGAGTATTTTAATTACATATTAAGAGTATTTTCATAATTTTAGGCATAATTTCAACTTACAGAAAATACAAAGACGAGGAAAATTAGCGAAGTTACAATTTTTTTTGGGAGTACAGAATATCAAGATATGGTTTTTGTAACAGCTTCCTAAATATCTGTGGAATTATTTTTATGTTCAAATGTATTGCAATTGCTGCTAATGCAGACACAATGAATGGTGATAGATGAAAACATGAATGGGAATTAAACACTGGACCCTGGTGTAGAAGCCAGTTGTGCTGACCACTAACTACATCATGGGCTGGCCTTAAAACCTATTCCCATGATGCTAGTTTACTAGCAGCTTATTAGTAACTAGCAACGTTTACACCGAGCTAGTGTACTAGCGCTAGTCAATTACATGACCTTTACTCCCTTACTATTGCTAGTAAGCAACGTTCACACCAAGCTAGTTTACTACCACTATTTAATCACATGACCTTTACTCCCTTACTAGTGCTAGTAAGCAACGTTCACACCGAGGTAGTTTACTAGCGCAAGTCTATCAGGTGACCTTTTCTCCCTTACTAGTGCTAGTAAGGAACGTTCACACCCAGCTAGTTTACTAGCGCAAGTCTATCACGTGACATTTTCTCCCTTACTAGTGCTAGTAAGCAACGTTCACACCAAGCTAGTCAATCACGTGCTAGTGTATACTAGCTAATACTAGCCCTTGTACTTCTTTGGAAATATGCCTTTAGAAAGAATGTAATGTGGTAGTTATTGGTAAAAACATGTTAAATGCACATAAAATGAATTTCTTAATTTGTGCTGACGTAAGAAATTTAAGTTCGTTATTAAAATATCTTAAAAATCTCTTTTCAGACGGTTTTGGTCTCAGCTGTTACAGATATGACCGTAAAATAAATGGTTATACTGGGTGTCCTAGAAGTCCGACTACAGCAAAAAACATGGTCATGTGACAAATGATTTCAATCTGAAATTTTAAGACAATTTGAATGGTGAAAACCTTTCAATTAGCCTTTCATTATATTTTAGCAACACTTTATTTAATGTCATGAGATGACTAAACCGTATGAGATATCAATGTGCAGTTTTTCCCGTGAAAATTATCTTGAAATTTCCCAGGACCACCATTTAAAAAAATAAAGTTACATTCAAAATAGTTTGCCATACGCGAACGTTTTGCCTATATACGAGTATTGTTCAATATGTCCTCACAATATTCAAGAGATAACACCTTACTGAAAAAACTGATGAATTTAACATAGTTTAAATTTAAGGTTATTTATTACTTTGACAGTAATTACTTTGACATATCCTATACTCCTTTCTGGAATCTCCTGGATGCAATTACAAAAAAAAATCATACCAAACAAACGTAAAAGTTCAAAAATTTCATCTTTTTGTCTACTCTTAATAAGGAATTTTTTGCAGAAAACCGCATCTCAATATCTGTAACTCACAAATAACGTTAAAATAATTTTCATCGGCACATTGAATAATTAGAAAATTAAACAAAAATGCAATTTTTTCACAATTAATTCAATACATCTTTAGTATTATAAAATACTATAATCAAAACAAATTTCACAATAATACAATGATATGTATAACTAGCTATAACTTAAAAATAATATTTTATAAATACTATAACTAATAAATTTACAATAATTTTTTTAAATCTATCGAGGAAAATATATAATTTAAAAATATTACTGCATATTTTTGAATAAAAAATAGAGATGTGTCAATTCCAAATCTCGATTCTTGACACCACCATTACTTGAAAAATAATCGGTATTAAGAATTGACGGTAGAAAGTTAATTCTTAAATTTTGTTTGAATTAAATTCTAATTCTGATTCTGTTTGCCCATAACAGGCAGGTGGTGTGTTACATTATTTGCACTTGATCTGCTAGTTCCTGGGCTGCAAAAAATAGTTCTGTTTCTTATCATATGGTCAGCCCAATTATATATGACTGAATCATTTAAGAAAAAAAGAGGCAGAGGTGTGGTGAATGAAGTGAAGGTGTCACTTCCAGGGTAGAAAGTAGATAATTTTCAGAGGGCCTGGCATACTGATAAGCATACTTTTCCACTCAGTGAGGAAGGCAATTATAAACCACCTCACTTTTCGTTTAACTTAGTAAAGCCTCTTGAAGTTCAAACCAGCCTTTCAGCTGATGACTTAAACAACAAAGCGATTCTGTAATTTTTGAACTGTGATAAAAACATAATAATTTTCAAAGATAAAAGATATTAAATATTAATACAGTTAGGTAATTATGGCTTGGGGAGTAAAAAAAATTTTCCATTCGAAAAATGTTTTTAATTGTTGTCATATTAAATAACTAATTTAATGAATCTTGATCATATACTGGAGTCCGATGGTTCGTTTAATTATAAACATGGCTTTCTGAAAAAGGAACATGTACAAATGAATTTCTTATTGAATTACGAAAGAAGTCTATCACGATTTGATACAACCAGTTCATGGTGAATAAATTGAATGGCTCTCGCCAGTAACATTCCAAGGGACGAATTGAAATTTTTTTCAGTAGACAATAAACACAAATTATAGCAATAATAATAGATTAATATTTTTTTTTGTAAAGTATGTAGTAAACGGTCTACTTAATCATGAAATGAAATATTATTACGTTACTAAATGTAATAAAACAGTTATTACCAAAATCAGGAATTTTAAATTGCAACATTATAAACGACAGTTGTTTGCAATGTTTTTACAACTTTAAAAGCCGATCTACATCACACTGAATAAGACCAAAGCGCGGCAAAGTGAACATCCTTGGATGATTAGAATGTTACTGTACCACGATGCCCAAAACTGGCAGTATTCCACCGGTTTTTGTGTTGCCAACTCAAAACATTCCAACATATAAAACACCCTACTAGTTCAAGTTATCGATTTGAACGTTTCTACATAAAAACATGATTTTGAAAAATATATCACTTAGAACGTTACTGGTTGAAGCCATTTAAAGTTGTAGTACATTATACATGGGTTTTCTACATTTTCCAATTTTTTATCATGTAAAACTACGAACAAAAAATGAATAAATTTTTTAAGAATACTCAATTATTTAAAGCAGTTCCGATTGATCGATCTGTATTGTTGTATCATATAAGTAGAACTTCTGGATACGATTCATTCAATCCAAGTACGGTGGTTACAAAATAAAAAAGAATTTTATTTTTCAACTTCTTCAATTTTTGGTATCTGAATCGAGACGATTTCTCGTTTCTCGGTATCAAGAATAAAATAATTGGTATTGACACGTTACTAATAAAATATAGTAAATTTTAGAAAAATTTTTAATTCACGGCATCTAAGTATAGGGCTCTGCCCCATTTTATAGATAGATCAATTTAACCCTAGAATGGAAAGCCGTCGTAAAATTTACTACGTCAACTTCGTTTTCGTTGGTACTACTACGTTTTAACGTTGACTGTACCAACCTTAAGGGTGTGTATCGTTTCGCCTGAGACAAGATCAGTGTGTTATTGACATCGGTTACAACTTTTGTATTTTGTCGAGTGAGAGTATAAATCGTAAATATTACGACGGGTTTCCACTACCGTAACTATTTTTTATAGGGTATCGATTTATATTTTAATTATTTTAGCTTTCGCAGTGACGTGTTTAGTGTTAAAATAAACTGTAAATAGTTAGTTGTATTATAAATTATGATCGGGCTACATAAACAGCTCATAGCACCATGGTTAGAAGAAAGGATCAAATGTGTCTCAATTCAACGATCTTTGAAGACGATTATACTTCAAGTTCTGGGAAGAGAAAATGATCCAGTTCCTGTCCCTAAACAGGTCAAGAAACGAACAGTTTGTAAACATTGCCCAGCAATAAAGAGGGGTATGACAACAAGCTGGTGTATCAATTGCAACGAGGCATTCTGCGGGGAGCACAGAGGAGAAATATGCAAGAGATGCACCGACGTCTATCACGATTGAACAGTGAAATCTTTTCAAATACCTAGACTCTGACTACCTTGTTTTTTTCTTAGCAATATCAAACAGTTTACCTAACAATTTATAAGACTTTATGGTATTTTACTAATTTTCCGACTTAATAAAAATTTACTACTTAACCAATAAATTTGAAAAAAAAAATCCAAGGTGCATAATACCGTTATTTTTACTTTATTGTATATTAAATTTGTATGAAATAAACTAAA
This sequence comes from Catonia carolina, assembly GCA_035578175.1. Taxonomy (NCBI): domain Eukaryota; kingdom Metazoa; phylum Arthropoda; class Insecta; order Hemiptera; family Achilidae; genus Catonia; species Catonia carolina. The sequence goes on along the minus strand of JAQMRL010000014.1, from coordinate 16,998,283 downwards.
AAATTATAAACATAGCACATTTTTATTTAAAATACATGCATCTATAAGATTTGGACTTATAAAGATCAGTAGTATATATTACGAAAGGTTTCCAACAACGTAACTATTACTAGGCTTTCCATTCTAGGGTTAAAAAAAAAATTAACACTAGCATTTATTTTTCCCGACTTATACAGTAGAATGCCAGCCATCCGAAATAAATATTATAAACAAGATAAATTTAAAATAAGTTATATATAATGATAAATACATATAGAATCATCATCATAATATTTTGATTATAATACACAGATAGATTACAAATAATTTTTTATGTACAAAATTAATGCTTATATGATATGAGAATTTTATTTACAAAATTTATAAAAATTATATAGTAATTTATAATATTATTTAAATAAATAAACGTTCAGCCCTTTCTTGTAAATTTAAAAAAATATTTTCCACAAAAATAAAAAACTAGATCAAATTTTATTAATTAATTTTTTTTTTTTTTTTAAGAAAGGCCACTGTTGATCACAACATTACGGGTAAATTCCGTTACGGCTGGACAATTTATCTTCATTAATATTTACTAAATTAAAAATAAAATGATTAACTTCTCAGACAACCTTACAAGTTTAAAACAAAATCACAAATTTACATATAAAACCAATTACAGTCACCAAGTAACAAACTTAAAAATTTCAGGTATGACTCGTTTTAAAGCTTGGTTTTTTGTTAATTTATTCGTATAAATTACAAAACATGGGTGTGTATTAGGCATTTTCTAGCAATTTGGAAACAGAATATGTACCAAATTTTTTAGGGCATTTTTCACTTGTTGTTGTTTAGGTCATCAGCCGAAAAGCTGGTTTGAACCTGTAGAGGTTTTACTAAGTAAAACGAGGAGTGAGGTGGTTTACCATTGCCTTCCTCACTGAGTGGAAAAGTACGCTTATCAGCATGCCGGGCTCTCTGAAAAGCACATATTTTCCACTCTGCAAATGACACCTTCACTTCATTCACCACAGGGTCTGGCTGTATAATGAAATCCATTACTTTCAGAGGAGATAACTCTGATTAGTGTCTTTTACACCTCTGCCTCTTCTGTTCTTAAATGATTCAGTCATTTAATTGGCTGACCATGTGGTAAGAAACAGAACTATTTATTTTAGCCCTGCAACGAACAGGTTGAGAGTAAATAATTTAACACTCCACCTGTCTGTTATGGGCAGTATTTTTCACTTAGTCCATGTTTCAGAACATGTAGCACAATCAATTTTAAGAGAAAAAAATGGTGTTTAGAGAAGTGTTCCTGGATGTTTTCTAATTAATATCAGCTAAAATTCAGCCTTTTAGTACAAAGGGTAAAGGAATTAAAGCGTTTTTTTAATTCCTGATGGATGTAATGAGTTAAAACGAACACTATATCCCATTTTTATTTAATTTTTATTGTATTTTTATGTACAGTATTCAGATGAACTAATGTCCCCTAGCTGTGGGAGTGAGAGAATGCATAATGCTCTCACTCGCACACACCATACGCACCGTTCCAATAACATTGTCTTTAATTTTACTAATTGTTGTGAGCAAGCGTTTATGCATGCAGTAAACTAACAAGCAAGATAACAACTGTAGTATATTTTCAGATTTGGATTATAACGGTAAAGACCTTAGGGCGCATGTGTAGTTATGCCACATATCTCCCTCTCACTCGCTCGGCTATGGGACATTAGTTCGTCTGATACCTTTATTTTACTTAGCAAGAAATGCAGTTCTAAACAGAGGCTTCATCTTTCATTTTACGTATAATCGGGAAACCAGAATTTTGTAAACAATATGAGTCACCGATCGAATGGAAATAACTAAATATGTGTTACCTACGAGAAAAAACTACGTAAATTATTGGAAGTGAAATTTGGACTGTAAGTCCCAGAGAGGAAAGGAGAAATGAGATTTCTTCAAGCTGAAAAAAGGTTGTTCCAGATTAGAAAAGCTTTGAAATGAAAAATATCAGAGCAAGAATCCAAGTACTGAATATAAAAATCAAAAAGTAAAGATGGAGGAAGAGATCATGTCTAATTGATCCCCAGGAAAAATTCCTTTCAAAGCGTTGAAATAAATGAAGGAAATAGAGGGGTGGATATACCTTGGATGAGATAATCAAAACCGGTTTTTCGATCAATGTGAACTAGAACATGCATATTTTACCTACCTGAAGTAGAAACAAATTTTAGAATACAAATACATAATCGTCCAGCCTGAACGTCTAACCTAGAAACATGAATTTTTAAAACATCATAAAATTAAACGTAATTTTTTTAGAACATAAATTATATTACTACGTCTAAATTGTTAACGATAATTACAATTTAATACTCTTAAGATCAAAAAGGGTACAAAACACTTTACACTCAAAATTTTATGAAAATACAGAAAAATTTAATACTAAAATATTATTGCTATTAATCATTTAGAACATTGTTTCTCTTGTTATAAAAAATACATTACATTTACTTACAAGAAAGGGCCATAATTTACGTTAAAAATACACAAAAAATATTATAATTTTTCATGTAATATTCCAGGTATTGTATTAGAAATTATTTACGTTTCTAACTTTGTTTCACACACTAAAAAGGTCTGTATAGTGAAATATGAGATATATTCATGAAGTAAGAGCAGTTTCGTTATAAAAAATATTTTTTTTTTTTAATTTTAGTTTCTTAGAAACCTACTTCACTTTTTTATATAGTCGGCATTCACTTTTAAGCACTTTTCATAACGCTCCACCAGTTTCTTACCGTCTGTATTAGCAGTAATTGCAAAACAGTCGGACATTAAACAAAAAAAAAACCAGTTTCTGAAACCTCTCTACATAGAAGTTCGTCGCCTGGGAATTGGATGAGTTGACCAACAGCATTTTTAAGCCCATTACGCATTGTTGATCAGAAACAGAGAAACCAAAATACAAGGTCCAAACTGGTGACCTAAAGTTAAAATGTCAGTATCGTTCAAAAGAATAAGATGGTCTCCCGTACGTCGCTCAGGTATTTTTGGTCACCTACAACTTCTTGGTTGCCGTATTTGTGAATATAATCTTTTCGGTCGCTGTCAACCTGAATGGGCCTTAAGTTCCTTGTTATATTCAACAGTTGTCCACCAAGCCAACTGTTTCAAATTCAAGAAGAGGAAATAGTTGTTAGGTGCAAGGTCGGGAATATAGGGTAGGTAATCAGAAAGTTCTCATCCAAAATCTAGAATCTTGGTTTGGGCAGCGGTGTAAGGACGCGCATTATATTCCAGATGACAGTTTTCGCACTGCTGACTTTGAATCGCTCAGTTTGGTAAGTATTTCGCATAACAAATCAGCTGTAATTATTTTCCCACATTCCATTAAATCAAAAGAACACTAATTTTGTCACAGAAAATTATATAATTTTCCATAAGAAGCAAGAAGATTGCTTAAATTCTTTTTTGTTTTATTGAAGTTAAATGGTGTCATTGTATTAGCTGTTGTTTTATTTCTGCATTGGTGTAAGATATCCACGTAATCATTTGTAACAATGAGGAAAAATATGTGGAAGGAACTCACACGACTGCCATTTTCATCAACTGGTTCAATTCCCACGCGGTAAACTTCTATATAGTGACATTAAAGAACTTGGTGCAGCGTTAAAAAGAAATGCTTAAAATTATCACTAAAAAATTGTTCTAATAAGCATTTACTTTAATGAAATAAATAGTCTTTACTTTACAAATATGCTTCAAAGAATTACTTTTAGAAATATCCCTTACATCTCTAACATTTTGAGATGTGGAATCAAGAGATAGTTAAGTATGGTTTGGAATTAATTGAGGAAAAAAGTAAAAGTGTTCATGTAGGAGGAATTTAAAGTATTTACATATAGAGTCTGTTTTCTCATAAAATGGAAAACACGAGGAAACGATTAAGTAAAAGGATACAGAAAGCAAGTGGTTTCTTCCAAAATGTGAGAAGCCTAATTTGAGACTGAGAAGTTCCTATGTATTGAAATAAAATTATGTGTAATGTGTATTTACAACTTCAACTTTTCCAGCTTTAAATCGAATGTTATAGCATTCAGAAAAAAATGGCTCGTTTGAGCAAAGATAGTCGTAGAAGTAGTGGTGGAACAGTCTCCCACTACGGCTTTCTGGGATGCTGATATGGATCACAATGTGGGGAACAAAATTAAATATTTCTAGTTATATGTGATGCAATCAGAAGAACATTGCAAAATAAGGTTAGGAGAGGGACAAAAATAAACTTTTATGAGATGATGGCGATTCCTGTTAACTTTTATGGAATCATTACCATAAAGTCACTTGGTTCGCTAAAAAGTAACAAGAGAATTTAGGTGGCAGAGATGAGGTTCCTATGAAGGACAAAAGAGTGCACAAGATTAGGGAATGAAGAAATAACAGCAGAATTAGGAATACAAGGTGTGGCTATTAAATAACGAGACTGACGTAAAAAATTTAATTTTAATTTTATACATAATCACTTATTGTCAATTTCAATATACATTCCTTCTCTATTTTAAAACGCTCCATGTGAATTTTCCATTGTTGGAAACACTGCTGGAAGTCATCTTCTGTCAGTTCCTTCAGGACATGTGCCGCTTTCTCTTTTACAGCTTCCACAGACTCAAATCTTGTCCTTTTTAGGGCAGATTTCACCTTAGGGAACAAGTAGAAGTCATATGGTGCAAAATCTGGTGAATAACGTGGATGTTCTAACACTAAGATGCTGTACTTGGTTAGGAACCTCTTGACAGATAACGCGGAATGAGCTGTCGCATTGTCTTGGTGGAGAATCCATGATTTGTCCTTCCACATTTCGGGGCATTTTTTCCTTACTCTTTGATGTAGTTTAGAAAGTACCTTCACTGGGTTCCGAAGGTTAAACAATTAATCAATATTACTACCTTGAGGTACTTTCTAAACTACTTCAAAGAGTAAGGAAAAAACGCCCCGAAGTGTGGAAGGACAAATCATGGGTTCTTCACCAAGACAATGCGCCAGCTCAGTCTGCGTTATCTGTCAAGAGGTTCCTAACCAAGTACAGCATCTTAGTGTTAGAACATCCACGTTATTCACCAGATCTTGCACCATGTGACTTCTACCTGTTCCCTAAGGTGAAATCTGGATTAAAAGGGACAAGATTTGAGTCTGTGGAAGCTCTAAAAGAGAAAGCGGCATGTGTCCTGAAGGGACTGGCAGAAGATGACTTCCAGCACTGTTTCCAACAATGGAAAATTCACATGGAGCATTGCAGGGATAGAGAAGGAGTGTATATTGAAGGTGACAATAAGTGATTATGTATAAAATAAAAATAAAATTTATTACAATGTCAGTCTCGTTATTTAATAGCCACATCTCGTATACAGTATATCTTGAACGATAGAATAAAAGTTTATTGGGACAATTGGAGAAAACATCTGAAAAGAATGCCAAAAGAGAGAATACCCTTAAAAGTGAAGAATTATAGACCACATTGATAAAGAGACATTGGAAGGCCACAGAGAAGATGGTAGTGATTAAATTATGGAAAATGTTATAAATCTCTAAGGATTTAATTAATCAGAATATATAGATAATTGCTGAAAGTAGTATAATACATAAAAGTGAATTTAAAACACGCATATCCTAATCCTACTCCTTAATCCTTGATATATCTTGGACCCTAATCATTGATAGCAAGAAGAAAATGAAGAGCCAATATTGACACATGCAGTAAAAACATTGACAGGTGGAAGAGAGAATACAGAGAGAAAAAATTACGTTCAAGAGGAGTATGTTCGATAATTATAGTTTTAAATAAACCGTCCTAATTGCATTGAATTTTTTTACTAATTTCTCGTCTCATAACTTTTGAAGCAGTCAATGCTCCATTTGCTTTCTTGACTGCGCACCCTTGAAATGATAATTAGTAAATATTGTGGGAAATATCTAAAAAATAAGATTAAAGTTACAGTTTTAAGAATATGCCGGGTGTTTGAAAAATGTGTTGCCAAACTTCAGGACTTGATTTATCTTGTCAATTCGTGAAGAAAATTTTTAGTAAAGTTATACCCAAAAATGCTTAGTTTACCTTTTTGCAGCCATTTCATATTTTTTCAATAAAGTCACTTATAGTCTGAACCGAGATATTTAAATAAAATTAAGCCACTGGGTTGGACTAGTGGTAAAGTCATCGCCACGAATCAGCTGTTTAACAGTTGATTTTCAGAGACGAAGGTTCCTGGTTAAAATCCAAGTGAAGGCAATTACTTTTATACCAATTTGAATACAAGACATTGGTTACCGGTGTACTTTATGGTAGGGGTTCAACTAACCATATTCTCTTAGGAATGGTCGGCCTGAGTCTGTACAAGATTACATCTTTTATATATATATATATATATATCATACTCATCTCATTGGGTCATGGGTTGCTAATTGTTCTGAAATTCAACAGACTGATACGTACACACTGGTAGCACCACAATTTGAATTGTAGTTGAAGAGTGGGGGGCACCACTGTCATTTGTATTGTAATCGCTGACCGCACACTCGCTCGCCAGTACACGCCGCAGATAGTTGGTTCGGCTGCTTTGCATTGCCTTTACGCGCACCCGGAAAACGGTATACAACCGTGAAGTTTCTTGTGAAGAAATCACTCCTTGGAAGAAGACAGCAGTGTAGGGGGTATACCTATCCCTTATTCCTGTCTATCCCCTTTTACCCCACCCACTCATCACGAGTACAATTCATGCTCGAAAAGGAGGTAAGAGGCTGTTTCATTTTGTATTTCTTTACATCGCATTCCGGGTACGCCAATCAAATAAAAAGTGCACAAGATGCATCGGATATAGTCCGCTGCTCTGGAGGAGGGTCCTGCGGGATCCTTCCTTGATTTCGTTTTTGTCTCCGCTCGGGGACAAACGCACCGCACCATGCACGCAATCGCGGTAACACAAACATTAAGAGATAAAAAAAACACTAAAATAATTTCTTAGTAACTTCCTTTGATAGTAACTTAGTTACTTTTTAAATATATATTGAAAAATAAGTCATTTTATTCAAAATAAAATACTTGTTATTTCTAATTATAAAGTCAATATTTAAAAAAATTAGTACTGGAGACATTCAAAATTTAAAATGCAGTAGTTTTAAAATTTTTAATGAAACGGGTTTTTCAATTTATTCGTTTTGTAGAGTATGAAACTGAGAATAAATACGTTAGATTTTATTTTAATATTTCAATAATTTGTTCATGATATAAGTGATATTATTGAAAAAAACACAAAAATGGCCACCACCAAAATGAAAACTAAAAATTTTTAGTATTCTACAACACAAAAATCATGTCCTGAAGTTAAGTATGATTTTTTTAAACATTCTACATAAAAAGAAGCTGCATTAAATCAGTAAAATATTACTTAATAGACCATGGAAGAGATGGAGGGATAATTTAATAAAATGAAAAAGATCTGTAAAGAGAAATTTTAAAAATATAAATTTACAATAATTTAAATTTTCTTGGTGTATTAAAATATAATTATCTAACTTAGAATACATTAGGTATGCATTCATCCGAACTTTATGGAACCAAATCCTTTTTGGATATCCTAAAACCCTAATTAAAATCCTCTTTATAATAAATTATATGAGGCCTCATGAATTTTTAATGGACGGCTGCACTGCAGACACCATTTTGCATGGGAAATTTTCTTCATCAATCAAAATAAAATCGTTTAACTTGTTTCACATCAACTAGACGTTCACATAAATACATTACTAATACATATTTATAATTAAACTAATTAAACATAATTTTAAGTACTTAAAAAACACTTACACAAAACCACTATAAAAATAAAGCTTAAATCAATAAATTTTTTTGGAATGATACGAATAATAAATTCTAACCGTAAAATTCAATTGAGTATTATAAGTATAAAAATTTTGTTGAAATCATTTAAAAACTACATACATGTTTAAATATATAGCAAAAAAAAAAGATTATGGCAACAAAAATATGTCATGTAATAAATAAAAATTGAAAATCAGTCTTCACGAAGGCTTTAATTAAATTAATAAATAATCGCTCAATATTAGTTCGAATGAATAATAATTTTATGGCAGATAGTATATTACCTAAGACATACAAATAACAATATTAAAAATAAGAAAAATTAAGGTAAAAACAGATGAGACAACGATGTACGGTACACTGATGCAGTCAGTGCCCGTGATTGGTACCTGGTTCATACACTTCAGACACCAGTGTCTCTGATGTCACAATCTAAGTCTAAGTAATTCTGTGGTGTTTATCTGCAAATTTACTACTGATAAATTTTTTTTTAAACGTGTGACAAGCACGCAGTGACAAGCCCTGCCCCCTGACATCACTGGTTACCAACGACAGCCGGCGCACGATACGTACCGTCTCGGTCTGTGTTGTTTACTAGTCTTAATACGATCTGTAATACTTTATTAATCTTTAATAATGGTGTGCTTTGTGATTGCCGGGTGTTCTAATCATGATAAACACCAAAAGGAGTTGAGCATTATAAGTTTCACCATTTTCCCAAGGCCATTGAAACTAGATTAAAGTGGATAAATGCTTGCAAGTGGGCCGATTCATTTTCTGGTGATAGTGGTCGCATGTGTTTAGTACATTTCAACGAATCGGATTATGTATGCGATTTAAAGTTGCTACATCTTCCATTAAAATGTGTCTTAAAGACGAATTCAGTCCCACATTTAAATTTGTCGATTTGTAGTGCTGTTCTACATCCGGTTAACCCAATTTGTAATGAATGTAAAAATCGAGCAGAGAAACGATACGCTCGTAAGGAAGTTTATGATATCTTAAATTCATCATCCAATTACAACACAGGCAGTTCACAAAATGAAGGAATAGCCGTAAAGGAACGTAGGCCTCTTTTTAATGAAGAACCACCAAATTTGAATGTTGCGCAGTCAGAGGAAACTGATCTCTTAAAACGTGAAAACACCAAATTAAAAGAAGAAAACAAGTTACTCAGAGAAAAACTTCAGGCTGCAAATGAAGAATTATTAAAATTAAAATCGATTTCCCGTGTAAACATACCTAAACCGCTATGTTTGTAGAAACAATGCGAAATCCTATCCTCATTACGCACTGGCCGAGTTGTTGGGAACCAGACTACGTCATTTTATATCTCACAGCAGCTGCGCGTGACCGCTACTGTCTAGTATAGAAACCGTGCAAATAACAGAGATTTATGGTAATGTGATGATAAAGCTTCAGTTTGGAAATTGTGCATTTAGTTTGTGTGGATTGTAGTCTAACCGTATTGTGCTTTTGCACGATCAGATTCTGCTGTTTTGACAAAGAACTTGCTTCAACATTTTCGATGGGAGCTTTTTGATCATCCACCCTACACAGCCCGGACTTGGCACTGAGTGATTTTCATCTCTTTCTCAAACTAAAAGACTTTTCGGGCGGGAACCGCTATGGAAGTGACGATGAACTGGAAGAGGGTGTTAGTTAGTATTGTTTAAGTATCAGGTATTTTGGAAAAAAGTTTTGTTTGGCTATAATAAAAAAATTTCAAAATAAAGAAATACATTCTTTACTTTCCAAATGACTCTTGTAGTTTTGTTAGAGTAATCATCACTTGTTATGTCTCATAAACAAAGTAGTTTGCAAAGAACTTCAATAAATGCCTCGGAGTCAAAATTTTTGACTAGCAGTTTTTAAATGAATACCTACTAATTTTGTTTTAAATTTGTAAAAGTATAAATAAATTTCAAATAAATAATGGCGCACTACTAGTGTCTCGTCTAATGGTAAATATTCAAATGAATGGCTTCACAGAATTTCATACACTGTTCGGTGTTCCAGCTTGTAATGGGGAGAGACACTACACAGCCATAGAATTTGGTATCGTGCTACCCACAATCATCTATTGACACACACTTGATTCTTAATATAGTAAACGTCCCGTACACCGGTGTCTCATCTGTTGTTACTCTTATCTTAAAAATATTTATGTACATTTATTAGAAGTTATTAAATAATTGTTCCTGTGCCAAGCAAAGGTTTACTGTAACCTCAAATAATTTATTGATTTCGACTGTAACATTTAAAGCTAACTGATGATGTCATTTTCAAACCGTTTTTGTTGATAATTTAAGGACGAAAACGCTCAAATTTTAGTACTGGTTCGTCAAACAAAAATCTCTTTCTTTCGCGTAACACCACGTCATCAATTTTCATCGTACAAATATGCAAGATACATCAAATTAAAGAAGAGAAAATTCTCTATCCAATAAACCTAAACCTGTTGGAAAATAATGAATGGTTGTGAAGAAAATTGAGTTTAAAGAAAGGTGATGATGGATGCATGATTTCTGGCTTCCAGGTTATCAAGGGTTAACATACAGTAAAGTCTAGTTCTTCAAAAAGTAGCTGTTAAGATTCTACGATATCAGCTTGGTGCACTGCTTGTGAGTCGCACAATCATGCATCCTTTTCAGCGTAAGGACTTTGACCTGTGTTATCTCTACCTGACACTATAGAACATAAGATACTCTAACACTGAAACAGATTTTGTGTGACTTATAACTTAATACATGATAATACCTACATAATAAATGGAGCATGGTTATAAATGGAAAGCAATATATTAAACTTTTAAAACAATCAACAGATATATGCTGTAACCAAACACACCTCACAGGAACCATTTTAGTCGTATTTCATTTAAAAAACATTTAAATGAATTTAGAAGTACATAAATATTTTTAAACAGGAAACAATAAATAAAAAAAATTTTATAAAAAAATATGATATAAAAACAATCTTAAAAACAACAGATAAAAAATTTATGTAAAATATGTGATAGAAATAATCTGAGATCAGAGTCTTACAGTATGTTATTTAATCCAAATTATTATATAGAAAGTTGAAATAAATTGAAGCACATCTATAATATATCTCCATATGATACAATATTTTGCCATGTTTTTAGTAAGTAGTATATAAATTATATTAAGAATCATAGCAATGTGAGCTTCACTGTAATTACAGTGTTGTCAGATTTGTTACTTTATTTCATTTATCAGATTAGTGAAGGAACTTTATCCAGACCGAATTACAACACTGTTTTAGAATCACTGCTGCCTAACTTATATCAACTGAGTGTATAAGAAATCATTTTATAAATTTCCGTCACTTATTCTTTTATCAAGTCATTACTACAACAACCAGTACACCATTTGTTTGTAACTGATGTCATTTTTAATTATGTCATAAAAATTTTAAGTGAAACACTTACATGACTTTCTCTTGCCAATGCAAATAATTAACAATATAACCTAACATTAGAAATAAACAAAACAATAAGCTCAAAAAACTTAACCTTATTTTAATCATGAGTGTAAGACGCAAAATGAAAATCAACCTCAGTTTGGCTTAAAAATACAGAAAATCACTCTTTCACGCTAAACTAGATTCTGCAGAGAAAATGCTATAAATAAAAGTTTTAGATCATTCAATTTCCTAAAAATTTGATTATATACACTTTTGTCGTCAAATACATACTAAGGCTGACACTGTAAAAAAAAATCAATATTTTTACACGTTTTTGTGAGAAAAAAACAGAAAATCGCTAATTACCACTAAACTAAGAGTTATACAAAAATGTTTGAAATGAAAGTTGTAGATTTTAAATTCTCTACAACTTTTACTATATACATTTTTGCGCTAAAATGCTTATTAAAGTTGCAATCTTAAAAAAACAATTTTTTTACGTAATAACAGCCTCTCCAAGAATTTCAGCAGACATGGCGCCTACCCAATCTTGTAGAGCATAAAAAATATAGTAAATAAGGCGATTTTTAAAAAAATCGTAGGAGCCATTTGTGATAAAATCGCAAAAAAGTGAAAAATGACATGAATAAATTATTACTTCCGGTTAACCGATTTTGATGAAAATGTTTCTGTCAGGTACGATAGTAGTATCTAACTTAAGTTTCAAGTTTGTACGATGTTCCGTTCTTGAGATATTCTGTTCACACTTTTACACACAGACCAATCGCTAAAAACATGTTTTTTTTGGGTTCAGGGGGTTTGAAAACGTGTAGAACTGGTGAAAACTCGATTTCGAAAAATCGACATGAAAACAATAAACATAATGGTAATTTAACGTAATTGAGATGGCCTATTTATTCATATAAGCAAGAGAAAGTAAAAAATGTTCTTTACTTTCCGAAAGACCCTCGTATTCCAAAATCAGTGCATCTTCATTATTTTCTATACAAGAGATACAATCGATATGCTTCAATTTAGTTATCATAAAAAAAATCAATAAAAATTAGCACCATAAAATAATACCTACATATTTTTTTATAAATAATTACTTAAATAAATAAATAATAAATAAAAAAAGGAATGTTGAGGATGGAATGTAAATTTAGTGATGTAGTAAATAGATGATTATCGCAGCAACTTCTATCACAATGTTCGATGATATTAGACAGGTGTTTCACTCGTATCTTTCCTGAAAAGTAATAAAAACACTTTTTAAAAATCTGTTGTGTAACATTCACATGACTTTCTGTTGCCGATGTAAATAATAAAACATATGACCAAGGTTTAATTATTACTAAACAATGTAAAATTAAAACATAACGTAATTTTAATCATGAGTGAATGATGCAAAATGAAAATCCACCTCCCGTTGGACTTAAAATCACTAATTTATGTTACACGTAAGTCGATATCACGTCCAGAATACAGTACGCTAAGTCCATAAGCAACGTATTAAACCCTTTCCACTTGACTGTCGGATATGATCCGACATGATAGTATTACCGTTCCACTCGTAGTCGGACTCCATCCGACTCTGTTTTCACAGCTGATTTTGTACGAAAATACGCATTTAACAATTTTGCTGTAATGTGCTGGCCTCTACGGGATGTTTTAAAAATTAATTCTTGTAGTTTTCGTAGTTGACTACTACCGATTATTGATATAAACTGAATTAATTGAATCGATGTCACCATAACAAACTAGTAAACAAACTAACCTAATCGTGAACGTGCTTTGTTTAGTTTGCGGTATTTCGTGTCGCTTTAAGATTGGTTAATGTTTTTTTGGTAGTTTTAGGTAATTAATTCACACAAAAATAATATTCAGATTATTTTGCATGTTTTTATTAGGTTTTAGGTATCAATTTTTAGTTAAATAGTTTATTTTATCTTAGTTTTTACAACAACAGTGTATGTTTTGCAGGTTATATATATATATATATTTTTTTATCAGGAACTGTACATTATTGACAACTACCCAATATCTCATTTTAGTCTTATTTTTTTGTATGTGTTGATTTAATTAAACATTAATTTTTTAAACTTTGTGTTTGTTTATTATCGGCCTATTTTACATCATTCTCTTCAGAATTAAAATCTCTACAAGTTTTGCTAAATAAATTTACACATTTATTAGCCATTTAACGCGGTTATTGTTCTTCAAACCTAAAAAAACAATTTTTATGCAAAGATTTGTCCGGTTTTCATTGGATATTACAAAAACTACTGGAGATATGGTTCTGGAACTTATTTTATTCAATTTTTCGGGTCGAAATACATAAGAAATCATTAAATACTCATAAAATTGGGTTCCTAGACCTCTAGGATGACTTTATTTAGGTGTATGTTCTGAATCCAGGGAGAAATCTTTCGCTAGCCGTAACTCGCTAACGAAGCCTTTCCGAACCCATGTTCATATAAACTTTTTTCATTAGTAATATGAGAGGAAACCACCTTACAAGTTTGTTGGGTTACTCGTGAGACACCCTGTATATTAGGTACATAAAAAAACTTATGTCGTCATGGAAAAAAGTTATTAATTGTGAAACGCAAAACATTTGTCAAGATTTAAATGTCTAACTTTGTATGAGCATTCTTATTTAGATATCAGAGTATAATAGTAACATTTATAGTGTAAAAAAATATGATTCATTAAGAAGCGATAGCAATTTTTTCAGAATTTTTTGATTAAAAATGAGCTTATTAGAGCGTGTTAAGCGAAACTAAATATTTTTGCCCGTGACCTTCGGATGGTGTCGGTGGAGGAAGGTTACTGTATTCGCTGTGCCTGATATTTTCTGTACGCTCAATAACAGAGCGGGTTCTCATAAGAGCTGTACTGCATTCTGAACTGGAAACAGAGTATAGGCTCCTTAGAGAAAAAAACATTTGAAATTTAAGTTGTAAATTTTTTGTTTCCTATAACTTTAAATATATAAATTTTTATCGTAAAATGCTAACTAAGGCCACAATATTAAAAATCCCATTTTTTCTGATTTTGAAAAAATACAGAAAATCACTACAGACGCTAAACCAAGTGTTGCAGAAAAAAATTTAAAATAAGTTGCAGGGTTTTAAATGTTCTACAACTTAAGATTATACATACTTTTGCTCTAGAATGCGTATTAAGGCTGCAACTTTAAAAAAAAATTTTTACCACGAGAGCACAGCCTTCCGAAGAATTTCAGCAGATATTCTCTTATCCTATCTTGTAGAGTATAAAAAGTGTACCTATTAAAAATGACCAATTTAAAAAAAAGTTGTAGGAGCTATTCGTGAGAAAAACGCAAAAAAAAGAGATTTTGATATAAAAAAGTTCATGTTGGGTCCAGTATTGATACCTAACTTCAAGTTTCAAGATCGTATGGTATTCTGTTCACACAAAGACACATGAAATACACCACACATTGACCAATCGCTAAAAACATGTTCTTTGGATTCAGGGGGCCTGAAAACAACTATATCTGGTGAAAATTCTATTTCAAAAAATCAACATGAAAACAATACTTTTCTCCTCTGTAAATTCATATAATGCAAGAGAAAGTAAACATATAGTCAAGATATTTAAAAGTTCCCAAAATCCAATAGATCCACTTATTACTCATACAAAACCAAAAGAAAAGCGAAATTAATTTGTTAAAAAAGAAAAAGAAAATAAAGTTAAATAAAGAAGAATATTTTTGACTTACCTCCTCACTGAATCCACACCATTAGCAAGAAAAAAAGCAAAAAGAACAATCATTAGTAAAAAATATGCATAAACAATTTATTGTGTTGAATTTCAAGAATTAACTGTAAAAAAAAGTAATAACATAATCATCGTATCCCAAAATAAAGGGTGATTCAGTTAGAGGTTACAATTTTAAGTTGGCAGCACTGTTCTCTTATGAAAGGTAAACAGCTGTTGTTTTGTAATTGGACATTGCTGTTTAATGACATTTGTTGTTATGGAGCATTTTTCGACTGAAGAACGTGTTTAATATTTAAAACCTTTTTCAAAAGTGGGGAAAATTTCACTAA
This sequence comes from Catonia carolina, assembly GCA_035578175.1. NCBI lineage: Eukaryota > Metazoa > Arthropoda > Insecta > Hemiptera > Achilidae > Catonia > Catonia carolina. Next base: position 16,982,914 of record JAQMRL010000014.1, on the reverse strand, counting down.
CACGATTCGAGCACTGCGAAATGATTTTGGTAACCATAACCATCCATCACGTGCGGCGATTAAAAAACTGATTGATAAATTTAATGTAACAGGTTCAGTGTTAGATGTTCAAGGACCAGTATGTCCTCAGAAGTGGCAAATATGCTGCAACAAGTGTTCGAGAAAATCCGTCAAACTCAATTTGTCGTCGTTCCCAGCAATTAGGCCTTTTCTACGGTACAACGCAGTGCATTTTGACCAAAGATCTGCATTTGCATGCATTCAAGATCCAATTGACTCAAGAATTAAAACTGGGAGATCATCGACAGAGGCGTGAATTTGATAACTGGGTGTTGGCGAATAATCAGTATGATGACAGTTTTGTGAACAAAATCATCTTTTCTGATGATCATTTTTATCTCAATGGCTATGTTAATAAGCAAAACTGCTGCATTTGGGGACTTGAAAATCCTCATGCTATTCACATGAAACAAACGCATCCAAAAAAGGTAACTGTTTGGTGTGGCTTTTGGGTTGACGGCGTGATTGGCTTTCACTTTTTTGAAAATGCCGGTTGTGGGCATGGATTTTACATGTGCAGCCTGAACTCCCCGAGAACAGCTGGATCTTGCACCACGACAACGCGTTCATTTGTCGTTCATTCTGCAAGAGTTTTTGGCGAAAAAAACGCATTCCAATGTTGCTGCGCCCATCCTCTAGCCCCAATATCAACCCCTTGCAACTTCTTCTTATTCCTAAAGATGAAGTCACACCTCAAGGGAACTCATCATGACGGCGTACAGGAGGTCAAGAAAGCTGTAACCGTGGTGCTGAATGATATAACTTCAGAGGATTATTAAGGGTGCTTCCAATCATGGGAGCAACATTGGAATCGTTGTATAGAGTTCAAGGGAGACTAATGTGAAAGTCGATAAAAAAATTTTCCTTGTAGCTTAATTTGCTCAAAAGGACATTCAACAACTGGGCCAGACCTGACACAAAGATTAAGAAATGTACAAAGGATCCAAGCAACGGAGATAGATTCCTGTGAAGAGTTAAAGGATGCTCGAGATTGGATAGGGAATGGAATATGGATATAAGGAAGGAGCTCCAAGTCTACTGCCTGAATGAGAAGATTGAGGGGTATCGAGGGCGATAGAGGTGACACATGAACAGAATGCTGGACCACAAAATACCCCTCCAAGTACACCGTTATGCACCGGTTGGACGGAGAGATGTGGGACGACCTCAGAAAACATGGATATAAGCTGAGAGTTTCAAGTTTATGAGTTCGGAACAGGCGACGTGACGTTCTAAGCCTTGAAGGAATAAGAAGAAGACACTTAATTTGCTTGTGTTTTATTGACAAATTTCCGGAACTTAATTTCTACGCATCAAATACCAAACAGAAATACGTTCTCATATGGAAAATGAATGATAAATTTTAACAAAGTACCCAACCACCAGTTTTTAGCAATACCAAGAATGTAAAATAAATAAACCAAATGTTAATACCAAAATACGTAAATACTAAAATACTTACTCAGTCTCTGATATGTCAGGGCAGGCGAAATCATGATGCATCATGAGGGGGCTTGGTGAAGATGGGACGGCAGGAGGTGGGATTGGACGTTGTGAGGGCGGCAGATGAGGATGATGATGATGTAAATGAAGATTACTGTTCAACTCACTGCTGTACGGACGCAACAGACTCACTGAACCACAATGGTCTTCTTCAGCTAAAACAATTACAGAATAACAAAATTAGATTCCGAAAGCTATAATTGAAAAATCTGAGGAAAGATATTCATGTAAAACAACATTTGCACAGATTACAATTTGATAATATCTCCTCAAAAGACTAAAGTAATGGCATTCCTAGGAAAATTCCTGATTAGGTCAAAAATACGAGGGTGTATTGAAAAGTAATACCTCCATTCCTATAACTATTATAATGATGGGCCTGACAAACTCAAAAGTGGTTAGTCATATACTGGAACTCTTTGTATAAAAAAATTATTGTAGCAGGGATTCACAGCTGCAACCGAAAAAATTTAAACAATTCCATCTGCTGGGAAAGTCAGGATTGCCGATTTCTGGGATTGTGATGGTATCGTTCATATGGAGTTTTTTGGAACGTTGCTCTACTGTCAACTCCAAACAATATGTTGCTACCCTATCAAATCTGAAGCGACGGCTGCATAGGGTTTGTCCAGACAAAGAGCCAATTCTGCATCATGACAACGCTCATTCTTACACAAGTCTGAAATGTATAAAGCACTAGAGAAAATGTTTTACCTCATCCACCTTATAACCCAGATCTTGTGCCCTGTAACTTTTTCCTCGTTCTGAAGCTTAAGGAATATGCATTTCTCTTCAAATGCAGAGGTGATGAAATGGTGCCGTACGAAAAGTTCAGACTTCTTCCATGACGGATTTTTCCAAAGCACAGTACTTTGGCGTAAATGTGTCACTGTTAATGGCGATTATGTGGAAAAATGATTTTTTACATTGGTGAGTAGGGGACAGTTTAACTTATCAAGTTTAAACTTGTCAGTTTAACTTAAGTAACATTAAAAAAAAACTAAGTATCATAATATCGAACTAATAACTAACAACGCGCAGAAGTACCGGCCGATCGCTTACTCACACTTGATAACATCGATGCTGTAAAAGTCAATATATTCGATATATTCTGACAACATTAGACTATGAGTGTACTCTATTAGATTCAGAATGAACTAAATTAAGTGACAGCATAGACGGCAATCGTATACGATACGAGCTAATGGATATAAAACCAAGTGAAATAGGCGCCCGTATTGTATACAGGTGCCGTCCAGCCGATTAAAATGGCGCGCCCGTATCGTATACGGGTGCCATGCTGAAAGCGTTAAATACATACCTGTATACGGGAACAGATATTTATCACCGACATTTGATTTATCATCCGTGTCCGATATGGATGGTTCTCTTGGATGATAAAACGGAGGCAGATCTTGATTATTAACAAGTTTCGTTTCTGGACGGCTCATTACATTCGCACCAATAACTGCTTCATTATCGGACATAGTAGAGGCGGACATATTAGTCCAACGATGCGGAACGAACGTTTCATCAAGTGTCACTTGTTCAACTGGAATAAAAATAATATGGTATTAAACACTAACACGACATTCTCTTGCCAATGAAAATCTATATTGTTCATTATTTATTAACAATATAATCTAACATTAATAAACAACATATATAAAAAAAAAACGGGAAAAATAGCCACCTCCATGACATTGTGGATTGCGCGCTAGCCTACTAAGTGGAGGTCCCAGGTTTGATTCCCAACTAGGCTTTGGAAAATTATTATGAACCAAAGCCCATCATTACAGTTTCTTAACCCACCGTAGTCGCTAATGATCAAGCTGTTGATGTGACTTTAAATAAACAAAAAACTAACCTCAAAAAAAAACAACCTAATTTTATTTATGAGGGAATGATGCAAAATGAAAACAAATTTCAGTTTGGGTTAATAATACTAGAAAATCACTCTTTGACGCTAAACTAGGCTCTAGAGTAAAATGCTTGATATAAAAGTTGTAGGTTGTTTAATTTCCTATAAAGCTGATTATAATACACTTTTGTCGTAAAATGCGTGCTAAAGCCAAAATCTAAAAAAATCATTATTTTACAGGTTTTCGTGTAAAAAACATTAGTCAGGACAGTACCAAGTTGTTCCTTTCTTTCCAGCCTTTCCAGTTGCAGCTTTGCTCTTTTCAGAGCAAATTTTACAGCAACACACAGAAAACTAAAATGAAAAAGAAATTATAAATATTACTGTCAAATAACCTCACAAACAAAGTGATCTGGAAGACAAAACAGTACGACGTATACAACCAAACGAAAATGATTACCGACAAAATATGAAAGGAAAACAATTATTAAAAAGTAGAAATAACAATATTATTTACAAATATCAAATACAGAATAACTACAAACCTCATATAACTTAGAAAATATCACGACAAAGTACAGGCCTTCAAAGTTATGTAAGCGTATGCGCAGTAGACGGATTTGGTTGAGGTACGATGAAGGGAGAAATAATGGTGTGAGTAGTACAGCAGTAGAGGGGGGAATTCACAGCCGACTCGCTGGAATGCATAACGTACCGTAGGTTTGTATGGTCTAGGCCTACGGGAGCCTCTTTTTCCTAAAAGAGCGACCTCCAACATGGTGGAAGGGTTGACGTTTCCTTGGGGGTTTTTCACAAATGCCCACCGACCACAGACAATAAGACAAAATAGTCAACCATTCCAGCTACGATCTGTTCTCTGCGACAGCTTCAGTAGAATGAGACAATTCACGCACGCACATACGCATGCATCGAACGTATGTCATCCCTTCTACGGCCGGCAGTATTCTCCCCACTCACTTCTCATTTCTGCGCGAACTACGCTTACAAATCATTGACAGATTGTACACATGTACATCAGCAAAAACATAACCTAAAACACGGCTCAATGTTTTTCTACATAGGTCACAAAATATTCGGTAGATTTCACTGCAAGCATAGAAATTGAACTAAATGAAATATTGAATGAATCTGTGCAACCGAAGCCCCATATAACCTCATCTGAATCTTACTACAGAATTTAATGTGGCGGTCCGAGGTATACTCGGGCTTCAGACAACAGCGATTTACGCTCACCCTGAGCTATACTTGGGCTTAGGCTTCAAAGTGTTAAAAAAACGACCATGCAATTGACATTTAATACTTGTACATAAGTGCCTGTAGTAAAATAGTAACACAAAACACACGTAAACGTTCACTTTTAGAAACACTTATGAAAATGCAAGAGAAAGGAATTATATGATATCGACCCTACAACTGATGTTAAAGTATAACTAAATAAAATTCACAGTATTAAAATCAAATAACATGAACGTTCTTATGTTATTATCAATTCTTGTTTTGTTTATATTATACGTATGACATGACATGATAAGTTTATAATACTCGAACATGAACTGTGTGTGTTGACAATTTTTAAAAGAACAGTGAAGTGTAATTTGTGTTTTGGAAATGCATGACTTCGCCACCATCCGCCCATTACGGTGTACACAAGGTCATGCGCCAAATTGGTCTTCCTTACACAGTACCCTTATTATACCATCAACCTCCTTGGCTGCAGGCATCAATTTCAGAAACTGTTTCACTCCTACACCTTCTTATACAATAAAATAAATAAAATAAAAATTAATTTACCAGCAGAAGAATATGTTTGTGATGGCCACCTGGGTGCATATATTGGTTTGAAAAGATCGGAGTTAGCAATGATATTCAGATGAGGTGGCGGCTGAACCGATTGAAGTCTTGGCGTCGAATTTCCGGTCCCAGGTTCTCCTCTTATATTGGGTAAATAACCACCAACACCACCAGTGGCAGATGCATTAACACCAGTACTCCGTTGAGTTCTTCTACGATGACGTGCTGAAGACTCTTCATCATCACTGCTGTGACTTGAAGCTAATTCTAAACTTCGACCATCTACAGAAACCTAAAAAATTATAAAAATACAAATTTCAGTATAAATTTATTACCAAGTTGACTGCTGGAAATTTACTTCATGTTCATTTGCAGGGCAAGACATTTTTACTATTTCTTGCCTACATGCATATATCGGAAGGAAAGTATTGTTTTCATGTCGATTTGTCAAAATCGAGTTTTCACTGGATCTACATGTTTTCAGACCCCCTGAACCCAAAAAATATGTTTTTAGCGATTGGTGTGTGCGTGTGTATGAACAAAATATCTCAAGAACAGAACATCGAACGAAATTGAAACTTGAAACTTAAGTTAGGTACCACTACAGGAACTGACACGAATATTTTTATCAAAATCGGTCAACCGGAAGAAGTACTTTATTCGTCTCATTTTTCACTTTTTTGCAATTTTCTCAAAATGGCTCTTACAATTTTTTTTAAAAATCACCTCATTTACTAAATTTTTTATGCTCTATAAGATAGGGTAGGTGCCATGTCTGCTGAAATTCTTGGAAAGGTTGTTTTGTCGTAAAAAAATTGTTTTTTTAAGATTGCGGCTTTAATATGCATTATAGTGCAAAAATGTACATAATAAAAGTTATAGAAAATTTAAAATCTTAAAGTACAGTATAGTATAGGGTAGCTAAACCGCAGTTTTATGGGCATGCTCTGTGTAGTCTAGGGCGTGCCCCCCCCCTACAAGCACTACAGTGAAAATCATCTCTTGCTACCAATTGTCAGGAATTTTTTAATGGATTTTAAAAGAGTATTAAATTCGGACTTCCCAGTGTGGCGCAATTATATCATTATAATAAATTAATTATATCATTTATTCCACAACTTTTTCGTTCTTAGTGACTTCTTTTAACCAAGAAAAGGTAAGAATAATACATTTTTACAAAAGAATAGTTTAATTATTACTTGAAAGTAACTTCTGTTACTACGAGAACTCACGACCTCTATGTATCGAATTTCTTATGTATTGTACGTTATACAATAATAAATGTATGTATTTTTATAATCACGCAACAAACGGAAATTAAAACGCAACAAACGAGACAAACGGAAGAACACATGTACAGTTCTTGAGTTTTAATGGTAGCTGTGACCTTGAGAACATCGCGATGGAGTACCATTACAGAGTCATTATTGTACATTTCTACAAACATCTTCATATTCCTCCGTTGCCAGTGTATTAAGATACATTGTCACACCTTCAAGTTCATCACCACTTTTGAATTTCTTTCCGGCAAAAAAGTCTTTGAGTTTAGTAATGAGATGAAAATCTGAAGGAGCCAAGTCCTGGGCTATAGGGTGGATGGTTGAAAGTTTCCCGTTTGAATTGTTGCACAAGTTGTTGTGTTATCCCAGCCTTATGAGGTCTGGCATTGTCGTGGAGGAGGATGATGCCCCTAGACAACAGACCTTGCAGTCGGTTTTGAATCGCTTGTCTTAAATTCTTTAATGTTGAACAATACACGTCGGCATTGATAGTGTCTCCACAGGTCATGAAATCAATCAGCAATACACCTCGCCGATCCCAGAAGACGATTGCCATGAGTTTCCAGATAGACAGTAGCGTCTCAAATTTTTCTGGTTTCTTTGCATAACAAATCCAAGTTTCGTCACCAAAGACTATGTGATTCAAGAATAAGTTTCCTTCAATGGAATAACGTTCCAAAAATGTCAATGCTTCAGCCATATGCTTGGTTTTGCGTTCATCAGTAAGCATGTGAGGGACCCAACCTTGCACAAATTTTTGCAAAATGGAATTGGTATTTCATGAATGTTCGTGAAACATTACTGAAATGTTCACAGATTTCATCAATTGTAACAAGCCTATCGTTCTTCATGAATTCATCAATTGAACCAAGCAGTTCGTCAGTAATCACAGATGGCCCCCCCGAACGCTGGTCATCATGAGTGTTCTCCTCCCCAAGTTGAAGTTATGACACCAGCACTGAACGAACGACTCGTCCACAACATTGTCTCCATAAACCTCCTTCAATTGATCACGCGGTCTTGGGTTCGAACCCCACTCGGGCATGGCATTTTTTCATACGTTACAAAAAATTCATTTCATCCTTCACCGTCTGCATTAGCAGCAATTTGCAAAACAGTCGGACGTTAAACAAAAAAAAAAAAATCCTTCAATTGATGATGAATATCGATTGGTCGCATACTCCTTGTGTTGAGAAACCTGATCACAGCCCTAACTTCACAACTGGTGGTATTCTCTTTTGTTTTTAAACATCAGCAACAATACCAGTCAATGCAAACGACAAAGTAACATTACACAGAGAAAGCAAACACACAACTGAGAGCGTTCGATCCTATCTGGCGGCAACTCTACTCACTAGCACTTCATACAGCACAAACGGGTACAGTACAGTTCAGCCGCTCTTAGTTTGCTCCAACTGTCATCAAACAAAAGCCAGCTACTACAGGGTGCACGCTAGAGTCTGCGACTTTACGGATGTCGTATTCCTATTAAGTTAAATATTTTTTAAATTATAAGTACTTAAAGTACTAAAAACATCAGTCATGATATGATCTAGCCTAACAATTTCATTTAAAAAAATACTTTTGAAAGTATTTTGTTGTTACTTTTTAATCAGTGTGTACATATTTTGAAACAATGCGCATGCTCAGTGACGTCATTATTTGTTTATAACGGGTGATTCAAAAAGAGCGCCGGTTTTTAAACGGCTGGTAAAGTTTTGTTTATCGGTTGGCAACATTGTTAGACCTCATTTCTATTTCGGAGAACATTCCGATTGACGATTCAGTTGTAGTTTCTCTTGTTTGCAGTGTAGTACTCTCGCAGTCTGTGTCTAACCATGGAGAAGTTTACTATTGCACAACGAGTGTTAATCGTCAAAACATTTTACCAGAGTGGAGAGAGTTATGCAGCTACTGTCAGGCGACTTCGCGGTACTCTAGGACGTAATGAAGCACCGAATGAATCAACAGTTCGCAGGCTCATGAAAAAGTTTTTTGAGACGGGTTCAACAGTCGACCTTAAAAGTTCTGGACGTCATCGTTCTGGCTGAACTGAGCAGAACGTTGCGTTGGTTCGTGACAGTGTGGCTGTTAGCCCAGCAAAATCAATATGTCGCCGTTCTCAACAATTGGGTTTACGATGTTCTTCTGTACGGAGAATTCTTCAGTACGATCTCCAATATCACCCGTATAAAATTCAGTTGACGCAATATTTGAAAGTGGCAGACCACCAGAAGAGACGACAGTTTGTTGACTGGGTATTGAGAAAACGGCAGGATGATGACACCTTCGCAAACAAAATCATTTTCAGTGATGAGGCGCACTTCCACTTAAACGGTTTTGTTAATAAACAGAACTGCCATATGTGGGGTTTAGAAAACCCTTGCGTGGTTAATGAAAGGGAAATGTATGCACAGCGAGTGATAGTTTGGTGCGGCTTTTGGTCGGGCGGTGTCATCGGCCCTTACTTTTTTGAAAATCAAGAAGGACAAGCCGTGACAGTAAATGGAGACCGATACCGTACGATGATTAGGGAGTTTTTGTGGCGTCATTTGGATGGAATGGACATTGACGAGTTGTGGTTTCTGCAGGATGGTGCCACCTGTCACGCTGCATGAGAAACAATGTTGTTGCTCCGTGAACGGTTCCAGGATCGCATCATTTCTCGTAATTCCGACCATCAATGGCCACCAAGGTCATGTGACTTGACACCTTGTGACTTTCATCTTTAAGGTCATTGGTGTATGCCAATAAACCCCGAAACATCAATGACTTGAAGGAGGAAATTCGATGGGTTATCGGGCAAATGGAAGTCGAAACTTGTCGTGCAGTAATATCCAATTTCATGGACAGAGTTGATGCGTGCCAGCGCAGTAGAGGAGGACACATGCATGACATCATTTTTCATACATGAAATCGGAAGGTAAGATGAACTTGTTGATGTATTTATTTTCAGTTTTTCAATAAAATAAATCTCTTAATTTGATATATCAAAACCGGCGCTCTTTTTGAATCACCCTATATTAAGAGCAAACTAAGAGAGGCTGGACTATAGATACTGACGTCACGAGATTGCCTTTTGCGTATGGATGGGCTGTGAGGAAGGGAAATGAAATTTTCACAGTGCTGCCAACCTCAAGCGTCAGACACTACTCGTACAATTCTTTACCATGCAGTTTCTACATACATCTTGTAAGCTGTGGTTTATTCCGAGAAAATGTTTCCTTCGTAAACTTTTTAACCCAACGAGAACGACAATTTTAACCATCACCCGGACTATCACTTTACACCTAATAAAAACTCTTTTATTTCATTCAGTTTCATTCCTAAAAATTTCAAAAAATTACCATTTATTTATAAAGAATTTGTTATTAGAACAACGTTTGAACCGAATTTTTCCGTTTTTATTTATGACCAGAATAAAAACTGAAAATTAAAAAAAAATATTTTCTTTTAGAAGTATCAATTTACGTACAAAAAAGTGTCACTAATCACTAAAAAATACAAAAAAATATGTTTAGCTATATACATAAATAAAGCATGTCCATGAGTGACTTGAGTGCTCCAATTGGGGCGTAAATTAAAAAAAAAAAAATAAAAAATAAAAAAAATAAAGCAATTCATTGTAAAAATAACAACGTTTAGATATTGCAAATTGATAAACACGTTCAAAAGATATCACACTTTTTGTTCAACAAAGTAACGTGCTGGATGAAAAAAAAAAAATTGCCTAAAAATATTGTCGTCTCTTTTCAATTTTTATTTAGTCCTTTTCTATGAAAGTTTCTATTTCTTTTCCACACGTTGTTTTGTGTATCATCCTTTTCTAAACAGGATAGCATAAATCAAAATATGTTATCATTTATTTTGACGCTAATTGTAAGGTTTAACCGAGGGATAGGCGAGACAGGTAGCGTTAACCTTCCTTGTTCGATTTTAGAGTCATAAAATTTGTTGCCATAAATTTTGCCGGCACTTCTAATTTATTGATTTCGGTCGTAACATTTAAAGCTAACTGATGATGTCATTCCCAAACAAATACATTTTTTTGTTGAAAAGTTATGAACAAAATGTTTAAATTTTAGTACTGGCTCGTCAAAAAAAAATCTCTTTCTTTCATGTAACACGACGTTGCCAATTTTCATCGTACAAAAATGCAAGATAGACCAAATGAAGAGGAGAAAATTCTCTATCCAATAGAACTAAACCCGTTGGAAAATAATGAATAGTTGTAGAGAAAACTGAGTTTAAAGAAAGGTTAGCAAGAGTTAAGAAATAAATGTGAACTGTAATATTGCATACAGCTTAATTACAAGACAAGATGTGTTTGATTTACTGAAATTACCAGCTACCTTATTCCATTGGAAAAAATTTTTTTACAAATCAATCGCCTTCTTTACTATCACTGTCACCGGCGTCTTCACTATCAGTTTCTCGAGTATCACCTAACCGTTTTCTTTTTTTACCAGGTGTCAAAAAAACTGTTGAAGAATAGCTTTTTCACGTCTTTAATTGCCTTCTTTATTTTTCGAATTGTGGAAAGAGAAACATGACAGTAGTTAGCCACTCGCTCATGGCTTTTGGAAAGAGGCAGAGGAAAGGTTTTTTTGTTTAGCTTTAACTTCACAGCATTTTATTACACTGCATATTAGATTTCATAGAGCACTGTGAATAGTCTGCCCATGTTTTCGAGAAACTAACATTTTTGTTTACAGTAAAAAACAGTTATATTTGCATAGTTAACGTACAAAAGGTTCCGCGATATACTGTATATGCTCTGGGTATACTATAAGTTGTTATGTTTGTTGTACTGAAATTAAAGCAGTCGGGCATGCGCACTAATGCTTTTCCCCCCTTTACCCCTCTTTGCAAACACGGGCAACTCGTGACTGAGGTAACTATACTTTCCAGATGTCCCTCACAATTGGCTGACCATATGATAAGAAACAGAACTATTTCTTATAGCCCTGAAACTAGCACATCGAGTACAAATAATTTTAACACTACACCTGCCTGTTACCGGCCATATTTATTGATATAATTTTCAATTAAATATGTTGTATTTGTTTACCTCAGATTCTGAATCGGATGTATGTTGCGTAACATGTGGTCTTTGAAAAGTAGACGGTACATCAGAAGCAGACTGGTCATAATTGCTGGTACTAGTTGATGTTTGTCTCAACTGTGTATCGCTCCTGTAAAAAAAATGAATGATAGATATTAAATAAATAGGTAACATGGAACAATATTACGTAACAGTATGATGATAGACAAGAGACGTTGGACAAAGGTGAAGCATATTCCTTCCTTACCGTACTTATTAATCATCAACCCTTGTGCGACCTGATAGGTTTTAGAATATTAACTCTTTCAACTCTAATTTCGAGATCGCGCCGATAGACTTGGCTTTATTATCCATCTTCTATCCAAAAAAAACTGAAATTTTTATGAGACATTAAGAAAACTTCGAGAGATGTTTTAAAAAAACAAACATGAAACTCCGTTTTTTTTTACACCAGTTACAGTGAATTTACAAAAATTTTTTGTAATTTATGCAAAGTCACATGTTATTGTCCTGCCCCTAACAGACAGGTGGAGTGTCAAATTATTTATACTCAATCTGTTCGTTGCAGGGCTAAAATAAATAGTTCTGTTTCTTATCACTTGGTCAGCCAACTAAATGACTGAATCATTTAAGAACAGAAGAGGTAGAGGTGTAAAAGACACTAATCAGAGTTATCTCCTCTGAAAGTAATGAATTTCATTATACAGCCAGACCCTGTGGTGAATGAAGTAAAGGTGTCATTTGCAGAGTGGAAAATATGTGCTTTTCAGAGGGCCCGGCATGCTGATAAGCGTACTCTTCCATTAGTGAGGAAGGCAATGGTAAACCACCTCACTTCTCGTTTTACTTAGTAAAACCTCTGCAGGTTCAAACCAGCTTTTACGGCTGATGACCTAAACAACAACAATGTTATTGTCAAAATTTGGCAATATTTCCTGGTTTGAGGAAGTTCAACAGGATCTGCAGGACCTGGATATCTCAGAGACACAGATTTTGAACAGAGAAGAAGGATATAAGATCAAAAATCCAAACACGAAATTTCCAGAAGTACCTAAAAGGCAGACAAACAGACATTGGACTGTGGAGGATAGGGCGAGAGTGTCGCAAAGGATGAAGAACTACTGGGCAAATAAGAGGAATAACTAGGGATCTTCTATAAATCGATTAATTTTGCTCCAATGAGGGCCTAAAAAAAAAAAAAAAAAAAGTCTAGCAAAAATCTGATACATCAAACATCGTCGCTTACCACACTGTAATTCAACTGTATTCACTGTTCACTGTATTCCACTGTATTCAAGCGTATGTAAGGGTCAAGTGAATATGGATGCTGTGATAAAATGCAGGCGGAAAAATTTCCCTATTATATGAAAGCACCGAATTTTGTGAACACAAGCATGTAGAAAAATTTATAAAAGATAATATTAGAACACTTTAGTTCCATTGTGAAGAATGTCTGAAAATAGGCTATTCTACGAATTTCGGAGTGTTTATTCCCTTTTACAGGTCATATTCAATTCAACTGGTTTTACAATAATAGCAACATTGAACAATTTACCTACCGTAATCATTCAAGCTTTCAAACGTTGTTATAACTTTAATTTCAAATGAGATACGGCCTTTACACAGTTTTCTTAAAAAAAAACGGAATTGAGTGGTATCACAACAATCACAAATCAATAGAAAATTTCCCTCTAACGTGATTGTGTTTCTAAATAGCTTACTTTCTTCCGAATACATTCAGCTATTATTTAACTATAATGTTTACTAGTGTGCGCATATATTGACCTTCACTATTACACAAACTGTTGAGTACTTACACACTCGTCATCTAACAACCGTACATGGGCTATCCGGCTTAGAAGGATTAAGTATTACCTTTATATTAACCATAAGTATCTTTCTAAACCCAACACTTCTTTTAAAATCTGCCTGTTTATTCATGTGTGTCAAACAAGAAGAAAATTTAAAAGAGATGAAGGCGGAAGAGAGAGGAAAAAAAGGAGGAAGAAGAAAGGAATGAGATGGTGATAAGGGGAAAATAAGAAAGTGAGGGAGGAAAAGATGACTGAGGAGAAACGAAATGAGGTAGCGATGAGGAAAGCTGATGAGAAGCAGAGGAAAATGATTTTTTTTTTTGGGTTAATGTCCAACTGTTATGCAATTACTGCTAATGCAGACGGTGAAGGATGAAATGATTTTATGTAATGTATGAAAATATGACATGCCTGAATGGGATTTGAACCCAAGACTGCATGATGAGAGGTGAGCATGTTACCAACTACGCCAATGCAGCCACAGAAAGGAAAATGAGGATAAGATAAATGGGATGGGGGAGAACGGGGAATAAAAACAAAAAGGAAGCAAGGGAGGAAAAGGAGGAGGGAAATGAGGATAAGATAAATGGGATGGGCGAAGGGGGAATAAGAATGAAAAGGAAGCAAGGGAGGAAAAGGAGGAGGGAAATGAGGATAAGATAAATGGGATGGGCGAAGGGGGAATAAGAATGAAAAGGAAACAAGGGAGGAAAAGGAGGAGGGAAATGAATATAAGATAAATGGGATGGGCGAAGGGGGAATAAGAACAAAAAGGAAGCAAGGGAGGAAAAGGAGGAGGGAAATGAGGATAAGATAAATGGGATGGGGAGAAGGGGGAATAAGAACAAAAAGGAAGCAAGGGAGGAAAAGGAGGAAGAAAATGAGGATAAGATAAATGGGATAGGGAAAAGGGGGAATAAGAACAAAAAGGAAGCAAGGGAGGAAAAGGAGGAAGAAAATGAGGATAAGATAAATGGGATGGGGAGAAGGAGGAATAAGAACAAGGACGAAGCAAGGGAGGAAAATGAGGATACAGGAAAGGGAATGGAATAAGAGAAGTAGATGAGAACGAGAAGAAAAAGGAGGAAAAGGTAAAGGTAGCAGACACGCAGAAGGATGAAGTGAGAAATGGAATGGGGATGAGTGGATAAGTTTATGAGTGTATGTATGAGTGGATAAATTTCAAAAATATTTAATACCTAGCATAAATAAGAAAAATACTAACATTATTTTGGAGATAAATTACCTGTACGGACTGCTACCCGTTTTTGTGGTAGAACGAGATGTGGTGCTTGAAGTAGAAATTCCGATATGTCTCCGAGCTGCTTCAAAACTAGTGATACCAATCGAAGTTCCAGCACCACCACTGCGATACGCTAATGAGGATCGCTGAAATTATAAAACAGATACTTAATACAAAATTCAATCTAGTGTATAAGAATATGTACAACGCACACAATGTCAGGACTAAAGATAACCAAGAGAGAATTCTTTAAACACTTAACAAATGCATGGGTCCAGAATCTTGAATGTTTTAAAGGAATTAAAAAAGAAATTGCATTACGAACACTCGTCAACTAAATTTAACAAAACAGTTACCATCAAAAAGCCAACGTTTAGTAGTTTTTTTTTTGTTTTTTTTAAGACCACACTGGATCACTTTAAGTTAGTTTAACATTTATTTAGTCTTACGTTGTTTTCTCTTCTCCCAGTAGGCCCTCATTCTAAGCGATCGGGCTAGTCTTACTTCATCTGATACGACACACTCCTTTTATATTGTTTAGTTGGAGAAGGTGCAAATTTAAAGCTTTTAATGATGTTTAATTTTTCGGATTTATTTTGGAGGTCTTCAATTTTTAATCCCATCTCCTCCAGATCTTCATTTATTTCTCTCATCCATAACTGGTTTGAGAGCGAGTCCACAACAGAAATTCAATATCTGTTTGACATATCTATTTTCTGGATATCTCAATATGTGACCGAGGTATGATATTCTCTTTTTTCTAATCGTCTCAGTTACTGGATCAATAGTTTTGTAAACTTCACTATAGGGCAAAAGTCTCCAGTGTCCTTCCACTTTGTTTCTCTTGCCTATGCAGGTTCCCACTATTTCTCTTTCCTTTTTGACAACTCTGTCAATGTTAATCTTGGATTTTATTTTAAACAGGGTCTCACTGCAATAGGTAATTTTGGGTTGGACAACTGTTTTATAGTGTTTTAATTTAGATTGAATTGAATTGATTTGTAGTATTTTTTACTACAATTTTAATTGAATTGAGTAGTATTTTTAATGTAACAAATATTTAGTGATTATACAAAATTATAGAGTTATCCATGACCAACAAAAAGGAAACAAACAACAGGAAAGATGTCCGGTGCACTCTGAGGAACTCACCACTTGTATAAGAAGAAAGCACTCTCAAGACAAGCCAACATTAGACATTAAAATACACTGTATAGTCTATTTACTGTAAGAGTACTCCGCGCAAGGCAAGCACCTATAGGTTGTAAACAAAAGTTTTACACTAGTTGGCGCGTATCTACCTCTCCGCCGGACAATTATCTTGCACAACGTTCCATCATTAAAATATCTACATCCAGCTAAAATTGACATAATCCTTTAAGCATTTTCAATTATACCGTTCAGATTACATGTAATTATTGTAGATTCAGAAAGAGACTCCTTAATTAACTATTTTAACCATCACATTTAACAAAATAATTTTTGTCTACTTTTTAATGTTTACCGCTTTTAAGTTTCAAAAACTCAACACTTTCACTATCACGCATGTTAACAAACCATAACTTACAAAACTTTTCAACTTCAGTCTACGAAGAAAATCGAAATGAATCGATACGATTTCAAAAGATAACTGATGGCACTAAAAATGAGCTAAACACGGGCAAGTGCAAACAGTAGCAGTAAACTAGTCACAGACATTAACTATTTTAATGATATGAAATAAACAATCTGAAATGATAAACAACAAATCACAGGAATTGTTTACTCTCCTGTTATAATTCAAGCGCATTAGTCTTATATTACTTGTGACCAAAAATATAATTGAGTATAATAAAAACCCACTAAAAATGAAAAACCATTAAATAATAAAAACCCACTAAATAATAAAAATCCATCTCCAAAAATTCAAAAATAAGACATTATCATACAGTGATTCGACCGGAAGTTCTCTACGCATCAGAATGCCTCGCACTTAGACAGAAGGCTCCATTAGAAAAACTAATCCGTAAAGAAAGAAGGATCATCCGCAAGATTTTAGGGCCCAAATACAAAGAAGGAGAATATAGACTCCGCAGCAATGAAGAAGTCTACCAACACACAGAAAAAATCACATCCATCATGAAGAAACGAAGAATTGCTTTCTACGCACACACAGTGAGAATGAACGAGCATAGGCTCTCAAAACAAATCCTGAACTACAAAGAAAAATTGAAAATCCCGATGGATGGCTCAAAGAGATAAAAACAGACTGCAACAAACTCCAGATAACGGAGATGGACATCATACAAAGAACACCTCTCAGACATAAACTCAAACTAGTGCTCCAGGAAGAGGACAGTAAAAGATCAAGACCTAAATGGTCAGAAGAACAAAACGTGACTTTTCCAAGAAAATGAAAGAATACTGGGCGAAGAGGAAAGCACAGAAGAAAAACTGAGAAATCGCGGTCCTTTGTAGGCCATAACGTAAATAATAATAATAATAAAAACCCACTAATCAAAAATATTAATGTAATAATAGTAATAATGTAACAAAAAATAATAATGTAAGAGTAACAGTAGTAAAAGTTTTAATTATTAATGGTAAACTAATGTTCGATTAATAAAACATTTTCTAACAAATGAATTGAACGTATTTTTATTATATTAAGATAGAGGGAATAATTTATTAGTGTTGTATGTAATTTTGTTTTTGATCATGCTGTGCGTAAATTTAATTAATGCGCATGCTCACTTGTACTGCTGGTTGCCTACGTCGGAGTACTCTTAGTGTAGACAGACTCTAATAAAACCTGCGTCTGTATGCGAGTGAGTGCCTTAGAATGATCGGGAAGTCTGGAAGAGAAGCAGCGAAATTTGAAAGAAAGATCTTCCGCAAGTTATTGGGTTCGAAGATAATATGTGGACAATATAGGTTACAAGGTCGAGAAGAACTGTACAAGGAAAATGAACAATTAATGGAAATGATAAGAAAAAGAAGTCTTATGCTAGCAGTACACTATCGCCGAATGTAGGCGAAGTCAGGCGAATACGATAGTGTACTTGGTGTATTTGTGGTTATTCGTTCCACTTCGCCTCGCCATGGTTCGTATTGGCCTTAGTTCGGTCTGGAGTCGGTACTTTGCACGAATCAAAGGGGACGAATACAGACGAATAACGAGAGCGAAGTTGGGAAAACTGCTAGCAGTACACACTCGCCTTCATTCGGGCTACATTATTCCGTGCCTCTACACCATACTTTTTATTTACTTTTTATTCATTACCTACTTACTTATTTATTATTTTATTCATTACCTACTTATTTATTTACTGTGTACTTTTTTTTATTTTTTATAACTGTTTAACTGTGTATTTTGCTATGGAATGGTCTAATGAAAATACTTTAGTTTTTTTGGAAGCTTACCATAGTGAGGGAGTGTTATGGGATCCTTGCCATAAAAAACATAAGGATAAGAAGCACATAAACGACGCGTGGGTTCATTTAAGCGAACAATTAAACCGTTCCACGGTAGAATTAAAAATGAAGAAGGAATCTCTAATGGCATAACTGTACATATAAAAAGCGGCTGCAACCCCTACATCAAAATCCATTTTCTGATCTACGTTGAATTATGTGATGACACGATCGAACTGAGGTTTCGCGAATATAGACGAGTATGTACTGGGTTAGTTCGTGTAGAACATTCGCTGAGATTCGTTGTCGCGACTTGGCCCGAATATTCGTCGAATCATTCGGCAATAGTGTACTGCTAGCATAAAATTTTATGGAATTCTATATAGAATGAATGACAACCAGTTTTAAGAGAGTAAACAATAGACCTAAGGTGTCGAATAAATGGTTTAAAGAAGTCAGAAAGAATATTGAGAAAACGGGAATAAACCAAGTAAACTTAATGAACTGAACCAAATTCAGAACACCTGGTGGACAGAACAAAGGAGAAAAGGCTAATTTTAATTAAGAGTGAAAAACGCAAAATGAAAATCAACCTCAGTTTTACTTAAAAATATTGAAAATCACTCTTTCACGCAAAACTAGGCTCTGTAGAGAAAAATGTTCTAAATAAAAGTTGTAGATCTTTTAATTTCCTATAAATTTTATAATACTTACACAGTTTTGTTGTAAAATGCACACTAAGGCAGAAATCTTAAAAAAATTGAGTTTCTACATGTTTTCATGAGAAAAAAAAAAGAAAATCGCTAATTACCGCTAAACTAAGCATTATACAGTAAAATGTTAGAAATAGAAGT
Organism: Catonia carolina; assembly: GCA_035578175.1. Taxonomy (NCBI): domain Eukaryota; kingdom Metazoa; phylum Arthropoda; class Insecta; order Hemiptera; family Achilidae; genus Catonia; species Catonia carolina. Next base: position 16,964,029 of record JAQMRL010000014.1, on the reverse strand, counting down.
TGAAGGTTTTTAAATTCTCCTCTACAACTTTCATTACATACATTTTTCTGCTTAAATGCATAATAAAGCCACAATCTTAAAAAAACAATTTTTTTTATGAGAAAACAGCCTCCCCAAGATTTTCAGCAGACCACTATCTTGTATAGAATAATAAAAATTTAGTAAATGAGGCAATTTAAAAAAAAATCGTTTTGGACAATCTCAAAAAAGTGAAAATTATATGAATTAACTGCTACATCTGGTTGACTGATTTTGATGAAAATGTTCATGTCGGGTCTGGTAGTAGTATTTTAACTTGAGGTTCAAGTTTGTACGATGTTCCGTTCACACACACAGACACAGCACGTGACACAGACACAGCACAGACACGTGCACGCATACACACCAATCGCTAAAAACATGTTTTTTTGGGTTCAGGGGTCTGAAAACTTGTAGATCCAGTGAAAACTTAATTTCGAAAAATCAACATGAAAACAATACTTTCCTTCCGATATATTCATATAAGCAAGAGAAAGTAAAAATTATAGTTATTATGAGCTAAGAATATCTTTACGGAAATAATGGAATAAGCAGGAGTACAGATATGTTATCATACAATTTTTAATAACTCAATTGGATAGCCAAAGGGTTAAGAGACAAAAATGTTTAATTCTTTCGAAGATGTAAGCACCATAGAAGTCTCCAATCAGAAGGTGACTACTTTGAAAAAGATTCATCAGAACAGCCTGTAAGTACCGTCATTTTGATATTAAAAAAACAGCAGCTGGCAAACAAATAAAAGCTGTACACAATACACAGAAAAATCACGATAAAAGATTCAAAACTAACCGTAGGTTGTTGACCAGAACTTCCTCTTGGTGTACTCGCACGGGGTATATCATCATCTTCATCATCTAATGGAGGTACTTTTCGTCCAAGAATTTGAAGGAAGAGACGATAAAGTCCAAACCGTACTCGAGAATTGCCAAAACAATAACCGCAAAGTAAGAACCAAGATTGTATAATGATAACAGCCGACATTGTGTACGTCAAAACTGGTTCGGGTTCTGAAGCATAAATTAGGCAAAGTAACCAGCAGGCTGTAACCAGAGGTAACGAGACTACATTCAGCCATAACAGACGCCTGAAAAATAAATATACATACAATTAGTTAAATACCATAATAATAGAATTATATGTTGCCGACGACCCCCACTATTATCAGTGTTGCAAACAATCCCAGTACCTGCCGCAGGGAGCACTAACGATGCACAGCCAACAGTGCCTCCCCTCCCTCATGAAGTGGACTCGGTGGAGAGGGATTTAAGCGACCGCACTGGACTGTAAGTCACACAAGCCATCCAACTCCGAACCGAGAACAAGGAAGAAGAGCCCAGCCGAAACCCAACGCAGCCATCCCTTGTCGACGCTACCGGTAGCAGACGCATATTACCTCACCTGTCACCTTTCACCTACCCGGCCAACAACGAAGCTCATGAATGCCTGATGGCACCACGGTGAAGACTGAGTTCAGCTGAGGAGAGAACCGCCTTGACCGCGCTATTGGCCAATCTGACACTGCAGGGCTCTGAGGGCCACCGCTGTCACACTGCAGTGGGGGCTTAACTACCGCTGAGGAGAGCTAGTCCTGAACCCGATAGCCGAGCCGTCACTCTTTGGGCCCTGCTCTCAGCATGTCGATTCACCACTTCCGACCACCTACAATGGCCCTTTTCAGGGCCAACCGTTTTGTGGTTGGCCCTTGTGATTGGTTGAGGCCGTGTGCGTTTTGTAAACCGGGCCCTTTTCAGGGCCACCAATCCGCTACAGACAACGGTCCTTCTCAGGACCACCAACTAATCAAATGGCCCTTTTCAGAGCCACCAACTTCACAAGCAAAATTTGCCACATGTCGTCGGCCTTGTTCAGCGACAAATAATAAATTCCATACACAAATATTATTCATGATAACAATGATAACAAAGCAGATGAAGACAAAAAAAGAGTCAAATTTAAGAAATTACCCACCATATATGAAGTACTTATAGCAATAGAAACAGTAATCAGATGAGATTAATTCACTGTTCAATTCAATAATCAGAAAAAGTATAAATTCAATGAAATCGCTCGCTTTCATTCACAGTGATGTTCTGATAAGTACTTTCATTACAAGACCTAAGTCTTTATTTTTAATTAACACTTAGCGTACTGTACTTACTTACTTACTTTACAACATGGGCGTTCAGGCTTCTGCAGCCCCTCCTCACCGCGACCTAAAAGATCTTTTGTGATTGCCCCTATTCCTTATTTATGCAAGACCCACACTTTCAATAAAGCGCAGGATCTGCCTAGGATCTAGTGCACTTACCTGAGAAGGTGTTAACACATCCTTACCCATCAGCGCTCTTCTTTTGCAGCCAACCACTTTGCAACTGCATAAAATGTGCTCAGCCTTCTCTTCTGCCTCATGACAGAATCTACACAGGCTCTCTTCAGCAACTCCTATCTTGGATAAATGATACCCAAGATTACAATGACCAGTCATCAGGCCCACTACCCTCCTCAGGTCCTGTCTTCCTAGTCTATTGTATATCCCAGCCTTCCTGCTGGAATAGGCAATGAATTTCTTTGCCTGTTCACAGCCTGTCACCTTATTCCAATAGGAGGTTTTAGCCTCCTCTTCCCAGGCCCTAACTATACCTCTATAATAGCCTTCACCAATTCCACAGAATGGCTCTGGGCCTATGAAGTGAGAGGCTGCACCTTTCTTTGCTAAGGCATCCGCTCTCTCATTTCCAGGCACTCCCTGGTGCCCTAGCGTACTGTAACTCCCAAAGAAAATTAAATTCTAGAAAAATCTCTTTCATGAGACTATGCATCTCATAGCAATTTTTTATCAAAGAATTAAGTCAGCCCAAGAAGTCACATTGTATCTTCACTTAACTCAGAGTTATATTTCCTCATAATAGGATCAAGCCCACTCAGCTTTCGTAAGAAAGCTTCTCTTTAAGAAGAAATCGAATGACATTTTTTTTGTTTCCAAATCACAACTCTTGACTTCCAGGTTTGAGCCAATCCCGATCGAAACCGGAACTTAAAACCCAATCCAGGCCCACTAACTTTTTGTGTAGATTCTTCTTCTTCTTATGGTGCCTATCCGGTTCGGATGTTGGCTATCATGATGGCTATTCTGACTTTGGAAACAGCTGCTTTGAAAAGTTGGGTCGTCGACTGGTTGAACCACGTTCTTAGATTTTTCAACCATGAAATCCTTCTTCTACCGGGACCTCTCGCACCATACACCTTTCCTTGCAGAATCTTTTGGAGCAACACGTAATGGTTCTCATTGCGCATAATGTGTCCCAAGTATTGGAGCTTTCGCACTTTCATGATGTCAAGAACCTCTTTATCTTTATTCATCCTTCGAAGAATTTCTACATTGGTGACTCTGTCCCTCCATGATACGCGTAACATTCTTCAATAAAGCCACATTTCAAAGGCTTCAAGCCTCCTGGCTGAGGCCGCAGTGAGCGTCCAAGCTTCCATGCCGTATAACAGTACAGAGAACACATAACATCGAAGGAGACGCATTTTGATAGCAAGTGTAAGGTTGTGAGTTTTGAAAATTTTTCGCATATTGTTGAAGGCCACTCTGGCTTTTTCTATGTGTATCTTAATTTCTTGTGAGTGATCCCAATCCTCGTTTACATTGCTGCCTAGGTAAGTATACTGCTTAACTCTTTCCAGGGGTACACCGTCTATTTTAATATTCCGTCTTATATTCGTATGCTTGCTAATAATCATAAATTTCGTTTTGCTTATGTTAATGTCTAAACCATACTTTCTGCTATGTTCTGTTACCCTATTCATTAACCTTTGCAAACTGGTTATACTATCCGAGAAAATAGCAGTGTCATCGGCGTATCGAATATTATTGATCTTCTCCCCGAAGATGTAGATTTCGAATCCAAAAACCGTTTGTTGCTATCTCTTGTAGTTTCTGACATTTGGATGTGACGGACGGACGGACATAGGAAAAAAATGGATGATAATTTTAAAAATTCCCAACAATTACCTTAGATTTCCGTAACCAGCGACATGATCTTTCAACGTAAATGCAGCATGTAAAGACATCATCAGTACACCAATATTGACAATGATGATGGCACAAGCTGGACCAATCAAACTCCATATTACTGATTCATACAGCGATAACCAGCAACTAAACAAAAAAAACAAGACAAAATTAATAACAGAATTATGCTAACTTAAAATAGAAAAAAAAACAAAACCTCATACAAAAAAAATCTGGTGTGAAACACTCACACGACTTTATCTTACCAATGAAAATAATTAACAATATAACCTAACATTAGTAATAAAACATTAGAATTAACAAAAAACTAACCTCAAATAATATAACTTTATTTTAATCATGAGTAAACGATACAAAATGAAAATCAACCTCAATTTGGCTTAAAAATACGGAAAATCACTCTTTCTTGCTAAACTAGGCTCTGTAAAGAAAAATGCTTGATATAAAAGTTGTAGATCTTTTAATTTCCTATAAATTTGATTATATACACTTGTATCGTAAAATACTAAGGCTGAAATCTTAAAAAAATCCATTCTTTCTAGATTTTCAAAAAAATAAACAGAAAATCACTTATTACCACTAAACTAAGCATTATAAAAAAAATGTTTGAAATAAATGTAGTATGATTTCAAATTCTCTACAACTTTTATTATATAGATTTCTGCGCTAAAATGCATATTAAAGCCGCAATCTTAAAAAACCAATTTTTTACAAGAAAACAGCTTTTCCAAGAATTTCAGCAGACATGGCGCCTACCCTTTCTTGTAGAGCATAAAAAATTTACTAAATGAGGCGATTTTTAAACAAATCATAAGAGCCGTTTTTGAGAAAATCGCAAAAAATTGAAAAATGACACGAATAAACTACTGTAATATAATAAACTTATACACACACACAACAACACATACGTACATTCACAGGACAAACTGAATACGCTCACACATAACATAAACATACATCAGATGATTTACTACCGTCAGATGTGAAAGACAAAAAATAATAATAACAAAATTATTTTCCATTTTATTAAATAAAATGGATTGTTAACTCACTCTTTTTTAAATTCTTTAAAGAGTAAGGTGACGATTTACATCCTTTTAAAGATAGAAAAACATTTTTATAATTGAAAACAATTTTACTGAACAGATAAAGATAGATATTTTTAGAGGATTGGTTTAAATAAAGATTTCAAGGACTTTTTAAATAAAGATTTTAAGGAACTTTTAACAATTTTAATAATCTTAAGATTTTTAGAATATTTACAAAAAATCTTTTAATAAAGATCCTTGAATTATTGAATTTGGTAACTTTTCTTTATGAACTTCTGGGACACTACTACCTCTGGCACATTGATTTTAATGAAAATGTTCATATCGGATCCTATAGTTGAACCTAATTTAAGTTTCAAGTTTGTACGATGTTCCGTTCTTGAGATATTCTGTTTACACACACGCGCACACACGCACACACACAGGCTAATTGCTAAAAACATGTTTTTTGGGTTCAGGGGGGTCTGAAAACGTGTAGATCTGGTGAAAACTCGATTCTGAAAAATTGATGTGAAAACAATACTTACTTTCCTATATATTCATATAGGCAGGAGAAAGTAAAAAAATAGTGGCCATTGAACAATAGCCTTTATGAAATGGATGAATAAAACAAAATTGTTGAATAAACTTACAAGAAAACGTTTCCGTATTGATCAGCACGGACGCCGACAGCTAAACAGACGATTACAGCTGGTAATGAATAACCAAGACAATAATAGAATCGCATTGGTCCATGATTGACATCTCTTACTTCAGTAAGCATGCGATAAAGATGTAAAGAACCAACAGTCCACCAACTCAATGCGCATAACCACAAATAGTGTAATGATATCGCAATTAGTTTACATGATACCTAGAAAAAGAACAAAAAAATTTTTAAAAAATACAGTAGAATCTCGGTAGTCCGGCACCTCCAGTAATCCGGCTGTTTGATGCGGTAATTAAATTGTTGTATAATTCCTACATCTGCTTGAATTCGTTAGGGTGGTGAGATCGAATATCACCAGGAAACAAAAGGCGCAATGTAGCTTCGACGCGTACATTAAGCGTAAAGCGTGGCTCGTTAATGAATAGGAAGGTTGGGCGGTTAAAGGTAACACAAACAGGTAAATGGCACTGCAATTAATAACGATTTCAACGGTACTTCCTCGATTTTGAGTGCGTAGACTTTCCAGGATGCTTCGTTCGTTGATGTCGCTGTAGTACGCTAAAAGTTCGGCTTGATCTGTACAGATTTCACCCAATAAACACTGATAAGTTAATAACACATACAAAGCACTGATGAAACTCGAGTAATTGCAGTGTGGGAAGGTGGTTTGCAAGTTCGTAACGCGGAATAACGCAAGTTCACAAAGTCCGGTAATTAATCGAACAAATAATAACATGAATAGATCGTTAATTGATTAAACGCACATTTAGCAATACATGATCCGTTTATCGGGGCCGTAATTGCGATTATTGACGGCAACATGAAATCGAAGGCACACAACGTTAAATGAAGTGACGCCAACCCACGCAAGAGGTAGCGTCCGTTGAGAGATTAGTGCCACACGTCCGATGCGATTGAGCGAGATAACTACACTGAAAGAGCTTTGGGGGAGAAGGAAGCATGGCGGTAGGACCAGAAATTAGGGAAATTTGCTATTGGCTGGGCGCGAGCCACGTGACGAAAGATCACACATGCGTAGAGCTAATTGAAGAATTAATCGATGTAAGATCAATATGAGATTTTATACAGGCGGGAAATCGTTATTCTAGAAGGTTCGACAGCGCGGGGCATTCGAATCTATTGTAGTACTGAACACCGGCCCTTAAAATATTAGGCCTAAAAGTATGAAACCTCACCCAGGACAGATTTTGGTAAAAGATTTAAATAGAATTAGGAAAATCAACTCAACCTAATTATGGCGGATTTAATATAACATGTATGTTTAGGATTTAATTAAAGAAATGAATAAACAGACCTTAATTATTGTTAAATGGAATAATTTTTGGCCTTTTATCCAAAACCCAGAACTTGCCCATATTCTATACTTCATGCTGAATTGATAACGAAACGTAATTCTCAGAACACGAGCACCCCCACACCGCACTAGGCGATGTCAATAGCCGATAATTATGTTTAGTTCAATGACTACAGAAATACTCAGCAAACCTTTGTTAATTAGTTTATTTAATTTAAAATCACATAGAAATCAATGCATATTCATTTTATGTTTACATTTATAATTTATAGTTCCAAAATTCCAACACATCCAGTAATCCGGCATTTTCAGTAATCCGGCACCCTCTCGGTCCCGAACAGGTCGGACTACTGAGATTCCACTGTATTTTAAAATACATTTCAAAAGACAGCTGAATGGTTAAAAACCGTGGTGTGAAACACTCTCACATGACTTTCTCTTGCCAATGTAGATAATGAAAACACATACCTTGATATTTTTAAATTTATGTATTTTAAGTCGCTTTGTTAATGTCTTGGTTAACACGTTGAGCCCACAAACTGGAATGACGGATGTGCCACTATGCTGACGCACCGATGCAGTGGAAGAATGCAAAGATGCCACAAGGTGTCAGTCGACCATGTGAACAATCTTACATATTTGTTCATTTATTCATCAGATAAATTTAATACACAATTATATGCGTATATTTTGCTTGTTGCATGATTATAAAATTACATACATTTATTACTGTATAACATACAGTATGTAAAAAGAAATATTGATGCATAAAGATCGCGAGTTATCGAAGTAACACAAATTACTTTTAACAGGTTGGCTGCCATGAGATGTGCCGGTGCTACTCAGGCTTTTGTTACCCACAGGTCATTTGATCGGCAGGAGTGGGCGGAGGAACAACCAGTTATACCGGAAGGAGCTTCCGTTTGGTATACTGATGGCTCAGTGATGAGCGGAAGAGCAGGATTGGGGGCCTGGGGGGCCGGGGGGAAGATTTCCATGGCCCTAGGGTGTACCATAACCATCTTCCAAGCTGAAGTATTGGCCATTAAGGTCTGTGCGGAGAGGTGCATTGAGAGGCGCCTCAGTGGGTCGCACATTTTTATTTTGTCCGATAGTCAGGCGGCTATCAAGGCTGTGAGTTCTTGTACTTTTGAGTCGCGATTGGCCTATGATTGTCGGGCAGTATTGAATGCCGTGGCCAGGCGTAACGTGGTAACGCTGCGTTGGGTGCCGGGGCACCAGGGAGTGTCTGGAAATGAGAGAGCGGATGCCTTAGCAAAGAAGGGTGCAGCCTCTCACTTCATAGGCCCAGAGCCATTCTGTGGAATTGGTGAGGGCTATTATAGAAGTATAGTTAGGGTCTGGGAAAAGGAGGCAAAAACCTCCTATTGGGAGAAGGTGCCAGGCTGTGAACAGGCAAAGAAATTTATTGCCTATTCCAGCAAGAAGGCTGGAATATATAATAGACTGGGAAGACAGGACTTGAGGAGGGTAGTGGGCCTGATGACTGGTCACTGTAAGCTTGGGTATCATTTATCCAAGATAGGAGTTGCTGGAGACAGCCTATGTAGATTCTGTCATGAGGCAGAAGAGAAGGCTGAGCATATTTTATGCAGCTGCAAAGTGGTTGGCTGCAAAAGAAGAGCGCTGATGGGTAGGGATGTGTTGACACCCTCTCAGGTAAGTGCACTAGATCTTAGGCAGATCCTGCGCTTTATTGAAAGTGTGGGTCTTGCTTAAATAAGGGATAGGGGCAGTCACAAAAGATCTTTTAGGTCGCGGTGAGGAGGGGCTGAAGAAGCCTGAACGCCCTTGTTGTAATGTAATGTAATGTACCCACAGGTCATGAGTAATACTTACCCACAGGTCGTGAGTAATACGGTTGCTACTCAATTCCTATTCTACAATTTTGTTAATATCTTTTCACGGCCTGCTTGGAGAGTGTTGTAATTTTAATACGGCCTCTATGGCATACTTTTGTGTATATGTACGGTAGCAACTTCTTTGAAAAGCCTATTCTCAATTACTATTCTACAATTTTGTTAATATCTTTTCACGGCCTGCTTGGAGAGTGTTGTAATTTTAATACGGCCTCTATGGCATACTTTTGTGTATATGTACGGTAGCAACTTCTTTGAAAAGCCTATTCTCAATTACTATTCTACAATTTTGTTAATATCTTTTCACGGCCTGCTTGGAGAGTGTTGTAATTTTAATACGGCCTCTATGGCATACTTTTGTGTATATGTACGGTAGCAACTTCTTTGAAAAGCCTATTCTCAATTACTATTCTACAATTTTGTTAATATCTTTTCACGGCCTGCTTGGAGAGTGTTGTAATTTTAATACGGCCTCTATGGCATACTTTTGTGTATATGTACGGTAGCAACTTCTTTGAAAAGCCTATTCTCAATTCCTATTCTACAATTTTGTTAATATCTTTTCACGGCCTGCTTGGAGAGTGTTGTAATTTTAATACGGCCTCTATGGCATACTTTTGTGTATATGTACGGTAGCAACTTCTTTGAAAAGCCTATTCTCAATTACTATTCTACAATTTTGTTAATATCTTTTCACGGCCTGCTTGGAGAGTGTTGTAATTTTAATACGGCCTCTATGGCATACTTTTGTGTATATGTACGGTAGCAACTTCTTTGAAAAGCCTATTCTCAATTACTATTCTACAATTTTGTTAATATCTTTTCACGGCCTGCTTGGAGAGTGTTGTAATTTTAATACGGCCTCTATGGCATACTTTTGTGTATATGTACGGTAGCAACTTCTTTGAAAAGCCTATTCTCAATTACTATTCTACAATTTTGTTAATATCTTTTCACGGCCTGCTTGGAGAGTGTTGTAATTTTAATACGGCCTCTATGGCATACTTTTGTGTATATGTACGGTAGCAACTTCTTTGAAAAGCCTATTCTCAATTCCTATTCTACAATTTTGTTAATATCTTTTCACGGCCTGCTTGGAGAGTGTTGTAATTTTAATACGGCCTCTATGGCATACTTTTGTGTATATGTACGGTAGCAACTTCTTTGAAAAGCCTATTCTCAATTCCTATTCTACAATTTTGTTAATATCTTTTCACGGCCTGCTTGGAGAGTGTTGTAATTTTAATACGGCCTCTATGGCATACTTTTGTGTATATGTACGGTAGCAACTTCTTTGAAAAGCCTATTCTCTATTACTATTCTACAATTTTGTTAATATCTTTTCGCGGCCTGCTTGGAGAGTGTTGTAATTTTAGTACGGCCTCTATGGCATACTTTTGTGTATATGTACGGTAGCAACTTCTTTGGAAAGCCATAAGAACTCTAATGACACACGAGAGAACTGACGCCATTCGCTTCCGTTGTTTCATTGAATAAACATTGTTTTATAGTGAATTTAGTCCATTTTTTAGTTTAGTTTGTTGTTTTATCGTATTAGTTTTTTATCTAATTAATTTAAACCAGTGAACTCACTTTTTTCATTATTTTTAATTGTATTAATGGTTTTTTTTATATTAATAGAATAATAAACGCATAATTAAAAAGAAACTGTGTTTTTATTGCGCGGCCTGTCGGGAAGGGGTTTCCTTTAACATGGGCGGCAGCCAACCTGTTAAGAAATAATAAAACTATTTTCAAGTAAAAAAATGTATTATTTTTATCATTTCTGGTAATAAGAAGTCACTAGGAACGGAGAAATTCGTGGAATGAACGATATAATTGAGCTGCACTTGGAGGTCCGAATTGACTACACTTTTAAAATCCATTCATAAATTTCCGATAGTAGGTAGTGAAGGAATGACCTTCACTGTAGCACCAGTAGGATTGATCTGAATGCCTGAATAACATTTACTAACACTGCCCATGTGCCAGTGATTAAACAAAAGTTATAGAAACGTAGTACAGTACACAGGGTCAACTATGAAAGTAAAGCGTATTTTCCATGAAAAATAGATTTATTGATCAAATGCTTGAAATTCTTCAAAATACTTTCCCCTTGCATCAATACACTTGTGGAGATGTGTCTGCCATGCCTGGAAGGCACCTTGAAACTCCTCGACAGGAACGTCTGTTAGGAACCTCGTAACATGCTTTTGGATGTTTTCCACGGACTCCCAATGCTTTCCTTTCAGCTCTCTCTTCAGTCAGGGAAACAAAAAAAAAATTGCATGGAGCCAAGTCGGGACAGTAAGGGGGGCTGGCGGACCACCAAGGTGTTGTTCCGGATCAGGAAGTTGATCTTTTGTCAACACTTTTGGAATAAGCTTTGCGCAGACCTTGCGCATTTGCAGATCCTCGATCACTATCCCATGTACCACAAATGTGGACATGTTTAGGGTGTCAGCGATGTCCTAGATGCTCAATCGATTGTCGGAACGCAAAACGTCGCACACATGATCCACGTTGTCATCAGTTCTGGCCATTGTTGGACGTCCAGAACAGGGTTCATCAGTGACCTCCACCCGGCCCTCCATGAACGCCTTGTGCCACCTACTGGACTGTGACCTTGAAATGCAGTCGTCCTTGAAGGCCTCTTGAAGCATCTGGAATGTTCCGGTTGCATTCTTTCCAAGCTGCATGCAAAACTTGATGGCACATCACTGTTCAAGTGAATGCTCCATCGCCGTGTTCTTAAGTCAAAAAACACACTTCACTGGGAGACACGTCTTTCTGCTCACACAGTTTGGAGAATATTGTTGACTGGCTGCACTGGAAGGGCAGACCCCCCACCACATTTTCCAACTGGTTTTACCGAGCTGGGATAGATAGTTGTGTCACAATACAATCCTGCACATTACTTTCATAATGGACCCTGTATGACCCCTGAAAAGAAACTCAATTCTCCGCCTTAAGAAGTCAGTCAGCCTCAACGTGTTAACGTATTGGATATACTATCTTCTACTTCACTTGAATTTACAAAAAAAGTTTGAAGTCCATTTATTGTATATAATCTTTCTTTTGCTGTAATTCATTTTTCTTTTCCTTTTATGCCTTCTCCTACATCAGAATCTTTATTGTTGGTTGACTGCGAGACTGAAGCAATGGATATTATATTAATATCCATTGGAGTGCCACCAGCTTCATTATCAATTGTGTACATTATGTAAATTCTTTACTAATAAGCCTCAAAAATGTTTTCATACAATATACGTGAACACGAAACTCAAAATTCTTCAAATAAAGGAGGTAATTCAATTCAAATTATGGAGTTTTGAATTACAGAGTTTAAAGTGTATTAGTAAAGAAAAGGAACTGTGGGTGCCGATTTTTCAGGAGTAAAGCCGTAACATTAAAATAATATGTATACATACCTCATTCGGTAGGAAAGAAGATCGTCCCTTTAATGCGATCAAATACAACAATTCTGCGAGGAAAAGACACAAAGCTTGATTGGTATATATTGCACTAGAATTTGTTTTCGCTCTCAATAAACCTAGCATAAATGTAGCCATCGCAAGTGCCCATAATGACAATGAAAAACCAATCCATATCGCAAAATCTTCACCTATTGTTGTTTCCACAACATGCTGAAAAGAAAAAAATTCTTTAAAAAAACCTACTAATGCGGGGAAAAAGTCATAATAATAAATTACCCCAATTTTTAAAATGTTTTGATAACTTGAATTCTTTTAAAAAACATCTGGTGTGAAACACTCACACAACTGTCTCTTGCCAATGCAAATAAGACTATCATCATCATCTGGGTATCCTTCCAGCAGGCCGGGTAGGATTTGAGTGGACGATATGCCTCCATCTATCTCTATCTTGATATACCTTTTGTATTCTGATATCCTGTAGTGTCATTCCTTTTGTTAGGAGATCATCCCTTAGCAAATAAGACCAATATAACCTAATATTAGTAATAAAACATTAGGAAAAAACAAAATAACTAACCAACCTCAAAAAACATAGTCTAATTTTAATCATGAAAGGATGATGCAAAATGAAACCCAACCTTACTCACTCAACCTTTTAGTGCTGGGGGCCGATTGAATCGGCCGCGAATGCATATGCGAGAAGTGCCACGGGCGATCGGATTGGCCACCAAAAGTTTTCTGCTTGTAGTTCATACAAATACTAACAGATGGTGTTTTTGTTAACATAGCTGGATTCCTCATTCTTTTAGCTTTAAAATGATTATATATTATAAACCTCTTTGGATAACGCATGATCGATATATTATCGAATAGTGAGAATACGTTTTGACTATCGAGTTTGGTGGATTGTTGTTGCTTTATGTTTACCATAACCTCGTTTAGACAAAGTGTTCTAGTGTTCTGCAAACTAATTTCATGTTATTATTAGTATATTTTGTATTTTTGAAATGTTTTTTTGGTAGAATATACTTTATTATTTGCGGTAACTTTTGTAGTTTTATTTTTTGGTAATCATTAGTATAACACATTTGCTTAGTTTGTGTACACTTTTGCGATAATTTGAAACTGTTATCACTGTGTTTAGTCTGTGATATTTTGATTTTTGATTAACTTAACGTTTATTCTGATAACAATACATTGTTTTATTAGTTTTCTGTGGTTTGTTTCTAATATGCCATTTAATCTTCATAAACCGGGAGTCGACAATGACCGACTACGTGATTTATTTGAGAAAAGTTTACGTTTCAAACGGAACATTGTCTGGGTTTTTCTTCTGTAAAAACTCCAAATTTTGGAGCAGTAACTTAATTTTTATACAAAATTAAAGAAAATTTTCTACTGCATATAACTAATTAAATATAAAAACCAAATATTCTAATATTGGGGTTGGTATTTAATCATAAACTAAGTTTTTTTACTATACGAGGTAGGGTCAAAAATTTCCCGGAATGGTCGCTTACGGTCACGTATTTGTAAGCTGAAAGGGAAATTTTTGTTTGTGAGGTTGGCATAACTGGTAGTGAATGTGCTTTTGAGGTTAGCAGGCAGTTGTAGTTGGTTCCGTGCGTTCGGTGTTTAATATTGTAGATCGTAGTTTCTGTCTTTCGTCGGATTGTGCAATGTCGTCATTAGAGCAGCGTGGCAATATTAAATTCTGTGTGTTGCTGGAGAAATCACCCTCGGAGACTCTTGAGATGCTAAAAAAAGCATACGGAAATTCTGCGATGAAGAAAACAGCAGTTTACGAGTGGCATAAGCGTTTTCGCGACGGTCGCACAACAATTGAAGATGACGTTCGGACTGGGCGGCATTCCACTTCCACTACAGACGACAATGTTGAGCGCGTTCGACAAATTGTGCGTGCGGACAGGCGAACAACCATCAATACTATTGCCTCTGAAGTTGGTATTTCACATGGGAGTGTTCACAGCATTCTTCATAATGACTTGAACATGCACCGTGTTTGCTTGCACATTGTTCCAAAAATGTTATCCCCTGAGCAAAAGGAAATGAGAGTGACCATGTCCAGGGACTTGATTGAAATGGCTGATGCAGATGACAGCTTCCTGCGCAAAATTGTTACAGGTGATGAGACATGGTGCTTTCTTTACGACCCTCAGACAAAACGGCAGTCCGCTGAATGGAAGTCAAAAACTTCACCAAGAAAACAAAAATTTCGCTTGGACAGAAGCCGGGGTAAGGTGATGTTGGAGGTGTTTTTTGATTACCGTGGAGTGATTCATTATGAATTTATTCCTGAAGGGAGAACAGTAAATAAAGAATTGTACACAGAGATCTTAAAACGGCTACGAGATGCAATTCGACGAAAACGACCTGAAAAATGGGCAGAGAATGACTGGTATTTGTTGCACGACAATGCCCCAGCACATCGATCCCTAATGGTGAAACAATACCTTGCCAAGAATAATGTTACCACTCTGGAACATCCTCCATATTCTCCCGATCTCGCACCACCAGATTTCTACCTGTTTCCAAGGTTAAAAATGGCATTGAAAGGAACATCGTTTTGCTGATTCGTCAGAGGTGATTGAAAATGCGACGGAGCGGCTGAAGGAACTTTCAAAAAACGGCTTTCAAGAGTGTTTCCAACAATTATATGAACGGTGGAATAAATGTGTAGATGCAGGAGGAGAGTATTTTGAAGGGAAATAATGTAAGAATGTTATAAATATTTTTAATAAATTTTTAATAACCAATTCCGGGAACTTTTTGACCCTACCTCGTATGAATAAAATTATAAAACATTATGTTTGTGAATTTTTTAAAAAATTTTATGTAAAAACTAATCAAAATCAATACACTATTCAGAATCAGCACATTAAACTTAGGATAAGTACCAATTTTCATAACAATAGTATGAGTCGATGGGTAGGAAAGTAGTTGTAAGTGAATGTATTTCAAAAACGTAAAAATTGACTTGGCACTTTTAGCATATTCTGTAATTTACGCCTCGGCACTAAAAGGGTTAATAATATGGAAAATCACTCTTTCACGCTAAACTAGGCTCTGTAGAGAAAAATGCACAAAATAAAATGTAGATCTTTTAATTACCTATAAATTTGATAATATGCATTTTTGTTCAAAAATAAATACTACGGTCGAAATTTAAAAAAAAAATTGATTTTTTTTTACAAATTTTCATGAAAAAAATAAACAGAAAATCACTAATTACCGCTAAACTAAGCGTTATACAAAAAAATGTTTGAAATAAAAGTTATAGGAATTTAAATTCACTACAACTTTTGTTATATACATTTTTGCAGTTAAATGCATATTAAAGCCACAATCTTAAAAAACAATTTTTTTACGAGAAAACAGGCTCCCCAACAATTTCAGATGTCCAGCAAATCGCCGAGCTCATAAAAACATGTCTAACTTTAGCAGCTTCCACAGACAAAGTAAGCAATGAATACAGCTGAAAATTTTATCATACTTAAGGGGCATGTATACCAACATAAAAAAAAAAGTTTTAACAATCGTACTCTCCAAAGACGCAAAATTTAAAAATTCCCATTATTTTCTGAATAGAACTCTTGCATGATCATACAAACAGAAGAATACTGTATATAATTTTATGATTAGATTCTGTTCTTTTGAATTTGATCGTAATAAGAGACTCATTACATTAACTAGTACTTAATATATTTCACAAAATTACCTCATCGCCAATTAGATCGACAAGTACAGCAAAACTTGACAAATGATTACAAGTACAATTGACTAATACAGGTGGCACAGGAGAAGCAGCCATCATTCCTTTATCTCGCAAATGTCTACGCTGTTTCCACCAATCCTCAGGTAGTTCCGTGTGACAACCAGCTCTAGTCCATTCACCGAACCTAAAATAACACAAAACTTGTAGCAATGCAATCTATTAAAAAAAAAAAAAAAAATGGTGTGACACACTCACAAACTTTCTCTTGCCAATGTAAATGATTAACAATAAACCTAACGTTAGTAATAAAACATTATAAATAAACCAAAAACTAACCTCAAAAAACATAATTTTAATCAAGAGTGAAAGATGCAAAATGAAAATCAACCTCAGTTTGGCTGAATAATACGGAACCTCACTCTTTCATGCTAAACTAGGCTTTGTGGAGAAAAATGCTTTAAATAAAAGTTGTACATCTTTTAATTTCCTATAAATTTGATTATATACACTTTTGTGGTAAAATGCATACTAAGGCTGAAATCATAAAAATATCTATTTTTCACATGTTTTCGTGAGAAAAAAAACAGAAAATCGCTAATTACCTCTAAACTAAGCATTATACAAAGAAATGTTTGAAATAAAAGTTGTAGGATTTTAAGTTCTCTATAACTTTAATTATATACATTTTTGCCGCAATCTTAAAAAAACAATTCTTTTACGTGAAAACAGCCTCACCAAGAATTTCAGCAAACATTGCACCTACCCTATCTTGTAGAGAATAAAAAATTGAGTAAACCAGGCGATTTTAAAAAAAATCGTAGGACCAGTTTTTGAGCAAAATCGCAAATAAGTGAAAAATTAAACGAATAAACTACTACTTCCGGTGGACCGATTTTGATGAACATCTTCGTGTCAGGATCGGTAGTGGTATGTAACTTAAGTTTCAAGTTTCAAGTTCGTATGATGTTCCGTTCTTGAGAAATTTTGTATGCACGCACGCACACACACAGACCAATCGCTAAAAACATGTTTTTTGGGTTTAGGGGGTCTGAAAATGAGTATATCCGGTGAAAACTCGATTTCGAAAAATCGACATGAAAACAATACTTTCCTTCCTATATATTCAAATAGGCAAGAGAAAGTAATAAATCCTTATAATGCATTCTGAAACTTGAAATCAATTCTATTTCATATAATAAATTTGTACAATAACTTTCACTAGCCTTTTTTGCCCATAACAGGTATAGGTATCAGACCAACTAATGTCCCATAGCCAAGCAAGTGAGAGACAACCAGTTATACCGGAAGGAGCTACCGTTTGATATACTGACGGCTCAGTGATGAGCGGAAGAGCGGGATTGGGGGCCTGGGGGGCCGGGGGGAAGATTTCCCTAGCCCTTGGGTGTAACATAACCATCTTCCAAGCTGAAATATTGGCCATTAAGGTCTGTGCGGAGAGGTGCATGGAGAGGCGCCTCAGTGGGTCACACATTTATATTTTGTCCGATAGTCAGGCGGCCATCAAGGCTTTGAGTTCTTGTACCTTTGAGTCGCGATTGGCCTATGATTGTCGGGAGGTTTTGAATGCCGTGGCCAAGCGTAACGTGGTGACGTTGCGTTGGGTGCCGGGGCACCAGGGAGTGCCTGGAAATGAGAGAGCGGATGCCTTAGCAAAGGAGGGTGCTGCCTCTCACTTCATAGGCCCAGAGCCATTCTGTGGAATTGGTGAGGGCTATTATAGAGGTATAATTAGGGTCTGGGAAAAGGAGGCTAAAACCTCCTATTGGAAGAAGTGCCAGGCTGTGAACAGGCAAAGAAATTCATTGCCTATTCCAGCAGAAAGGCTGGAATATATAATGGACTAGGAAGACAGGACTTGAGGAAAGTAGTGGGCCTGATGACTGGTCATTGTAACCTTGGGTATCATTTATCCAAGATAGGAGTTGCTGGAGACAGCCTGTGTAGATTCTGTCATGAGGCAGAAGAGAAGGCTGAGCATATTTTATGCAGCTGCACAGTAGTGGGCTGCAAAAGAAGAGCGCTGATGGGTGAGGATGTGTTGACACCCTCTCAGGTAAGTGCACTTGATCCTAGGCAGATCCTGCGCTTTATTGAAAGTGTGGGTCTGGTATAAATAGGAATAGGGGCAATCACAAAAGATCTTTTAGGTCGCGGTGAGGAGGGGCTGAAGAAGCCTGAACGCCCTGGTAGTAAAGAAAGAAAGAAAGAAGCAAGTGAGAGGGAGATATGTGGCATAACAACGCATGCGCTCAAAGGTCTTTACCATTATAATCCAAATCTGAAAACATACTACAGTTGTTATCTTGCTTGTTAGTTTACTGCATGCATAAACGTTTGCTCACAACAATGAGTAAAATTAAAGACAATGTTATTGGAACGGCGCGTATGGCTTGTGCGAGTGAGAGCGTTATGCGTTCTCTCACTCCCACGGCTAAGGGTCATTAGTTCATCTGAATACTATAGGTGGTGTTAAATTATTGGCATTCGATCTGCTAGTTCCAGGGCTACAAAAAATAGTTCTGTTTCTTATCATATGATCAGCAAATTATATGACTGAACTATTTAAGAACAGAAGAGGTAGAGGTGTAAAATACACTAGAGTAATCTCCTCTAAAAGTAATGTACTTCATTATACAGCCAGACCCTGTGCTGAATGAAGTGAAGGTGTCCTTTGTAGGGTGCAGAGTAAATACTGTGACAGATCGAAGAAAGGTATGGTTCGCGAAGGTTCTAGTACTCATTCATAAAATTAGTAAGGAGAGGATGATAGAGTGAAATAGTAATAATAATTGACAACAGGACAATAGTGACAATAAAGGTGTGCCTATTCATGAGGGTTGTTTGGAATAGAGAAGAGACAAAAGAACTGTCACTGTGAACAAGTCACGGTTACTTATAAGTCACGGTGACCACAGTTATCAGATAGGCGAGTAACCGTTCCCCAGTCACTGTTACATAGATCGCTTACTCTTCTGTCACTGGAAGACAGGACGACACGTCGAATGTTCACCGTACTATTCTACAATATAGCACAGCCTCTCGTTCCCCAGTCACAGTTACAAAGAACTCTCGTTCCCCAGTCACAGTTACAAAGATCGCTTACTCATTCACTGTTTAAGGCAGGACGACACGGCGACCGTAATTCTATAGTTCCTTCAATCACTTTTACAATAATCAGTTACTCATTCGCTGTTCACTGTCACTTTTAAGAGAGAACGAATTCTTTACCTTAGGAACTAGTGAACAAATTCACTCGCTCATTCGCTGTTCACAGTTAACAGACAAAACGACATAATATGCTTACTCTTCTTCAAGGCCCCTATGATAGCTACGTAAGACATGTTGGTCTGTTCACTGGGCTTGGTGCTCTCCTTGCGCCTCTCCTTTGATAACCGGCACGTCCATTATTTTTTTACTTCAATCTTTACGCACTCTTCTCTCTCTCTCTCTTTCTCTCTCCCTCTCTCAGTCTCTTCCCCTTGTTATGTTTGTCATCTACTAGACTAAACAAAACGAGGGTAGTTCCTTTACATCTCTGATCGCGGTAACACAATTACATTACAGTATTATTTTTATTGCACGCCGCGTTCTACCTAGCTATTTTATTTATAATGTGCGTTTTTATTTTTCAGTTGTAAATATTTTTTCTTGTACTTTCTCTTTTTTATACAAAATGTTATTTTTATTACTATTTTAGGATACCTTGTGTTAATCAGTTTTAGGCTAAATTTTTATTTTAGTTATAGTATATGGATGTAGCCCATTTTTTTAATTTATCCAAACTTCATTTATCATGAAATAACAACTGAAAACATTATTATTGTTTCATGATAACAAATGAAAAATGTACTAAGAAAATACAAAGTTATTGCTAAATCACAAGTAACTATTAAAAGTAACGGTGAACGCAAAATCACTGTCACCGTGATCACGGTGACTGGTTGAAACAGTGAACGCTCTTCACTAGTTTGGAATAACTGCGCTATTGTATATGATAAAAGGTCGGGTATTGTGTACAGCTATTTATGAAGTTTTTTACGTTTTCTATTTACAATAGTTGACTTGTTTACAATAGATTTTTCTAGCAGTCATTTATAAAGGGTTTTTGTACTCTATTGTTTGTATGGAAGATTCAATGTTTTTCGAGTAGGTTCTTTTGATTCACTATAAAAGAGACCCCCGAGCGCGGTCAGGGTCAGTATTCGTTTGATCTTCGACAAGCGATTATCGGGGTGTTATACAATTTAACAATTCCGAGCATTGTGTTGGTCAACGATTGTTATACTCTCTTTGTTTGTGTGTATAGTGAAAAGTTAATGTGATCTGTATTATATTCAGTTTTTGTGTATTCAGTTTCATTTTGTATGTGTATTCTAAAAAATTGATTGTAAGTAGTGCTAAGTAAATTATTAAATTAGTTATTGTATTACTTTATTATAATTAGTTGATTATTTATTTTGTAATCTTCTAGTGTAATAAATATTTCTAATTGTAAACTTTGGTGTATTAATTATTTAAGTACCTAGATCCCGAAACGGACCTTAGCGATAAGTGTCACAATACTTTTCGGAGGGCCTGGCATGCTGATAGACATAGGCTACTTTAGTACTCAGTGAGGAAGGAAAATGTAAACCACCTCACTCCTCTTTTTTACTAAGTAAAACCTCTAGAGGTTCAAACCAGCCTTTCGGCTGTTGACCAAAACAAAAAACAACCTTTTTACGCTGCTTTGATTTCTACTATCTCTCACTTACACATGTTTCGATGGATCAACCATCATCAGAGTACACAATAACATTTGAAACTAAAAATTTTTTATTTAAAAACTTTAGAAGATATTATATCTTCAGTAATCTATACAAAACTGTTTAAAAATTGAGTTCTTCTAATCTAATCTACCGTTCTCTTATTACAAATGGCAGCAGCAGTCAATGTTGTTGTTGTTTAGGTTACCAGCCGAAAGGCTGGTTTGAACATGTACAGGTTTTACTAAGTAAAACAAGGAGTGAGGTGGTTTACAATTGCCTTCCTCACTGAGTGGAAAAGTATGCTTATCAGCATGCCGGACCCTCTGAAAAGCAAATTTTCCACTCTGCAAATGACGCCTTCACTTCATTCACCACATGGTCTGGCTCTATAATGAAATTCATTACTTTCAGAGGAGATATCTGTGATTAGTATCTTTTTCTCACCTCTACTTCTTCTGTTCTTAAATGATTCAGTCATTAATTGGCTGACTGATTTTTATTTCTTAGTCTATCTTATTTTAATTGCAGTTTTTTCAACTACTAATCATGCCTACTTGTTGAAAAGAGATCAGAGATTTGTATGCAATCGTAACCTAAAAATCAATAATTTGATACACAAGTTCATGTATTTTATCATACAATAAAATATTGTCCTGCAACAGACAGTCCCTTTTCCCAGAGTGCATCACAATTGGAGATTTTAGAAAGAATTGATAAATTAGTGATACTACAGTTACCCCTTACTCTCGATAACTTGACAATTCAAAAACTCGACAACCTCAAACTCCACCAATGGTCGAGTTTTTAAGATTCAACTGCATTTCCTTACAACTATTTTTTTTTGTTTTCTAGAAGCAACAAGACCTCATTTAGATGTGACGTTTAGTATTTATTTATTAAACAATCATTAGAATGTCTTAAAGCTTAAAATAAATTTCAAATTATTAGACTAGTAATAAATATTTAACAAGATATGAACACAAACCCTCTAGAATTAGTCCAATGAACACACTGAGGATTAGATCTCGGAGAATGTGCGATTTTATCGTTTAGCCATAGACGTAAACGTACAGGAGAAGGCAAAGGAACTGTATCCGAGAGGCTCTTTGATCCAGAATCATCTAAATATACACATACAAATACATTATTATTTTCCACCTAAGACAATTTAAAAATAAAAGTCAATAACATAAAAGTAAATCAATAAATAACATTAACTCAGTTCAAACTGTTGATCTAATTTTAGGCCATGCACAATTGATGGTGGGGGAGGCGACAAAACGTGCTGCAGCTAGTTAAGTATAAGTTGGAAACCGGTAAATATTGTACTTTTCTAGTAAGGAATTGTTTAATGCATCTAATAGTGTTTACAGAAATAGAATATCATAAAAGGGAAAATTTTTATTCCCTCTATAGTGTGTAGGTAGCATTGATGGTTTGGAAATTGTTTGTTTTGAAAGGAAGTTCGTCCAGCTTGTCAATAAGTCAACGTACATACATGTTCTTTAGTTTGTGTTGAAGCTATGATATTTCTATAACAGAATTTGCCCTTGAAGGGGGAATGATAGTCGCATTTTACTGTTGAGAAGGGGGTTCACCATCACACTTCATACTTCGCAGGGTTGCAAAGGACGTGTAACAAGCT
This sequence comes from Catonia carolina, assembly GCA_035578175.1. Lineage (NCBI taxonomy): Eukaryota > Metazoa > Arthropoda > Insecta > Hemiptera > Achilidae > Catonia > Catonia carolina. The sequence continues at coordinate 16,941,474 of JAQMRL010000014.1, read as the reverse complement.
TCCTTCTAACCGCACCTACAGAATTTTTTAAAACACAAAGTTGTAGGAAAAAGAATTTTCTACATTGCTTTGCTTACAACTGTAACCTAAATATAATAGTGGCTCTGAGACGTTACCGTAAAGACTGTAAAATACCATCCCTTCATGTTTCCCTGTGATGGGAAAATGGACTCACGTTGAACATTTTGTAACTTCGTCAAATATTTACGGAAATTTAAATGAAAAATAACATTTATTCAGTAAACTCTTATCTACAAAACATTTTTTGCTAAACTGAAATTTAAGCCCGTTATAGTAAAAAATCTAATATAGTAAGTAAACACAAAAATTTTTGCTCACCTAAACGCAAAGAATTATGAAGCGATTTCCTCGTAATTATATTCAAAAGGCACATACGTATTATATAAATCAACGGTAATTTTTTCAGAATTTTTCATCAGTAATGACGTTAGATAAAACAGTTGTTTTGAGAGCACGTTTTGATTTTTACAATTCTTCTGTATTACGAGAAACAGTCTGTTTCGTAAGGGTTAAATTTCTTCTGAACGCAACTTTTTTCTTCTGCTTTTCCCTGTAAGGATTACGCAACAGTTTGTTCCAGGTTTAGAAATCCTTTTTTTTCCAGATGATTATCCCAACTGCCGTCATCCTACAGATACTATTCAGTAATTCTTGAGTGAGAGCTGCTCACGACATGCTTAATGTAGGAAAATGACTTTGATCTTTTTTTTTTAATGGGATAATCAACAAAAGGTACATTTAGGTCTGTTCTTACAAAGTATGTTCAAAAAATTCTGGAACTAATTTTTAAAACAAAGAAAAAATGAGTTAGGACAAAAGTTTTTATTGAATTTTCAACGTAGAATAGAACCCCTTTATATTATTATATTCGTCCATCTTTTTGGTTAGTTTTTAATTTTACGTTCACAAATGACTCCCTTGGAGACATAGCAAATGGACATCAGATAAACCTACAAATACTAAACAAAAACACTAAACTTTAAAATGGAAAATGAATAAATAATAGAAAATACCTGAAACAATAGCGACAATAGTGAATACTGGTGTTGCGACAACCAGATCAACACCCCATCGACTTATGACAGTCATATCGAAACGCATCGGAAGTATTTTGCCCAGACTTTGATACTGAGCATATCCAATTACAGCTCCATTCCTTTTGTGATTTGGATGTCCACTCTTTGTACTTAATTCACCTGTGACAGATTAATATTTCACAATTAATTGAAAACATGTCTACAATTTTTTAAATCTTGTAGTTTATTGATGTATTTTCTGGCTTTGAGGTGCATTTAAATAGTTCCCGGAATGGTGATTCAGCATACTAATGTTATGATCTATGGCAATGCTTCTAATCACCTTCAAAAAAGGACACTTGGGCGCGCGCGCGCGCGCGCGCACACACACACACACACACACACACACATTTGCTCCATCAATCCTGCCATTGTTGGAAGCAGCAGTGGTAAAAGGCTTCTTTCAGGATCTGTTGGACCTGAGTCGTCCCATTTTATTTCATGTCTTTCTGTGGTCTGGGATATTGCATGCCAATCCGATGATTGCAGTTTCGTCTCTGGGTTGTAGACAAACACCCAAGACTCATCACCAGTGACGATCTGCTGGAGAAACGTAGGGTCCTTTGAACTTGTCTCAAACAGCTCACTGGCGATTATCATGTGACATTTCATCTGATCTTCATGCTGACACGTCTCATTTTCCAATCATTGCGTAAAATGGCATGAATTGATCCCTGTAAGATACCAACTTTGTTCGCTAACGCCACGATTGTCATTTTCCAATCATCTAGAATCAGTTGTTTCACTTTTGCAATCATTTCGTAATTTCAAGATGTTGACAGTCTCCCGCTATGCTCATCGTCTTCTAGCATCTCCTGCCCTTTCTTAAATTGTGCAAACAGTGTATTTTTTAGTGCATTATCACCACGATTTGAAGCAAGCCAAAAACATCTCTGAAGCCAACTTTCCCAACTTGCACGAGAACTTGATGTTCGCACGCTGTTCGAATAGCTACATTGTGTTGACTAACTCATATCCACGTTGTATGGTTAACACTACTATGCGCTGTCCACACATGTTCAAACAAGAGTGTGCACGCAATGATATTACTAGTTCAACTATCTTGTCTCTGGTTTCGTGACAAGCCAATTATGGAAACTTTGTAAACGCCTCTAATTCATACTGTCTTTCTATAACATAATGGCCTTCGGCAAAGAGAAGCGATATGTGGATTGTAAAACTATTTCAGAAAACATAGCTAATTTTTTTTTAAATAACTGAAACTTGTCGAAAATGACGTATTTTTATAAAACAAAGTATTTTACATGTTTTTCGTTCCATAAAATTATTTTAAAAAATACTCGCTTCTTGAGATACTAATTTATAATATCGTAAAAGTTCTGTTTTAGAAGAAAAAAGTGTATTTTTCAAATACATCGCCATTGTTCAACTGAACAGAAATAAATAATTCTTTCGCTAAAAATTAATTAAATTTTCTCTTTATTTCATTTCATAAATTTATACAGTTATCTTTAAAGACGGAAAAGTTTCTCGCATGCTGACTTATTTATTTCTTTTTTTCGCGGTTTTACAAAATTTATTCATGAAAATACCTCGTAACTAAAAATGTAACAATTTTCTTTTTAAGTTTTATTGCATAATCGTTTTTCATAATTATTACAGAACAAACCTACCAAATATTATGTTAACCCAAGCAATAGTTGTTGAACAATGACAATTTATTTTAAAAAATACGGTTTTTTCTTCAAAAACAAAAGTTTTACTTAATTATACATTTTCCCATTAAGCATGTGTTTTGCGAAATAATTTTATAGAACTAAAAACATGCGAAATACTTTTATAAAAATACGTTATTTCCAACAAGTTTCAGTTACTTAAAAAATCTGATGTGAAACACTCACACAACTTTCTCTTGCCAATGCTAATAATTAACAATATAACCTAACATTAGTAATAATACATTAGAAATAAACCGAAAACTAACCTCAAAAAACATAACCTTATTTTAATCATGAGTTAAAGATGCAAAATGAAAATCAAACTGTTTGGTTAAGAAATACGGAAAATCACACTTTCACACTAAACTAAGCTCTGTAGAGAAAAATGCTATAAATAAAGGTTGTAGAGCTTTTAATTTCCTATAAATTTGATTATACACACTTATGTCGTAAAATACATACTCAGGCTGAAATCTTTAAAAAATCTATTTTTTTACATGTTTTCGTGAGAAAAAAACAGAAAATCCCTAATTACCGCAAAATTAAGCCTCATACAAAAAAATGTTTGAAATAATGTTGAAATAATGTTGTAGGATTTTAAATTCTCAACAACTTTTATTATATACATTTTTCCGCTAAAATGCATATTTAAGTCGCAATCTTAAGAGAAAAAACTTTTTACGAGAAAACAGCCTCCCCAAGAATTTCAGCAGACATGGTGCCTACCTTATCTTGTAGAGCATAAAAAAAATCTAGTAAATGAGGCGATTTTCAAAAAAAATCGTAGGAGCTGTTTTTGAGAAAATCGCAAAAAAGTGAAAAATGACACAAATAAACTACTACTTCTGGTTGACCGATTTTGATGAAAATGTTCGTGTCGGGTCCTCTAGGGGTATTTTACTTAAGTATCAAGCTTCAAGTACATACTGTATTCCATTATTGAGATATTTTTTTCACACACACACGCACGCGCCCACATGCACACACACACACACACACAGACCAATCGCTAAAAACATGTTTTTTGGGTTCAGGAGGTCTGAAAACGTGTAGATCCAGTGAAAACTTGATTTCTTAAAATCGACATGAAAACAATTCTTTCCTTCTTATTTATTCATATAGGCAAGAGAAAGTAAAAGAAATTGACATACCATTTGATGTTTGTTGTATTCCAAGTAGATCGATTGGTATAATTACATGTGAATATGTATCAAATTTCATCGGATCCTGCATATAATTATTATATTTTGGAAATACAACAGCCGGGTTCGGAGTAAGACGATTAGATCCAAGTGTACTTCCCGCAAGATTAATGTGCTGTGAACAGAAAAAGTATTATTTAAATTAACCCTTAAAGCTCTATACACCAGAATTCTGACATAGCGTCATGACATTGTTTCAACTCATTTTTCTCCGGAACTATTGATTATTTCTTAATGGGTTAACTTGCACAAGAATTTTCTCTTCTTTAATTTGATGTACGTTACATATTTGTACGATGAAAATTGGTGACGTGGCATTGCTAAAGAAAATAGATATAATTTTGACTAAGGAAGTATATTTTTTAAACTATTCTCAAAATAACTTGATAAAAAAGTAAGCCATCTTTTCGAAAATGACTTCATCGGATAATTACTTTGTTGCGGTCAAAATCAATAAATTATATTAGCCGGTGACAAATTTATGACCCTAAAATCCAACAAAGAAGATCAACACTACCTGTCTCGCCTATCCCTTGGTTTAACCTTACAATTAGTGTCAAAATAAAGAATAACATATTTTGATTTATGCTATCATGTTTAAAAAAGTATAATAAACAAAATAACGTGCAGAAAAGAGATAGAAACTTTCATAGAACAAGAGTAAATAGAAATTGAAAAGAGACGACATTTTTTTGAGTTGTTTTGAGAGAACCGCCTCGGCCACTCAATCGGCAGAAGGCCTATGCCGACCCAACCTGTCACGCTGCAGTAAGGACCCAACTGCTGCTGAGGGAAGGCTAGGTCTGAACCCGGTAGCCGAGCCGTCAATCTTCGGGCTCTGCTTCCATCATGCTGGCTCACCGCTTCTGATCGCCAACAACAGCCCTTTTTAGGGCCACCGACACAATTAAACGGCCCTTTTCAGGGCCACCAATTTTCCAAACAAGGTTTTGCCACGTGTCATCGGCCCCGGTCGGTGACAATAGGTTACGAGGTCGAAAAGAACTGTACAAGGAAAACAAACTGATTAATGGAAACGATTAGAAAAAGGAGACTTAAATAAATTTTCACGACACTAAACAACAGACATACGGTGTCAGATAAATGGTTTAAAGAAGTCAGAAAGGGTATTAAGAAAATTGGAATTAAACGAGAAAACTTAATGAACCAAACCAAATTCAGACCACTAATTACAGATTTTAAGCGCATTCATGACAAGCTGAACAGAATACTGGGTGGACAGAAGAAAGGAGAAAATCCTACAGTAAGCCAATGCTGAGAATCTGGGCTCTAAAAATATGAGCTTCCAGAAACGTCTAGTCATGTCACGTGATCTAGAATTGGCCCTATATGAGAAAAAAATGTGATTGTAAATATTCCAAACCTGAAAACTTACGTCATTCAGTCAAAAAAAGCATATTGAGTTCAATTACTACCATCATACAACATTTTTTTTCCAATTCGGCCAAGGATCATGTCATTTCAACTTACTCAGGTTTTGATCTTTGTCCAGTACTCCCTCATGCATTACCTGTATTGCTCTTTCTCCTCCTTATTCCAGGTCTTTCCTGTTTTTAGCTTTGGTTTCTCTTGGAAACCTTGGTTTTTTTGTAATTTAGATAAGTCATCTCTCAATCGAGCTCTCATTTCCATAAACAAATTGCTAGGAGACTTACAAAAATATATTTCCTTCCTATTTAATGTCCCACAGATTCAAATAAAAATTGTTTCTAGTATAAATGTTTAAAAAACAATAAAATTAACAAAAAAACATGTTAATTACAGATTTATAAAGTAAAGAAATTCAAAAACCAGATTATTATACGAGGGCAATCCAGAAAGTGACCGACGTTTTGGCCTGGCGCAGCAGTGGGCGGAGCTAGCGCGGCCATCTTGGCGTCAGAGTGTTTCTATATTCAGTACACAACCAGGCGTGGTAGCTAGAGCATCTTGTGTATTATACTTTTTATACAGTAGAGTTTTAAAATGACTGCTGCGATTGAAAATCCCGCCAGTTGTGAAGTGCGTGGTGTGATATGGTTTTTGTTGGCGAAAAATTACAAACCGATTGAAATTTATCGCCAGATTTGTGACGTGTACGGTAAAGGAATAATAAGTGAAAGCCGAGTGAGGCAGTGGTGCATTGATTTTAGAAATGGCCGAACCAATGATCACGATGAGGATCGCAGTGGTAGGCCTAGTCTTGTGACTGATGAATTGATGGTGCAAATCAAGGAAAAAATCCGTGAAAATCATCGTTTCACTATTACAAAACTCGCAGAACATTTTCCCCAAATTTCACGGAGTTTAATTATGAAATTGTGGTTGGTAAACTTGGATACCACAAATTTTGTGCCCGGCGGATTCCAAAAATCCTAACGGAAGACCACAAAAAACAAAGACTAGCTGCAGCACTGACATTTCTGGAAGAGTATGACAAAAGTGGAAACCATGTTATCGATCGTATCGTAACTGGTGACGAGACTTGGGTAAAGCACGTCAACCGTGAAACAAAACGGCAGTCGATAGAGTGGGGTCACATGCATTCGCCCAAGAAACTGAGGAAGTGTCTGCAGATGCTATCAGCAAGAAAAATCATGGCTACTGTGTTTTGGGACGCTCATGGAGTGATTTTCGTTGATTTTCTTGAACGAGACCAAACAATCAATTCAGAGGTATTGCGAAACACTCAGAAAATTAAGATGCGCGATACATCGGGGAAAACTTGGTGGGAAAGTTTTGTTTTTCCACGACAAAGCCCGTCCACACATGGCCAAACGTACTCAAGAGCTCTTGGAAGGTTTTGGATGGGAAGTTTTTAATCATCTGCCGTACAGCCTGGATTAGGCGCCGAGCGATTACCATCAGTTCCCAGTGATGAAGACATGGCTCGCTATGCAACGCTTCGACACTGACGCTGAACTCCATGCCGGTGTAAACCAGTGGTTGAACTCGCAGGTGGCAGATTACTACAAAGAGGGCATTGAAAAGCTTGTACCACGTTATGATAAATGCCTTAATTTACTTGGCGATTACGTAGAAAAATAACCTAAGAGTTAACCTTCAAAATGTACGTAATAAAAATTGGTTTTTTTACTTAGTTTATTTTTTATTTCAAAAAGGCTGTTACTTTCTGACAGCCCTCGTAAATAAATATTCCTCCAGTAATTACCTGTAATGGTGGATGTAATATTTGACTTGTGTCCGGAATAACAACTTTCTCAGATTCACGTCCGGAAGACCCAGGAAGAGTATCTCGGGCAGTTCCATCAGTTTCATAACCAAACAAACTTTCTGTGGATACAATATCCAAACCAACAACTAGAAGAAAAACAAAAAATTTCAATTATTTTTTTCAAATTTCAGAAATCTCACAAAATTAAAAAAAACTGGTCTCTTCCAGTTCAAATTAGAGAGGTCCAACTACGAGGTGTGGTTATTAAATAACGAGACTGTTGTAAAAAAATTTATTTTTATTTTATACATAATCACTTATTGTCACCTACAATATACACTCTTTCTCTATCCCTTCAACACTCCATGCGAATTTTACATTGTTGGAAACAGTGCTGGAAGTCATCTTCTGTCAGCTCCTTCAGGACACGTGCCGTTTTCTCTTTTACAGCTTCCACAGACTCAAATCTTGTCACTTTTAGTGCAGATTTCACCTTAGGGAACAGGTATAAGTCATATGGTGCAAGATCTGGTGAATAAGGTAGATGTTCTAACACTGAGATGCTGTACTTGGCTACGAATCAATCTTCACAGATAACGCGGAATGAGCTGGCGCATTGTCTTGGTGGAGAACCCACGATTTGTCCTGCCACATTTCCTTACTCTTTAAAGTAGTTTAGAAAGTACCTCAAGGTAGTAATATTGATTAATTGTTTGACCTTCAAGAACCCAGTGAAGGTACACAATCCCATTAATATAAAAAAAAACAATCATCATTGCTTTAAATTTTGACTTGCTCATTCGAGCTTTTTTGGCTCTCGGTGAAGTTCGGCTCTTCCAGTGCATATATTGGCGCTTCGTTTCCGGATCATAAGTAAAAAACCACATTTCATCACATGTTATTATCTTCAACCTGTTCCCTAAGGTAAATATTCCATTAAAACGGACAAGATTTGAGTCTGTGGAAGCTGTAAAAGAGAAAGCGGCACGTGTCCTGAAGGAGCTGACAGATGACTTCCAGCTCTGTTTCCAACAATGAAAAATTCGCATGGAGCGTTGTAGGGATAGAGAAGTAGTATATATTGAAGGTGACAATAAGTGATTATGTATAAAATAAAATTTTTTACAACGTTAGTCTCATTATTTAATAGCCACACTTCGTATACTACAACATTAGCCTCAAAACTGGTTCACATGGGTTCGATTTCAACTGAATCCATTTAATAATATGACGAATAATTGCATCCAATATGAGAAGTTTTAAAGAAGAAGACAACAATACTGTGACGATATCAAAGAGGAGTGTGGTGCGAGAGATTTCTAGTAATTCATAGAATGTTAAATAGTAAATAATAGAGTGACAAAGTAACAATAGGGTTAGTTATAAAAGGATATTTAAAAAGGGCCGTGTATAATAAGGTAGGGTCTTTGTTGTACAACTATTTGTGAAAGAGTCGGGTGGTTACCTGTAACACCTTTTATTCTATTGTGACTTGTTTATAATAGTTATGATTTTTCCAGAAACAATAAAAATGATTTTTGCATCGAAATCTCTGTTTTTCTAGAAATATCTCTTTAATCTACCTATATAAAAAGAGCCCAAGTGCAGTCAGGATTTATTATTCGTTTAATCTTTGACGAGTGTTTATTGTGAGTGCTATCGGTACAAAAGAGAAGGTCAACGTGCCCCGGGCATTGTATTGGTCAACTATTGTTATTCAGTTTTATTGTGTATGAGCATTGTGTAAAATCTTTGTGTATGTGCATTCTGTTTAATTGTTTGTAAGTAGTACTAAGTAGATTATTTAAGTTATTTATTGTATAACTTCATTATAATTAGTTTATTATTTATTTTGTAAATCTTTTAGTTGTATAAATACTTGTAATTTTAAACTTTAGTGTATTAACCCTTAAAAACCAGGAGGTCCAATATCACTCATTCATCATCATCTTTCTTTAAACTCAATTATCTCCACAACTATTCATTATTTTCTAACGAGTTTAGTTTTATTAGATACAGAATTTTTTCATCTTTCATTTGATGTATCTTGCATATTTTTACGATGAAAATTGACAACGTGGTGTTACGCGAAACAAATTTTTTTTTTGATCAGCCAGAACCAAAATTTGAACGTTTTTATCCATAACTTTACAACAAAAAAACGTATTTGTTTGGGAATGACATCATCAGTTAGCTTGAAATGTAACAATCAAAATCCATAAATTAAAAGTGCCAGCGACAAATTTTATGACCCTAAAATCGAACAAAGAAGGTTAACACTACCCGTCTTGTCACCCCTCGGTTAAACCTTACAATTAGCGTCAAAATAAACGATAACATATTTTGATTTATGCTATCCTGTTTAGAAAAGGATAATACACAAAGCAACATGCGTAAAAGAAATAGAACTTGCATAGAAGAAGAGTAAATAAAAATTGAAAAGACACCACATTATTTTGAGGCGATTTTTTCGACATTTTTTTCATCTAGCACGTTACTTTGTTGAACAAAAAGTGTGATATCTTTTGAATGCATCTCTCAATTTGCAATATCTAAACGTTGTGTTTTTTTGCAATGAATTGCTTTATTTATGTATATATAGCTAAACATATATGTTTTTGTATTTTTTACTGATTTTGTGACACTTTTTGTACGTAAAGTGATATTACTAAAAGAAAATATTTTTTCTTAAATTTCAATTTTTATTCTGGTCGTAAATGAAAATGGAAAAATTTGGTTTAAACGTTGTTCTAATAACAAATTTTTTATAAATATATGGTAATTTTTTGAAATTTTTAGAAATGAAACTGAATGAAATAAAAGAGTTTTTATTAGGCGTAAAATGACAGTCCGCGTGATCGTTAAAAATCTCTGTTCTCGTCAGGTTAAGTATTTTATTACCTAGATCCCGAAACGGACCTTAGCGATAAGTGTCACAATACAATTAAATAACTAATACTTACCCATATTTGGAGCGACTGTTTCAAAAGGATCTGTGTACGTATCATGTTGATTGATAGCTAACGTTTTCAGATAATTTTCAACAACAAATAAAAGAGTCTCCGCATTTTCACTGGTCAATTCTTCTATTCTAGACCATAAACTCAGGTGATCTTCATTCAATATATGACTAGCAGCAGTCACAATATTCTGAAAAAAACAAATTGATCAACTGAGTTAAAAAACTACTACTCTCAGAAAACTACATTAAATAAATAACCCAACACTTATCACATAGTATAATGTTGTGTTGTTTAGGTCATCAGCCGAAAAGCTGGTTTGAACCTGTAGAGGTTTCACTAAGTAAAATGAGGAGTGAGGTGGTTTACCAATGCCTTCCTCACTGAGTGGGAAAGTACGCTTATCAGCATGCCGGGCCCTCTGAAAAGCACATATTTTCCACTCTGCAAATGACACCTTCACCTTATTCACCACAGGGTCTGGCTGTACAATGAAATCCATTACTTTCAGAGGAGATAACTCTGATTAGTGTCTTTTACACCTCTACCTCTTCTGTTCTTAAATGATTCAGTCATTTAATTGGCTGACCATGTGATAAGAAACAGAACTATTTATTTTAGCCCAGCAATGAACAGATTGAGAGTAAATAATTTGACTCTTCACCTGTCTGTTATGGGCAGACATAGTATATACTATCAATAAATTACCAACAAATACAAATATATATTACAATATATTACCATACAATTCAATTATCATAAACTGTCTAATTTTATCTGATTTTATATTTTTATATACAGAGTCTACCCAATAAAAAGAGTATTGATTTTTCCTGCTGAGAGGAATTGGCAGAGAGTGGTCGCTATGGAATTGGTAGTAAGAGATGTCAAGCAAGCAGAAAGACCAGACTCGGTTATAGATACTGAAGTCACGAGATTGCCTTTAGCGTATGGATGGGCTGTGAGGAAGGGAAGTGAAAATTTGACAGTGCTGCCAACCTCAACAGTGCGACACTACTCATACATTTCACTAACTTGCAGTTTCAACATACTACATTTTGTAAGCTGTGGTTTAATCAGAGAAAATTTTTTTCATAAACCTTATAAGAAATAAATCTGACCTGTAATACTGCCTATAGCTTAATTACACGACTAGAAATGTTTGATTTACTGTAATTACCAGCTACCTTATTTCATTGGAACAAATTCTCTACGAATGAATCGCCTTCTTTACTATCGCTGTCACTGGCATCTTCACTATCAGTCTCACTAGTCTACCTAACCGCTTCATTTTTTTTACCTAACCCTAATTCAATTGAAATATTTTAGCAAAATCTGTCCTGGGCGAGGTTTCATACTTTTAGACCTAATATTTTAAAGGCCGGATTACTGGAGGTGACAGACTACTGCAAGGCCGGACTACAGAGATTCTACTGTAACGTAAAAACGTGTTTTGGTTAAACACTTTCACAGAACAGTTCAACTGAACAGTTGTTAATTATTTAAAATTAACATAATTTTAAAATGAACAGTTGAACAAACGTTACTATTATGCCGACAGAAAAAAACAGCTAAACAAGTACAAGTTGGTTATATGAAAGTCAATCTTTATATATGCAACATTTGCATAGTTAGCACGGCTCAAAGAAATGACTTTTCAGAAGCAATAATATTAATCAAAAAAATCTGGTGTGAAACACTCACACAACTTTCTCTTGCCAATGCAAATAATTAATAATAAACCTAACATTATTAATAAAACATAAGAAATAAACAAAAAACTAACCTCAATAAACATAACCTAATTTTAATCATGAGTGAAAGACGCAAAATGAAAATCAACCTCAGTTTGGCTTAGAAATACGGAAAATCACTCTTTCTCTCTAAACTAGGCTCTGTAGAGAAAAATGCTCTAAATAAAAGTTGTAGATCTTTTAATTTTCTATAAATTCAATTATATACACTTTTATTATAAAATGCATTCTAAGGCCGAAATCTTAAAAAAATAGATTTTTCACACGTTTTCGTGAGAAAAAAACAGAAAATTGCTAATTACCGCTAAACTAAGCGTTATACAAAAAAATGTCCAAAGTAAAAGTTGTAGAATTTTACATTCTCTACAACTTTTATTATATAACGTTTTGCGCTAAAATGCATTTTAAAGCCGCAATCTTGAAAAGAAAATGTTTTTACGTAAAAACAGCCTCACGCAGAATTTCAGCAAACATGGCGCCTACCCTATTTTGTAGAGCATAAAAAATGTAGTAAACCAGGCGATTTTAAAAAAAATCGTAGGACCAGTTTTTGAGAAAATCGCAAAAAAGTGAAAAATTATATGAATAAACTACTACTTCCAGTTGACCGATTTTTATGAAAATGTTCGTGTCGGGTCCGGTAGTGGTATGTAACGTAAGTTTTAAGTTTCAAGTTCGTACGATGTTCTGTTCTTGAGATATTCTGTTCACACACACACACACACACACACACACACACACACATACATACACACACACACACACACACACACACACACACACACACACACACACACACACACACACACACACACACACACACACACACACACACACAGACCAATCGCTAAAAACATGTTTTTTGGGTTCAGGGGGTCTGAAAACGTATAGATCCGGTGAAAACTCGATTTCGAAAAATCGACATGAAAACAATACTTTCCTTCCTATATATTCATATAGGCAAGAGAAAGTAAAAATTTAACAATAATTACCTGTATATAATCTTTATCTTGGCTGTGAGTAAGATTCAATCCAGTTTGTGTAGTCTCATAATTTAATAATTTCTCCAACATCTGTTGAGTTACAAGTACATCTGCTCCATATATATGATTTGTCGTGTTGGAAGCCCTTCGTAAACTATTTGATGCTTCCACAGCTACGAATGTGGTTACACCAACATCTCCAATTTCCAGTTGTCCTAACTGCAACAGAACATAATTTATTAAAACGACTATAAATCAGAAAATTCTGTAAGCTTCAGAATGCCCACAATTTTTCTCCGTCAGCGAATTAGTTGACGCAGGAATAAAAATTCAAGGAGAAACAATAAAAATGCTGAGATTCGCCGATGGTATAGTAAATAGTAATAGTATAGTATAGTAAATCATAATAGTATAATAATAGTATTAGCCAAAACAAAGAAAGAACTAGAGTACATTTTAAATGGATTGGATGAGATCATGAGAAAGGATAACTTCATGAAAATTAATAAGAACAAAACGAAAGAGTTGTGCAGAGCTGAAACGCACTCATGGTATAGTAGTATTAGCCGAAACAAAGAAAGAACTAGAGTATATCTTAAATGGATTGGATGAGATCATGCATGAGAAAGGATAACTTCATGAAAATTAATAAGAACAAAACGAAAGAGTTGTGCAGAGCTGAAACGCACTCATGGTATAGTAGTATTAGCCAAAACAAAGGAAGAACTAGAGTATATCTTAAATGGATTGGATGAGATCATGAGAAAGGATAACTTCATGAAAATTAATAAGAACAAAACGAAAGACTTGTGCAGCAGCAACAGCGATTTAAAAGAGATGGGAAATTTAAAAGTAGGCAACAAAAACATACAGGAAGTTGGGGAATTCTGCTATCTAGGGAGTAAAATAACAAAGGATGGTAAAAGCACAAGTGATATCAGAAGTAGGATTGCTCAAGCTAGAAAAGCCTTTGAAATGAAAAACAGCTTACCGACTACAAACTATGTTTGGAGTGTAGCATTATACAGGTGTGAAACGTGGGTGATAAGGGCTGTAGAAAGGAAGAGGATAGAAGCTTTTGAAATGTGGTGTTACAGGAAAATGTTAAAGATTAGGTGGGAACAAAATAAGTAATTCAGAGGTTCTTAGGTGAGTGGATGAAAAAAGACGTATATGGAAGCATCTTACCAGAAGAAGGGATAGGCAAATGGGGCATACCTTAAGATATCCAGGTATTGGCCTATCAATAATGGAGGGTAATATTGAGGGAGTGAATTGTAGGGGAAGGCAAAGGTTAGAATATATAAAGCAAATTACAAAATATATAGGGTGTTACAAGTATTTAGATATGACACGACTTGTGCAAGATAGAATAGCTAGGAGAACTGCATCAAACCAGTCGAGAGACTGATGACAAAAAAAAAACAGAATTAGTACGATGGAATAGAAATAATGAGCAAAATACTTCAGCCAGACCAAGTAAACAAACAATACAGACACAAATCCAATTAACAAGTCTACAGGAATTTGTCTGAAACAGTAGAGTCTGCAATTACGAGAAGACGTTTGAAATTCTTGAAGCATGTGCACAGGATGGCAGATGATAGACTTACTAAGAAGATCTATAATTGTTTTTCTGGCAGAAGAAGAGCAAAATATCATGGTACATGAAATATTTTCCATAACCGGCAGGAGGATTGTTAAATTATTTGTACTCAATCTTCTAGTTCTAGGGCTGCAAAAAGTAGTTCCGTTTCTTATCACATGGTCACCAATTATACAGCGGCTGAAGCATTAAGATCAGAAGAGGTAGAGGTGTAAAAGACACTAATCACAGTTATCGCCTCTAAAAGATTGAGCTTAATATGTTATCATTACATATGCAACATAAATAATTACCAATTTACGTAGATCCACATACAGATCAGAAGTACAATTAAAAATATCTGGTTGCTGCCAACCACCTAACATATTATCACAAATACGTGACGATTTTCCTTGCGATTCAGATGGACAGTTTTCTATCGCTTCTTCTCCGAATTTCGTTCTCGGCCACCACAATCCACCGGCAAAATTTCTTGGACATCCATCATATACAACTGTAACAAAATATAAATTCAAATTGAGTTTTTAATTTCTCTTGCCATATATTAATTATAGGGAAGTACAATCTGTCAATGTTTTGTAAGCGTAGTTCGCGCAGAAATGAGAAGTGAGTGGGGAGAATACTGCCGGCTGTAGAAGGGATGACATACGTTCGATGCATGCGTATGTGTGTGCGTGAATTGTCTCATTCTACTGAAGCTGTCGCAGAGAACAGATTGTAGCTCGAACAGTTGACTATTTTGTCTTATTGTCTGTGGTCGGTGGACATTTGTGAAAAGCCCCCAAGGAAACTTCAACCCTTCCACCATGTTGGAGGTCGCTCTTTAAGGAAAAAGAGGCTCCCGTAGGCCTAGACCATATATACGTACGGTACGGTATGTTCTGCATTCCAGCGAGTCGGCTGTTAATTCCCCCCTCTACTGCTGTACTACTCACACCATTATTTCTCCCTTTATCATACCACGACCAAATCTGTCTACTGCGCATACGCTTACATAACTTTGAAGCCCTGTACAGTATTGTTTTCATGTTGATTTTTTGAAATTGAATTTTCACTGGAAATACACATTTTGAGGCCCTCTGAACAAAAAAAACATGATTTTACAGACTGGTGTGTGTGTGTGTGTGTGTGTGTGTGTGTGTGTGTGTGTGCGCGCGTGTGTGCGCGCGCGTGCGTGTGTGTGTGTGTGCGTGTGTGTGTGTGTGTGTGTGTGTGTGTGTGTGTGTGTGTGTGTGTGTGTGTGTGAACAAGAAAATGGTAGTCAAAAATTGTTTTTTAAGGCTGCGGCCTTAACTTGTTGACTGCCACATTAAATTTTGTGACACTTACAGCTGGGCCATCGTACTTTTTTTTACATTTTATTCATTTTTCATCTTACTATACTTAATTTATTTAATAACAACTACTTTTTTTGTAAAATAAAGTTGTGATATACTTCTGGGTAACATGGCCAGTTGGAATGATTCTACATTTCAAAGCCATGTGATCCCTTTTTGTGTCACAATAAAAAAATATAATAAACAACTGGGTTAAGTTACAAAGTTTTAGACAATTTTAATCAACCAAAGTAAGCAAAAGAAATAATAAAATTACAAATAATAGCAGCATTCTAGTACAGAACAACAAGGAAAACTACCTGTTTATGCAATATCCTATTATTTGAAAAAAGGCCAACTATTTGAAAAGTTTAAGTGTACAATGTCACTCTGAACCCATAGCTTTTCAAACCACATTACACGACTCAAAAATAATTCATGTACTGTGTGTGACTCATTTTTGATGCGCCGGCCGCATTGGCGAAGTTGGTAACGTGTTCGCCTCTCATCATGCGGTCTTGGGTTCGAATCCCATTCAGGCACGGCATTTTTTCATACGTTACAAAAATCATTTCATCATTCACCGTCTGCATTAGCAGTAACTGCAGAACAGTCGGACGTTAAACCAAAAAAAAAAAAAAAAAAAAAAAAAATCATTTTTGATGCACGTGGCCCATTTTCAAAGACAACTAACTGTGACACATATTTGGGTCACATAGCAGTCAACGTGTTAATATGCTTAATCAGAGTTGTAGAAAATAAAAATATCTACAACTTTTAATTCAAGTTTCTTTTTCTACAGCACTTAGTTTTTTTTTTAAATTAGGTAATAATTTTCATTTTACATTGTTTACTAAAGATCGAATGTAGTTACATTTTTACTTTCTCTTGCCTATATGAATATATAGGAAGGAAAGTATTGTTTTCATGTCGATTTTTCGAAATCGAGTTTTCACCGGATCTATACGTTTTCAGACCCCCTGAACCCAAAAAACATGTTTTTAGCGATTGGTCTGTGTGTGTGTCTGTGTGTCTGTGTGTCTGTGTGTGTGTGTGTGAACAGAATATCTCAAGAACGGAACATCGTACGAACTTGAAACTTGAAACTTAAGTTACATACCACTACCGGACGCGACACGAACATTTTCATCAAAATCGGTCAACCGGAAGTAGTAGTTTATTCGTATAATTTTTCAGTTTTTTGCGATTTTCTCAAAAACTGGTCCTACGATTTTTTTTAAAATCGCCTATTTTACTCAATTTTTTATTCTCTACAAGATAGGGTAGGTGCCATGTTTGCTGAAATTCTCGGTGAGGCTGTTTTCACGTAAAAACGTTGTTTTTTTAAGATTACGGCTTTAATATAAATTTTAGCGCAAAAACTTATATAATAAAAGTTGTAGAGAATTTAAAAACCTACAACTTTTGTTTCAAACATTTTTTTGTATAACGCTTAGTTTAGCGGTAATTTGCGATTTTCTGTTTTTTTTCTCACGAAAACATGAGAAAAATCGATTTTTTTAACATTTCGGTCTTAGTATGCATTTTACGACAAAAGTGTATATAATAAAAGTTATAGAAAATTAAAAGATCTACAACTTTTGTTTAGAGCATTTTTCTCTACAGAGCCTAGTTTAGAGAGAAAGAGTGATTTTCCGTATTTCTAAGCCAAACTGAGGTTGATTTTCATTTTTCATCATTCACTCATGATTAAAATAAGGTTATGTTTTTGAGGTTAGTTTCTTGTTTATTTCTAATATTTTATTAATAATGTTAGGTTTATTGTTGATTATTTGCATTGGCAAGAGAAAGTTGTGTGAGTGTTTCACACAAGATTTTTTAATATCAAGAGAAAGAGAAATTGGCAAGAGGAAGTCATATGAGTGTTTCATACTAGATTTTCATTTATTTTCTAGTTATTCTATTTTTTAAATTCCTTTACATTCTTCTTTTTGTTATTAATTATCTGGCTTTATCTCGCATTGGATAAAATGTGTAACAATTCTTATTTGTTCTTTAATAATTCATTTTGTGTGTTTGGTCTTATTTAAAAACGGCTCTTTAGTTAGTCCATTAGATTTTTTAACAATACGAGACAAATGAATTAGTTTGTTAAAACCAGTTTAGTACTTAATGTGGTATGATTGTTAGCAGTTCTTTGTATTACAGCAAGTTAGAGTACAATTATTAGCTTTTAATCAAGCGGTTCAATAAATAACTTTAAAATAAATTTAGTCTACTCTTACGTTAAGTAATTTAAAACTAATTTTATAATAAACAGTTTCTATCAGTTTCAAAGGAAGTTTTATCAATACTAATATAATAAAGAAGAAACGTCTGTTTGTTTGTTGTTCATTTGCATGAGGTAATCTCAGAAACAACAGAACTGATTTAAAAAAATCTTTCATTGTTGCATAGCACCCTGATCAATATAGGCTATTTTGCAAATTTAAGTAACTTTAATTAAGTGAGTTAAGCAACTTAAACTGTGACGATGTCGCATGTTTTAGTCCATTGGGTGCATAGCACTTTTTTTAAGTCCTCTGGATGGTGTATTTTTTGGGCTAGAAGCACGATTCAACTTTTATATTTCATAGAAAACGTGAAGAATAACATTGGACTCCAAAAACATTAAAAATTTGGATATATTCATAATTTTTATTTTTGTACTGTACTTCATATATTTGTTTTCATTCAACAGGTAGTGAATGAGTCATATATTTCCAATTATTCTGCGCACTGCATCCACGTATTACTGTCTTTTATTTCAGCCATATACGAGGGTGGTCTGAAAAGTTTCCGACCTCAATGTGAAGATGGTAGTACTCGTAAATAAAAGCTTGTGTATTTTGTTGTTCATCTGCTGACAGTTACTCACCAAAGTTTCAGTCATTTTGGACGCGCAGTTGTTATGTAACAGACGTTTTAGTGAGTTGATGTGAGTGTTTTTGTGAAAATGTACAAAATCGAGTATCAAGCTGTCATTAAATATTTGTTTTTGAAAGGCAGTACGCCTACGCAAATCAAAGATGAGTTGGATTCTGTGTATGGGGACTCTGTACCATCATTTACCACACTGAAATTTTTGGCCGCTGAATTTAAACGCGGCTGTAAGAGCTTGGGAGATGATGAACGTTTGGGACGTCCAATAACTGCAACTACCGACGAAAACATCGCCAAAGTTCACAAAATGGTGCTAGACGACCGCCGAATTAAAGTGAGAGAGATAGCAGAGGTTATGAACCTGTCAAAAGAATTGTTCGTCATGTATTAAATCCACATTTAGGCATGAGAAAGCTGTCTGCGCGTTGGGTGCCACGTTTGCTCGCATTAGACCAAAAACGTGTTCGAATGAACATTTCCAACGCTTTGTTGGTGCAATAAATCTGAGTTTAGGCGCCGATTAATTACTGTAGATACACGATGTAGTGCCCGAAACAAAAATACAGTCCAAACAGTGGACTGCAAAGGGGAAATCGGCTCCAAAAAAAGCAAAAACTGTTTTTTTCCGCTGGGAAAGTGATGGCGACTGTTTTTTGGGATAGTCATGGAGTTATTTTAATCGATTATCTTCAAAAAGGAGAAACCATTACAGGAGCACACTACGCATCATTACTTGATAAGCTAAAGGCAGAACAGCCACATTTGCAGAAAAAGAAAATCCTGTTTCACCAAGACAACGCACCGTCTCACACCTCAGCGGTTGCCTTGGCGAAAATCCACAAATTACGGTTTGAACTGCTTGATCATCCGCCTTACTCACCAGATCTAGCCCCAAGCGACTTCTTTTTGTTCTCTCATCTAAAAATTGCACTCAGAGGACAAAGATTTTCGTCAAATGAAGAGATAATCACCTTCGTGAACAAGTATTTTGCAGAGAAAAACGCCAAGTACTATTTGGACGGGTTGCAGAGATGGGAGCATCGCTGGGAGAAGTGTGCAGAGTTACAAGGAGACTATGTTGAAAAATTTAAAAAAAATTTCGGAAAAAATGTCTTGTATCTTTGTTAGGTCGGAAACTTTTCAGACCACCCTCGTATCAACTGTCTCTTTCTTTTCAATCGGTATTCTTCTATGCATTCCATTCAATTCTGTTAAATCGCAGGGACAAACATTTAAAACGGTAGGCATCGATTTGAGACAAGAGTGTTTCACTCATAGACCACTTTATGTCGGACTACCTAGAGCAGGAAGTGCAGAAAAACAACTTATTTTGCTGCCACAGGGCAACAAAACCACAAATATTGTACATAGAGAGGTTTTAAAATAATTTGATGAGGCCTACATTAGCTGCTGTGAAGCGAAGCGAGTGGGGGTTGCTAGTTTATTATAAACCAAATTTCAAAAGAACCTGAAATAATCATTACAGTATCATGTGGTTTACGACTCGTAAATCATGTTGTTGTTGTTTAGGTCAACAGCCGAAAGGCTGGTTTGAACCTCTAAAGGTTTTACTAAGTAAAACGAGGAGTGAGGTGGTTTACCATTGCCTTCCTCACTGAGTGAAAAAGTACGCTTATCAGCATGCCAGGCCCTCTGAAAAGCACATATTTTCCACTCTGTAAATGACAACTTCACTTCATTCACCACAGGGTCTGGCTGTATAATGAAATTCATTACTTTCAGAGAAGGTAACTCTGATTAGTGTCTTTTACACCTCTACCTCTTCTGTTCTTAAATGATTCAGTCATTTAATTGGCTGACCATGTGATAAGAAACAGAACTATTTATTTTAGCCCTGCAACGAATAGATTGAGTGTAAATAATTTGACACTCCACCTGTCTGTTATGGGCAGTCGTAAATCATATAACATTAATTAAACAGGCTAACAGTTTGTAACAAATTGACTGTAACAGGCAACTGTAATGGTTAAAAAGATGGTTTTTGAGTTTAAAATTTAAAAATTTTTCATACCATTTACTCAAATTTTGGATTTTGATAACGTTAAAAGATCTTTGAATATCTTAAATAGATTTTAAAAATATGAAAATTTCATTTTATTCTTAAATCATGCATCATCACGTGTTCATATAGACAATGTACTACGAACCTTCACATCCACGAAGTGTAACTTCTGCATATGGATTTGGACACGAATCGCAAGCTCGCCCAATGACACCAGCTCGGCAACGACACTGTCCAGTTAATGTATCACAATCGGCACCATAAGAACCAGTAGTGTAGCAATCACAAGGCAGACAATGATCCGTATCGGCAGGCTGATAATGATTTTCCTAAACAAGATATTATTCAAACATTAATTAAATAATTACATCAGAGACAATAGAGTGTATGAATTTCCCTGTAAATCTTTTACCTCTGCCCAAAAAAAATCTAAAACGAGGTTTTAATTTAAAATTTAAATTGCAATCAATATAAGCAACAAACAAAACAGTAAACATAAAAAAATTATAAAATTTGTACTACATACAAGATACAATTGAAAAGTTTAAAAATTGCAAATGTAATTTCAAAGTAGTGATATTATCAAGATATCATTATGTATTTATATGCTCAAGAACTAATTATACAGGTGTAAAAAACTGGTAAACTTTCTAATTTGGAACTAATACGCAAGCATATGTAAAAAATTTGGTTTTTACTCTCTCTTGTCTATTGAATATATAGGAAGGAAAGTACTGTTGTCATGTCGATTTTTTGAAATCGAGTTTTCACCGGAGCTACGTTTTCAAACCCTCTGAGCCCAAAAATCATGTTTTTAGTAATTGGTGTGTGTGTGTGTGTGTGTGTGTGTGTGTGTGTGTGTGTGTGTGTGTGTGTGTGTGTGTGTGCGTGTGAACAAAATAACTCAAAAATGGAACATCATCGAAGTTGAAACTTGAAACTTAGGTAACATACTACTAGAGGACCCGACACGAACATTTTCATCAAAATCGGTCAACCGGAAAGTAGTTTATTCGTGTCACTTTTCACTTTTTTGTGATTTTCTCAAAAAAGGCTCCGATTATTTTATAAACTCGCCTCATCAACTACATTTTTTTGTGCTCTACAAGATAGAGTAAGCGCAATGTCTGCTAAAATTCTTAGAAAGGCTGTGCTCTTCTA
Organism: Catonia carolina; assembly: GCA_035578175.1. Lineage (NCBI taxonomy): Eukaryota > Metazoa > Arthropoda > Insecta > Hemiptera > Achilidae > Catonia > Catonia carolina. Next base: position 16,919,635 of record JAQMRL010000014.1, on the reverse strand, counting down.
GAGAAAAATGGTTTTTTAAAGATTGCGACCTTAATATGCATTTTAGGGAAAAAGTGTATGTAATAAAACTTGTAGAGAATTTAAAACCCTACAACTTTTATTTCACATGTTTGTTTGTACAACACTTAATTTAGCAGTAATTAGTGATTTTCTGTTTTTTTTTTCATGAAAATCTGTAAAAAAATTTATTTTTTTAAGATTTTAGCCTGAGTATTTGTTTTACAACAAAAATGCATATAATGAAATTGATAGGAAATTAAAAGATCTACAACTTTTATTTCAAGCATTTTTCTCTACAGAGCCTAGTTTAGTGTCAAAATGTGATTTTCTGTATTAAGCTTAACAAAGGTTGGTTTTCATTTTGCATCAACTCATGATTAAAATAAAGTTATGTTTTTTGAGGTTACATTTTTTTTTGTTTATTTCAAATGTTTTATTACTTATGTTCGATTATAATTGTTCATTATTTTCATTGGCAAGAGAAAGTCGTGTAAGTGTTTCATGCCAAATTTTTTCTTAAATAAATTTCTATAATAAATTTCTATTTTTAAATAAATAATAATATAATAATTTAGTAGAAGTATACCTTGCAGTAACATTCGCCTGTAGTTTTGTTGCAATCAGCACTGTAGCCTTTCTCGACTGGACATTGACACGGCCCACAAACTGGTCCACCCCACCAGCTGACCGGACAAACCTGCGATACCTCATCCTCACAATATTCACCTTTTGTTAACAAAAAAAAAACACGTAAATAACAAAAACAATTAATTTTATTAAATCTATTACGAGGGTTATCCAGAAAATAACCTCCGTTTTGAAATAAAAAGTAAACGAGTGAAGATACAAAAACTTTATTGTATACATATTAAGGTTGTTCTGTCAAAAAATAGATTTCTGTTTTTTTGGTCTTAAAGTCTTTATTAGCTTCATATAAGACCATTCAGATAATTTTATTTTTATTTTTTCTCAATTTGTCGGCTAGAGAGGCATTTATAAGGGCATTTTTTGCTAAAATTGGTAGACAACTTTTTTAAGAACGACTTTAATTACAGCAATGAAATTTTGAATAAGGGTTTAAAAGCAGTAGGAGATAATCACTAGCTAGTTTTGAAAACGTATTTTTTTAATTGAAGCACAGTATAATTTTTTAGGGCGCAAGAAAAAATAGTAATAGGTTTTTTTACAAAAATTAAAATAGCTTATGTTTAAGTTCAAAATGAGTACTTGATAATAAGTGTAGCGCAATACTTCCTATGATAACAGCAAGACAGAAACTTGTGAACCAATTTTTTGGACTTTTTTAGGGCCTGTTACTCCTTGCAGTTAGACAAACCCGCAATACAAGTAGACGTACACACACATGTAACTCTACAGTAAAAATGGTTTATGTAGTGGTATTTTCGTACCTCTAGCCCCAAACCATCCCCACCACCAAACTGCTACTACAGTTACCGATGTCCACCGTGTGGGGGTGTGTTGGCTATTTAGTTCCATTCTATTATGAATAGTACACTTATGTTATTGTTACTATCGCTGTATACACTGTAGATACCAGACAACACTCGCCGTGTTCAGAGGAATATAAAAATAACAGTTGTGTTTATTTTTTGTTATTATTGTACGTATTTAAAGCGGAGATAAAATATCCTGATGTGGGACTAATGACTAATATTAGTCGATTATTTAAACTATCGAATCATTCGAATGAATTTAAAAATTAGTTGAATAGCCTTCTACCTCAATTGCGCGCAAGTTTCAGTATTTCAATGCTAATCTTTAGTTGAGTCGGCAATCGAATATTTCTGTCATCCGCTTGATTAATTCTGCAATCTATCCTAAAGAATACCATTTAAAAAAATAGCCTACGTGAATTTTTAATATAATTATAATATTTTAACGAAATAACATTAAGTGGGTAGTCAACCCAGAAAATGAAAATGAAAAATTCTGGCTATAATTTATCATTATTTACTTTAAATGAAAGAGTAATTTACTAGTAATGATCTACCATTTGAACCAAGCCAAAAAATTAATTACAGCCCCTAATATAAGGGTGAGGTTGGAAAAGCGGGCTTTTACGGGGAATCAAATATCTCAGGAACCAAGAAAGATATCAACATGATTCTTATGCTACAAAATACGGAAAATTGCTGTCTATTATCTGTTGTATGCGCTTGTATGTATATTTTCTTACAAGAAATTTATTGAAGAAAATCCATATTTTCAAAAACATTTATTTTATGTATTCAATTATTTTTTAACTAAATCCCTATTAAGGTTTTTGTAATAATCATTCCACAGATAATAGAGCAAGAAATTATGAACATTTGAAAAAAATCATCATTCAAATATCTCCAATATAAACCAAAATATTTAATTCCCATGAATGTACAATCATGCAAAAACTTACATTTCCAGAAAACTTAAAGCTGTTGAAGGAATAATATCATTCGCCTAGTGAGCTTTATTTTAAACAGATGTTTTTACAACTTTTTGTCAACGTACAAACAAAGTAAACAAATGTTGTGCTTCAGAAAATTTTAAACTTCAAATAAATGCAAAAAAAATCAAAATTTAAAAAAAAATCATCTTCTTGAGTTAACTACCCCCTTAAAAGCAATAATTTTATAATTATTATATTTAGTATTTTAAGGGTTTAATCGTAAAAAATAATATTGTTTCTTAAAATTTCTAAAGCCAATATTCTAAAGCAAAAATTACAAGAGTATAACGAAACTTAGTCCCAATTTAAAAAATCTGATGTGAAACACACACGACTTTCTCTGGCCAATGTAAGTAATGAACAGTAATACCATGTTTAAACATTAGTAAACAACGTAAAATGAACAATAGTCATCTCCGTGGCCTAGTGGATAGCGCGCTAGTCAACTAAGCGGCTAGGGTCTGGAAATTATAACGTACCAAAACCCATCGTTAAATTTTCTTAATCCACCTTAGTCGCTAATAACCAAGTTGTTGATGCGACTTTAAAGAAACAAAAAAATGAAAATCAACCTAAATGTTCGATTTAAAAATACGAAAAATCACTCTTTGACGCTAAACTAAGCTCTGTAGAGAAATACGATTTGAATAAAAGTCGTAGGTATTTTAAATTCCTATAATTTTTATTATATACAGTTTTGTCGTAAAATGCATACTAAGGCCATAACCTTTAAAAAAAATCCCATTTTTACAGATTTTTCACGAAAAATAACCAGAAAATCACTAATTCCCACTAAACTAAGCGTTGTACAAACAAATGTTAGGAATAAAAGTTGTAGGTTTTAAAATGTTTTACAACCTCAATTACACATGTCTGCTCTAAAATGCATATTAGGGCCGCAATTAATAAAAACAAACATTTTTTTATTTTTTTCTACGAGAAGACAACCTTTCCTAGAATTTCAACAGAAATTCTTTAGACATAGCGCTTACCCTATCTTGTAGAGCACAGAAAATGTAGTAGTAAATGAGGCGATTTTAAAAAAATTCTTTAGAGCCGTTTTTGAGAAATAGCAATAGTGAAAAATTGCACGAACAAACTGCTACTTCTGGTTGGCCATTTTAATTAAAATGTTTGTATCGAGTCCTCTAGTGATACCTAACTTAAGTTTCAAGTTTTAACTTCTTAAGTTATTCCTTTCTTGAGATATTTTGTTCACACACAACAATCGCTGAATACATGTTTTTTCTGTTCAGGGGGTCTGAAAACGTGTTTATATCTAGTGAAAATCGATTTCGAAAAATGGACATGAAAACTCGATCAATCACAAAAATAACACACAGTAACCTGTACATTTTCCTGTACGATAGAACTGACAGACTGATACAAGATTTAAATCACTCTATACTTTTCATGATAAATTAAAAACTGATGTTTGTTTGAGCAGTGCAGGCGCCGACAGGTTGTTACATGCTTGCCTTTATCTCTACTACACCGACTAATCATAGTCGGTCATCCGTGTTACTCGCTCTTGACTAGTATCCGATTACTTCTAGGTCTGCCAAACTCGGTCCGACCGTCCGACTAATACAATACATATCAGTCGAATTAGTCGATTATTGAAATTAGTCACTGACTTAATAGTTGATAGTAGGAATTAATAACAATTAGTCTTTATTCAATGACTGTTAAATATCACAGAATAGATTACGTCAATACAATACCATATATTTTACAAAATTAAAGCTAAAATACTGTATACATAGTGCAACAAACACAAAACTTAATCAAGAAAAAATATACCAACAAAACGTTTTGCAATAATAACGTTGTTTTTTCAATAATAAAAATGAATCATTTAAAAGTCATCTAACTTTTAATTAAATTACTAAAAGATTATTTGAGCCTTCCCATAGTGAAAAAGTTGTGTCGACCGACCTGCCAAAAAATTCTTCCGTCTTATAAAACAAGTTCTTTATCAACCAAGAGCGGATTTTTGTCCTGAATTTTTTTATTGGCACCGCCCTAACTGCTAAAGGCAATTTGTTAAATATTTTCACTCAATGGGTAAAAATATTAGGGCTTGTATCCCTCAAACAAGTACGCGGAACATCCAGATCTGTCCTAAATCTTGTTTGATACCCGTGGACATCAACCCTTAGCTTATGCGTATTCAAGTTTTTGTTACGTGTATCAGCGAATAGAAGATGTATAAATTATTTTTATACTGGAATGATTTTCAATTCCTTGATAAGGGTTTTGGAATGCTGACGCAAAGGTTTGTTAAGTTTTATTCTCATTACCTTTTTTGAGGCAACAAATTTTTGTAACCTGAAGAGTTATGACCCCATAAATGAATGCCATAGGTAAGCTGGCTCTGGTAAGAGAAAAATAAATCGACTAGAATGTATTTAGTGGGACCAAAGGCTGAGTTTACGGAGGATGAGAAGCACCCTTGATAACTTTCCGCAAACATTCTGCACATGCCACTTCCAGCTCAAGTCAGAATCTAACTAGTAACCTACAAATTTTACCACTGTATTACGGCTGGCTATATCCTTGAAACGTGAAAAGACAAAATTCTGTTCTACGTACATTTATACGTACATGGGCCTATTTAACACAAACGAATTAGCTGCAAGTCATTCCTTGGTCAAATCAATTCATTTTTTATTAATTCTTCCAAATCCTCTACGTGCTTACAACAGTTAATTAAATTAACATAATCCGCGTACATAACGTCATGTGACGTTTGATTTTCTCTTCAAGGTACATGTGACTTAAAAATGTTTGTCGTAAAATGTATACTAAGACCGCAATCTTAAAAAATTCCCATTGTTTTACAGATTTTCGTGAAGAAAAATAAACAGAAAATCACTAAACCGTTGTACTAAACAATGTTACAAATAAAAGTTGTAAATTTTTTTAAAATTTTCTATAAGTTCAATAATACATTTTTGTCACACAATACGTACTAAGACCTCAATCTTAAAAAAATCCCATGTTTTAAAGATTCTCAAGAAAGAAACCGAAAATCAATAATTGACGCTAATATAATTATTAAGCGTTGTACAAAAACATGTTTGAAAAAAAAGTTGTAGGTTTTTAAATTTTCTCCATCACAGTAAAACTATCTATATTTTACTATTAACTATCTATATTTTTGTCACAAAATTTAAAAAATGAATCAGGTTGTGTACATAACCGGTTTTATACTTATAATTTATTTTGAAACCAGTATTTCAAATGTTTTGATAAAATCTAGGAATTCTGAGAAAACATAATACCAATTTTTTTAAGTCACATAGACAGCTTGGTCATTAGCGACTACTGTGGGTTTTGGAAAGAGGCAATAAAATCATGTAACGGTGGATTTTATCGTGTTAAAATTTCCAGACCCTAGCTGGGAATCGAACCCGGACCTTCCCCTTTGTAAACTAGCACGTTAGTCACTATGCGACGGAGGTGGTCACAACTATCTATTTATTGTAAACATTTTATCAAATGTTAATAATTTTAACATGTTTAGTAACATCTACTTTATAAAAGATTGAACAGATCTGTATATTGTAATAAGTATAAAACTCGTAATATTGTTACATTTGAATAACTTCCGACAGTGAAGAAATACGTGACCGTAAATATAAACATTACACTATTACGGCCAGAATCTCATAGATATAGGACACTACAGAAATGTGAATAAAAGACCTCGTTAAAAATTACGGTTGTGCGATGGTCAAAAATGAGTACCTAAATAGTTTAGTAAGGGTTGATAGATTTAAAGTAGTGGGGGAATAATAACTGGTTTTTTTCCAAAAATGAGAACTACATATATGTAGTTCTCATTTTCTTCACAACGGAGCCACTGTACTGCTGATATTCGTATCACTCCGTTCTACGCTTGAACTCATACGGTGACAGAACAACCTTAAAACAACAGTTTTTCTCTATTTTTTGACATAGTCACCAAACAGATTCAAGCACTTGTCGTACCTTGGAACAGTCTTTGAAATAACCTTTGCATAAAAATCTACCGCCTGTGAATGTAGCCAACCATTCACGCCGTTTTTTAACCTCTTTGTCTTTGGCGAACCGCTGAGATGCAAGCCACTGCTTCATGTTTGGGAACAGGTGAAAGTCACTAGGAGCCAAGTCCGGGCTGTATGGGAGATGATCGAAAACGTCCCATTTAAACTTGGCCAAAAGTTCATTTGTTCTTCAAGCTGCATGAGGGCGAGAAAATTTTTCCGTATTTTTAAGCAAAACTGAGGTAGATTTTCATTTTGCGTCTTTCACTCATGATTAAAATAAGGTTATGTTTTTTGAGGTTAGTTTTTTGTTTATTTCTAATGTTTTATTACTAATGTTAGGTTTATTGTTAATTATTTGCATTGGCAAGAGAAAGTTGTGTGAGTGTTTCACACCTGATTTTTTATATTTGTGTCGAAAAGCTAAGCTCACACAAGTAGGTGGTTGAAAAATGTAACAGGGTATTAATTCTGAAAAACAATCCAAAGAATTGTACCAAAAAATTTATATTTTTTCACTGTTTTTCTTCATGGAAGCTTCTTCGTTTTTATGTTACTACATACGCACCCAGTACCCGTTCCGGCTATCACCGGGTCTGGGTGTTCACCAAGTTACTCCATCTTCTTCTGTCCATCCCCATTTTTCCTCCTCTATCCCTTTCCAGTTGTATCCCCATCTCTCCACTCTCCTCTTAACTTCATCCTTCCGTCATTTTCTTGGTCCTTCTCTTGATCTTGATTCTTCCATCCTTCTACGTAACCTTTCCTCTCCCATTCTCTTCACATGGCTATACCATCTTATCCTCATTTTCTCCACCCTCTCTTTTATAAATTCCACATTTAGCTCAATTATAATTTCAGTATTCTTTATCCTATCTCTCCTTGTCCTACCCTTTATTTATATTTGATGTTACTGTGATTAACAAATATAAAGGTAATTGTCATTTAAGTTTTACTCACCAGAATAAGCAGTAGTGTTACATAAACATGAATAACCTCGGACTTTACTTTTATCTTCAACACACTGGCCACCATGATCGCACGGATTCATTTCGCAAATATTTATACACATTGGACCAACGAAACCTGAAAATAAACGTCACAAAATTATACAAAAAAATATTAAAACTAAAAAACTTAAAAATCGTGAAACATAATCAAACTAAAACCAAAATTCAAATGTTTTATAAAAGCTTTTATTATTTACCCTTTGTTTATACTGCTTTGTTTTTCTTCAACTTACGAGTACTTTCATATTCATCAGGTATAACATACTAGAAAAACTATTTTGAGAATGGAATCTTTCTTGTTTTGCGTCTAGACTGTTCTGCAAATTTTGCTCACGCAGGCGGCGAATAAAGAAAATAAATGATGAAAAAATGCCACACCTGACCAGGAATCAAACCTGAAACCCCAGCGTAAAAGCCAGTTGCGCTAACAACTACGTCAATGGACCAGCATTAGCAAAAGAATTTTAACAAAAGAACCTTCTTTTGTTAGAGTCTGAAATCAAACACTGACAAAAGAAGATGCAGTACCCAAAATAATTTTCCTAGAAGATTTATGTTATACCTCATGAATGAGGCAGTGCCCAACGCAAAAGTACTCGTAAGTGGAAGAAAAACAAAGAGTAATTATTAAAAGTTGTTATAAAACTTTACACATTTTAGTTTTAGTTTGATTATATTTCACGATTTTAAGTTTTTACTAGGTGAACATGTGCGGGAAAACCCGCACAAAAGTGTAAATTGGTTTTTATAGAACTTCTCTGTTAACAACTTTTTTTGTTTTATTGTACTACTGGTTCATTGAATCTTCTTCTGTCCTCATTCGGCTCATGATGGAACTTCATAAAAAAAATTGTATAGTGGCAGGCGATTTTCAGTTCGTGCAATTGCCTCTTCATATTTTACCATGTCACCCAGTTTCTTATAGCTTTGAGCATACAGATTGACAGCAGTCATAACTGCTCCAATTTTTTCTAAAATCTCATTATTTAATTCCACATAAAAACAAAACCAAAATATAGCAGATCGAACTGTAAACAAATTTATAACGACTACGTTGGAAATTCCAAAGCGATCTGACCGTGACACTGCCAATGCATTGGTAGGCCTATACTTTAGTTCGTTGAACTTGCCCCCTCTCCAATCTATTTTAGACCTCCTATTTTACGGTCATAAATTGAAATATTTAATTTTGGATAGTTTTCTGCAAATCTACTCGAACAGATGATTCATTTGAGCCCACTTCGGGGAAAATTGGTGAAGGTTCAGGTGGTTAAAATCTTGTTGAAAAAAAAGCTGCTCGCTATTAATATATAGATTAATTTTTACACTTCTTTGATTTTTATTATCAGAATCGGTATCCAGAATTGAAAAATATTGGTATCAACACATTACTCCTACTTTTATACAACCGAATTGGACCAGAATACTCCATCCAATATAAGAATTACAGCTATAAACTGTAAAGAGCAAACAATATTCTTCAGTTAAGTGAAGCGAACACCCAACCTATCCAGAATCATCATCAAATGTATGATACACCTCGATATCTGGACCACACTGATTATTTCTGGCAGAAACATTTTCCACTTTTGATGCCTCAAAACTTGTTTTGGCACACTAGAAAATATTCTAAAAATAGTTAATAATTATTTACGAAACAGACAACATGTTTGACCAATTAGAAAACCAACCTGTTTGACAATGGCAAGAATACGATTCCCAGTCGGGAATACAATGACTATGAGGTGTACAACTATGCTCAGCACAAGGATCTGTATCAGCGCAACCATCTGTGACTCCAATTCTGACTGTAGCTCTCTGTAATATCGACTGAACAGTACCAATCCTTACATCCTGTGACAAAAATTGATTAATCATTTTCATAAAACTTAATTCATCATAATTAAATCAAATTAATCCTTTCGCTGCTGTATTAGGAACAGTGTTTGTAGCACCCCTGTGCTGTAAAAGGTGTAGCAATTCAGTTCCGGGAATTAGTTCTAACTCAGGAATTGGCAACACTGCGTCGTTTGTAAGCATATAACCAAAAATAAGGGACCTTCCTTTTGTTGCAGTCGAAATAAGAAGTTAATTGCACATTTGGTTTGTGTTTTATGCATGTTTTTCGAAAGTAACTTTTTAGTGGCGTGAAAATTAGTGACTCACATTACAAGCGAGGTTAGCGAGGGATTTGTTGTTACGTATTCAGAGCGACGGCAGAGATTGGAAGAGTCGAATAGTCACTGGAGATGAGATCTGGATATTTGAGTATGACCCCGAGTAAACAAAGTAAGCAGTGGGTGAAAAAAGGTGGGCAACACCCAACGAAAGCGAGGATGTCCAAGTTGCGACTGAAGGCAAAATTGATCAGTTTTTTCAATAACCGCGGCATCATTCATCGTGAATATGTTCCAACCGGTCAGACTGTGACTGGACAGTTCTATGTTGGTGTCCTGGAGCCGCTGCGAGCACGCATTTTACGTGTGTGGCCCGCACTCACCGAGGACGACTGGATCTCGTACCATGACAACGCATTCGTCATTGACTATACAAGAGTTTTTGGCGAAAAAAGCCATTCTAATGTTGCTGCACCCATCCTATACCATCGATATCACCCACTTGCAACTTCTTCATATTCCCCAATATGAAGTCGCACCTCAAGGGAACTCATCATGGTGGCATACAGGAGGTCAAGGAAGCTGTCACCGCAGTGCTGAATGAAGTAACTTCGTAGGATTACCAAGGGTGCTTCCAATCGTGGAAGCAACGTTGGAATCGTTGTGTAGAGTTAAGACGGAGACTATTGTCAAGGTCAATAATAAAATTTTGCTCATAACTTAATTTGCTTATGTTTTATTGACAAATTCCCGACACTTAAATGCCACACTTCATATTAGAAAAATTCACAAGCAATAGTTTTTTGTTCAACTCTGCATTCATTAATTTTTTATCCAACGTCATTACCGATGAAAAATTCTGAAAAAAATACCACTGATTCATATAATAGGTACGCCCCTTTCAAATATAATATCATGAAAATCGCGACATAATTCTTTGCGTTACGGGCGCGAAATTTTCATTTGCGAAAATTTTTGTTTACTTTAGATTTTTTACTGTAACGGGCTGAAATTTCAGTTTAGAAAAAAAATTTATCAAACATGTTTTGTAGAAAAGAGTTTACTGAATAAATGTATATTTTTCATTTAAATGTCCGTAAATATTTGACAAGTTACAAGATGTTCAAAATAAGTCCATTTTGAAAGGTGAAGGGATGGTATTTTACATTCTTTACAGTGACGTCACAGAGCCACTATTATATTTAGGTTACAGCTGTAAGCAACCAAATGTAGGAAATTCTTTTCTCTACAATGACATTTTTTGAACATTTCTGTACGTACGGTAAGAGGGAAACCATTACAATTCCCTTGCAACCTAGCAAAGTGTTGAATTTTTTGACTGGGGATTTTTGAACTGTAACAGAATCATCATAGCTTCATCACAAACTAAAGAACATGCATGTACGTTGACTTACACACGAGCTGGATGGACTTCCATTCAAAACAAACAATCAATGCTACCTACACACTATAGAGGGAATAAAAACTTTCTCTTTCATGATATTGTATTTCGGTAAACACTATTAGATGCGTTAAAGAATTCCCTACTAGAAAAGTTCCGACTTATACTGATCTAGCTGTAGCTCGTTTTGTCGCCTCACCCACCATCAATTGCGCAGTGCCTAAAATTAGATCAACAGTTCGAACTGGGTTAAGTAATTCTGAGTATAAAAACCTTGCAAAATTTAAGTTAAGATTTTAATAAATGTATTTTTTAGTAACGAAACAACAAATAAGCTTTGCTCAAATTTGTGATGAACTACAAAAATATGAAATGATACGCAGTGAACAAAGATGTTATAGGAAAAATACACCTAATAACTGTTTTTGTTTGTTTAGGTCATCAGCTGAAAGGCTGGTTTGAACCTCTAGAGGCTTTACTATGTAAAACGAGAAGTAAGGTGGTTTACAACTGCCTTCCTCACTGAGTGGAAAAGTACGCTTATCAGCATGTCGGGCCCTCTGAAAAGCACATATTTTCCACTCTGCAAATGACACCTTCACTTCATTCATCACAGGGTCTGGCTGTATGATGAAATTCATTACTTTCAGAGGAGATAACTCTGATTAGTGCCTTTTACACCTCTTCTGTTTTTAAATGATTCAGTCATTTAATTGGCTGACCATGTGATAAGAAACAGAACTATTTATAATAACTAAAAAGTTCAAAAATAAATCTTTATAATGCATTCTGCAGTTTGAAATTAATTCTATTTTATATAATGAATTTATAGAATAAATTTCACTAACCTTCCTTTTTAACTGCGTCAACTTTAATTTTCACTTACATGTGTTTCGGTGGATCCACCATCAGAGTAAATAACATATTATTGAAACTAAAAACTTTATTTATTAAAAATCTATAGAAGATGATACATCTTCAGTCATTTGTATAGAACTCTTTTACAAATTTGTACTTCTTTATACAAATTTGTATAAAACTTTTATACAAATGACTGAAGATGTATCATCTTCTATAGATTTTTAATAAATAAAGTTTTTAGTTTCTTTTACATGTTATTTACTCTGATGATGGTGTAACCACCGAAACACGTGTAAGTGAAAATAAAAGTTGACGCAGTTAAAAAGGAAGGTTAGTGAAATTTATTATATAAATTCATTATATAAAATAGAAATAACTAAAAAGTAAATAAAAGTATTAATACAACTGAAAGAAGCTATACAAGTACTTTTCACAAAACAAAGAGGTTATAAAATTACTTAACACTCTTCTGTTATCATATTTTAGAAAAAACTAACCTGAATGCAACCATTAAATCCAAGTTTTTTATCTATATCATCCTCGGTAGATCCGATAGTAATTTTTCCAACGTACAGCCCTTGTAATTTAGCATTAAGTGTTCGTGTTATGGTACGTCTGCCATTGTCGGTTGATAAGGTAACAATATTACCGACACTCCAACTTGCTTCAATACGGTGCCAATGGCCGTCGTTGATTTTACTTAACATCAACATGACCTTGTGTCCATCCAGTGAAAATACTAGGTAACCGCCATCAATCTAAAACATTACAAAACAATGTAATCAAAATAAATCCGTTTCATGAGACGAAACATCTCATGGGTGATGGTAATATTTTCTAAAGGCTTACCTTTGACGTTTGGCGAAAACCATTAGTGATTTCTGTATCTACTCTTTAACCCATTCAGTGCCGAAACAATATTTAAAAGTTTGATCAAAAGCCATTTAATTTAAATAAGGGTGTACAAACAGCACCAGCCATGCGCGGAACGGCAATCGCAGCGCTACCACGGAGAATGATGGAAACGGAACTTATTTTACGAACGTACCTCGTATATACAGGATGATTCAAAACTATACTGCAATCTCTTGGAATCTCATTCTACAGCTAAAAATAAGAAAAAAGTTCATATAAACATGCCTGAAAACGCTTAGTTAGCGAGTTACGGCTAGCGAAAAATTTCACCTAGAACTCTGTACCCTCGGTGAAGTAAGGCCGTATAAAAATGTTAAAGGTAGTTACAAAGATACAAACACGATTGTTTCTTATGTTTTTTAATCTGAAAAATTGAATAAAATTGGTTCCAGAGCTGTAAATGCAATTCTTTCAGAGATATCTTACATTTTTGTTTAACGTAAGATTACTTCCATAAATGGTAAGTAAAGGTGTATTTTTTTCTTAAATAAATTTGTAGAAAATTTAATTCTGAAAAAATTCATGTGAATTATTTAGGAAAAAATTGAATAATAGATATTGAAATTTGCCTTATTTAAAATCAAAACAGACGCACATAAAACGCATATTTTTAACTGCATAAAATATTAGTAGCTGATCATTATCACTGTTACTCCCAACCTACATATTACGAGGCGTATTTTTAAAGTAAGGGCCGTTTGAAAATAAAAAAAAATAAAAGGAAATTTGCAAAAACTAATTTTATTTTCGGAATCTACATACTTTTATCTACTTTTCTACATAGTTTCCAAGTTTTTGTAAACACTTATCATACCGCACAACTAAATTTTGGAAACCTTCTTCATAAAAACTTGCCGCCTGCTGTGATAACCAACAATTCACGGCCGTTTTCAATTCGTCATCATCGTCATAACGGCAGCCGCCCAAGTGATGTTCCAGATGACGGAAGAGATGAAAGTCGCTTGGCGCAAGGTCAGGGCTGTAGGGTGAGTGGTCCAAAACTTCCCAGCCAAAAGAGTCCAATGCAGCTCGGGTCTGAGTGGCAGTGTGAGGCCTTGCATTAGAGAGTTCCTTGAATTTTCTGACACGTTATGATGAAAATGGTGACGACATGCTGAGTCGGATCGTAACTGGAGACGAAACGTGGATTTCGCATTTCACTCCCGAATCGAAACAACAAAGCATGGAATGGAGACACACGCACTCTCCCGTAAAGGTCAAAGCCAAACAGACTTTGTCACAGCGCAAGATCATGGCGTCCGTGTTTTGGGATAGGCATGGTGTTTTGCTGGTCGACTTTATGGAATGAGGAACGACAATAAATGCAGAAGCCTACTGCCAAACCCTGAGGAAGCTGCGCAGAGCAATTCAAAACAAGAGACGTGGCATGCTCACAAAAGGAATTTTGTTTCTGCACGATAATGCAAGGCCTCACACTGCCGCTCAGACCCGAGCTGCATTGGACTCTTTTGGCTGGGAAGTTTTGGACCACCCACCCTACAGCCCTGACCTTGCGCCGAGCGACTTTTATCTCTTCCGTCATCTGAAACATCACTTGGGCGGCAGCCGTTATGACGATGACGACGAATTGAAAACGGCCGTGAATTCTTGGTTATCACAGCAGGCGGCAAGTTTTTAAGAAGAAGGTTTCCAAAATTTAGTTGTGCGATATGATAAGTGTTTACAAAAACTTGGAAACTATGTAAAAAAATAGATAAAAGTATGTAGATTCCGAAAATAAAATTAGTTTTTGCAAATTTCCTTTTATTTTTTATTTTCAAACGGCCCTTATTTTAAAAATACGCCTCGTAGTTAATATTTTATGCAGTTAAGAATGTGCGTTTTATGTGCGTCTGTTTTGATTTTAAATAAAGCGAAATTTCAATATCTATTATTCATTTTTTCCTGAGTAATTCACATGAATTTTTTCAGAATTAAATTTTCTACAAATTTATTTAAGAAAAAATACACCTTTACTTACCATTTATGGAAGTAATCTTACGTTAAACACAAAAATGTGTCATTTCTTTGCCCCAATTCTTGTGTTTTATGAAAGATATCTCTAAAAGTTATTGCATTTACAGCTCTGGAACCAATTTTATTCAATTTTTCAGATTAAAAAATATAAGAAACAATCGTATTTGTATCTTTGTAACTACCTTTAACAATTTTATACGGCCTTACTTCACCGAGGATACAGAGTTCTAGGTAAAATTTTTCGCTAGCCATAACTCGCTAACTAAGCGTTTTCAGACATATATTTATATGACTTTTTTTCTTATTTTTAGCTATAGAATGAGATCCCAAGAGATTGCCGTATAGTTTTGAATCACCCTATGTAAATGTAAACCTCACTCAGATACAAAGTACTGTTTTATGATGAATTAAAAAATTTTGTTCGCCATCTTGAATGTAACTTTATTTTTTTAAATGGGAAAATGGTCGTATGACATATGATTTTAATGCGAAATTTCAAGACAATTTGAATGAAGAAAACTGTACATCGATATCTCAAACAGTTTCAAAGATATTCTTTTACAAAGATGGAGTGATTTTACAGTAAGAAGACCACTTAGTATACGAACAAATACCAAATACTTTTTTAATTACAAGTAAATAATTTATCACAAAATTGGGTTACAAATCATCACAAACACTAGTACCTACATTAATTATTTTAAACTAAATTACGCAAGCTAGTATCACACAGTATTTTTTACTTGCCTATGAAATGTACGAGGTGTGATCAAAACGTAAAGTGACTTTTCATTTTTATAAAAAAATATTCATTTATTCATCCAAAATTATGTTATCCCCTTCAAAATAATCCCCCTCTGATACAATGCACTTGTGCCAGCGCTTT
Source organism: Catonia carolina (assembly GCA_035578175.1). Classification (NCBI taxonomy): domain Eukaryota; kingdom Metazoa; phylum Arthropoda; class Insecta; order Hemiptera; family Achilidae; genus Catonia; species Catonia carolina. The sequence continues at coordinate 16,903,990 of JAQMRL010000014.1, read as the reverse complement.
TACTAGTCGTCAAAACATTTCTGAAATGCACTTTTGGGTATTGCCTTGAGCTCCTCCAGCGATGCAGCCTTAATCTCCAAAGAAGAGCCTGGGCTCTTCCACTGAGATGATTGGGATTTGGTTTTAATGTCATAACCATAGACCCATGTTTCATCACCAGTTATAACCCTTTTGAGCAGATCAGGATCATCATTGACATCATTCAACATGTCTTAGGCGATGTTCATGCGACGCTGCTTCTGATCAAAATTAAGCAGTTTTGGAACGAATTTCGCAGACACACGTGTCATACCCAAAACATCCGTTAAAATTGATTGGCATGAGCCAAACGATATGTTAAGATCATCAGCTATTTCTCTAATTGTGATTCGACGATTTTTCAACACAATTTCTTTCACTTCCTGAAAATTTTCGTCGATTTTCGACGTGCTGGGGCGTCCAGAGCGAGTTTCACCGTTAACATTTTCTCAGCCCTCTTGGAATAACTTATACCATTTATAAACATGTTTTTTGCTCAAAGTTGACTCACCATACGCAACTGTCAACATTATAAGAGTTTTTGAACACTTAATACCATTTTTTACACTCTGCTCCATTATTTTCAAAAGCAAAAAATCGCCGAGGACGCAAACACGAGTCTAATCTTTATGCCTCTCACATAAAAACAACACATGCTATATAGTGAAAACTTTGAACATATGATCGTGACGAGTGTACCAACACAACAAAAAAAATTTGAAATTAGATTGTACAGAGCATGCGAAATTCAAAAAGTCACATTACTTTTTGATCACACCTTGTACTCAATAGTTTAAGATTTTCAATACATAAATAACTAAACTAGTAAAAAAATGAAAAATTTAAAAAGTTACATACAGACAATACAGCTGACGAGTTTTGTCCGACACCAATACTGATGAGGAAAGCATTTGATTGTAAAGTACGTAACGAAAGTCCTATTAGCCAAGGTAATTGTATTGGTCTTAAGAGAGGGTTGAATGAAAGCATGCTGTCTCCATGAAACCGCCACGCAGGTCTTATTGCTAAAATAGAAAACAAATGAAATTTAATAAAAAATCCCTTTCATGAGACATTTCTCACAGCCGGTGGTAATTTTTGCTTTCTCTTGCTTGCTGTTGTTTAGGTCAACAGCCGACAGGCTGGTTTGAACCTGTAGAGGTTTACTAAGTAAAACGAGGAGTGAGGTGGTTTACCATTGCCTTCCTCACTGAGTGGAAAAGTACGCTTAACAGCATGCCGGGCCCTCTGAAAAGCACATATTTTCCACTCTGCAAATGACACCTTCACTTCATTCACCACAGGGTCTGGCTGTATAGTGAAATTTATTACTTTCAGAGAAGATAACTCTGACTAGTGTCTTTTACACCTCTACCTCTTCTGTTCTTAAATGATTCAGTCATTTAATTGGCTGACCATGTGATAAAAAACAGAACTATTTATTTTAGCCCTGCAACAAACAGATTGAGTGTAAATAATTTGACACTCCACCTGTCTGTTATGGGCAGTTCTCTTGCTTATATGAATAAATATAGGAAGGAAGTATTGTTTTCATGTCGATTTTTCAAAATCGAGTTTTCACTGGATCTACACGTTTTCAGACCCCCGAACCCAAAAAACATGTTTTTAGCGATTGGTTGGTGTGTGTGTGTGTGTGTGAACAAAATATCTCAAGAACGGAACATCGTACGAACTTGAAACTTAAGTTACATACCACTACCGGACCCAACACGAACATTTTCATCAAAATCAGTCAACCAGAAGTAGTAGTTTATTCGTGTCATTTTTCACATGGAAGTACTACTTCCGGTTGACTGATTTTGATGAATATGTTTGGTTCAGGTCCCCTAGTGGTATCTAACTTAATTTTCAAGTTTCAAATTTGTATAATATTTTGTTTTTGAGATATTTTGTTCACACACACATCAATCGTTGAAAACATGTTTTTTTGGGTTCACAGGGCCTGAAAATCATGAATTTCAGAGAAAACTACATTTCAAAAAATCTGGTGTGAAACACTCACACAACTTTCTCTTGCCAATGCAAATAATTAACAATATAATGTAACATTAGTAATAAAACATTAGAAATAAACAAAAAACTATCTTTGATAAACAACCTTATATTTTAATCATGAGTGAAAGACGCAAAATGAAAATCAACCTCAGTTTGGCTTATAAATACGGAAAATCACTCTTTCACGCTAAACTAGGCTCTGTAGAGAAAAACGCTCTAAATAAAAGTTGTAGATCTCTTAGGTTTCTATAAATTTGATTATATACACTTTTGTCATAAAATGCATACTAAAGCCGAAATCTTTAAAAAAATTGATTTTTCACACGTTTTTGTGAGAAAGAAACAGAAAATCGCTAATTACCGCTAAACTAAGCGTTATACAAAAAAATGTTTGGAATAACAGTTGTCGGGTTTTAAATTTTCTACATTTTTTATTACATAAATTTTTGCGCTAACAGGATATTTAAGTCGTAATCTTAAAAAAAGAATTTTTTTGCATGAAAACAGCCTCACCAAGAATTTCAGCAAACATGGCGCCTACCCTATCTTGTAGAGCATAAAAAATTTAGTAAATGAGGCGATTTTTAAAAAAATTGTAAGACCAGTTTTTGAGAAAATCGCAAAAAAGTGAAAAATTACACAAATAAACTACTACTTCCAGTTGACCGAGTTTGATGAAAATGTTCGTGTCTGGTCCGGTAGTGGTATGTAACTTAAGTTTCAAGTTTCAAGTTCGTATGATGTTCCGTTCTTTAGATATTCTGTTTACACACACGCACGCACCCTATCTTGTAGAGCATAAAATATTTAGTAAATGAGGCGATTTTTAAAAAAATTGTAGTTATTTTTAAAAAAATTAAGCTGTTATCGAGAAAATCACAAAAAGTGAAAAATGACACGAATAATCTACTACTTCCAGTTGACCGATTTTGATGAAAATATTTGTGTCAGGTCCTCTAGTAGTACCTAACTTAAATGTCAAGTTGAACTTTTTACGATGTTCTGTTCTTGAAATGTTTTGTTCACACACCCACGCATGCACGCGCGCACACACACACCAATCACTAGAAACATATTTTTTTGGATCACAGGGTCAGAAAACATGTAGATCCAGTGAAAACTCAATTTTGAAAAATTGACATAAAAACAATACTTTCCTTTCTATATATTCATATAGGCAAGAGAAAATAAAAATGTAATACAATAAGCAAAACGTCATTATTTATTAGGCCTACAGATAACCAAAAATTTATCAAATTTAAAAATGATTAATACTTACATTGTGAGCAATCTTTTCCACTCCACCCTTGCGGGCATTCGCAATGAAAAGTTCCCCAATCATCAGAGCACGTACCTCCATTTAGACATGGTTCAGAAACGCAATATGATTTACGTTCAGGACAACCAATCAAAGTGCCATTATCAGCAACATAACTACAACGTATAAAACAAAACAAAATTTTTTTGGAATAAAACTTATTAAACAGAAAAAAAAATTCTTTTTTAATAGTTTAGGAATGTACATATGATGTACGAGTGTTGCGCAGAAAGTAATTGCCGTTGTACGAAATCGCGGGGGGAGCACACCCATTCCGATATCAGAGTTGTTGTTGTTTAGGTCATCAGCCGAAAGGCTGGTTTGAACCTGTAGAGGTTTTACTAAGTAAAACAAGGAGTGAGGTGGTTTACCATTGCCTTCCTCACTGAGTGGAAAAGTACGCTTATCAGCATGCCGGGCCCTCTGAAAAGCACATATTTTCCACTCTGCAAATGACACCTTCACTTTATTCACCACAGGGTCTGGCTGTATAATGAAATTCATTACTTTCAGAGGAGATAACTCTGACTAGTGTCTTTTACACCTCTACCTCTTCTGTTCTTAAATGATTCAGTCATTTAATTGGCTGACCATATGATAAGAAACAGAACTATTTATTTTAGCCCTGAAACAAACAGATTGAATGTAAATAACTTGACACTCCACCTGTCTGTTATGGGCAGATATCAGAGTGCACAGTGCTTCAGTGCGCTTCCAGCCATGTATGGCGGAGTATCACACTGCAGCACGTTTCCTAGTTGTTGTTTAGGTCATCAGCCGAAAGACTGGTTTGAACCTCTAGAGCACTGATTCTCAACCTGGGTGTTGCAACCCCCATGGGGTCAAGGTGATATTATATGGGGTTCACAAAACAATAATGAAATAATTTAATCAGTTTAAACCCTTTCTAACCCAGTGTAACGAAGAAGTCACACTGGAGTGAAATAACAGACATCAAAATTTTAGTTATTAGTGACTACTTTGGATTAGGAATGCTGGGTGTGAAGTGTAATAATTTTCTGTACTCTAGCCAGGAATTGAACTTGAGACTTCTGCTTTGCAGTGTAGCATACTGACTATTGCGCTACGAAGGCGACCATTAATTAGTTTCTTTTAAAAATTAATTTTAGTTTTAAATATTCGTGTTCATTTACTAAAATAAAGTAGCATTTCTTCGAATACGTCGTACATACGTACAAGTATATTTTTTAGACTGTTTGTAAAAAGTGATTTTATCCATTTTATCAATATTTTTAATTGTAAAATATTTTGTTTTAAATGATGACTTTAAAATTAAAATCATATTTAGTTTTTTTGCTACAAATCAGATAAGTGAATATATTTTGTTCAGGAAGCCTGAACATAATTTTACATATTCATATTGTTGCATGAAACAATGAACAGATATTTTTTGTGTATAGTTAAAGAAATTGTGATTAAACATGTTAAAAAAAAATTTATAAAACATGTTTTTTGAAGAAAAGAGTTTACTGAATAATGTGTATGAAAATTTTAATATTCATTAAAGAATAATTTTAAAAATAAATATTACTCAGCATAGATAAAAGATAAATTGAAAAAACCATATAATCATTAAACATATTAAAAAATTTGGTGTGAAACAATCACACAACTTTCTCTTGCCAATGCAAGTAATTAACAATAAACCTAACATTAATAATAAAATATTAGAAATAAACAAAAAACTAACCTCAAAAACATAACCTTATTTTAATCATGAGTGAATGATGCAAAATGAAAATCAACCTCAGTTTGGCTTAGAAATACGGAAAATCACTCTTTCTCTCTAAACTAGGCTCTGTAGAGAAAAATGCTTTAAATAAAAGTTGTAGATCTTTTAATTTTCTATAAATTAAATTATATACACTTTTGTTGTAAAATGCATACTAAGGCCGAAATCTTTAAAAAATCAATTTTTCACACATTTTCGTGAGAAAAAAAAACAGAAAATCGCAAATTACGGCTAAACTAAGCGTTATACAAAAAATTGTTTGAAATAAAAGTTGTAGAATTTTTAATTCTCTACAACTTTTATTATATAAAGTTTTGCGCTAAAATGCTTATTAAAGCTGTAATCTTAAAAAAACAACGTTTTTACGTGAAAACAGCCTCACCCAGAATTTCAGCAAACATGACGCCTACCCTATCTTGTAAAGAATAAAAAATTGAGTAAACCAGGCGATTTTTAAAAAAATCGTTAGGACCAGTTTTTGAGAAAATCGCAAAAAAGTGAAAAATTACACGAATAAACTACCAATTTTGATGAAAATGTTCGTGTCGAGTCCGGTAGTGGTACGTAACTTAAGTTTCAAGTTTCAAGTTCGTACGATGTTCCGTTCTTGAGATATTCTGTTCACACACGCACGCACGCACGTACACACACGCACGCACGCGCACACACACACACACACACGCACACACACTCACCCACACACACACACACACACGCGCGCGCACACACACACACACACACACACACACACGCACGCGCGCACACACACACACACACACACACACACACACACACACACACATACACACACACACACACACACAGAGAGAGAGACACACAGACACACACACAGACCAATCGCTAAAAACATGTTTTTTGGGTTCAGGGGGTCTGAAAACGTATAGATCCGGTGAAAACTCGATTTCGAAAAATCGACATGAAAACAATACTACGCACTCTGATATGTGATATAGGCAAGAGAAAGTAAAAAAGTGATATGATAAAAGAAGTTATATGGATGATTCCTTATCTACCATGGTACGAGTAGGAAGTTTTAAATTTTGAAGTAAAAAAATTTTAATGAATTTTAATTTACTGAAGATGTGTAAAAGATTCACGAAAGCGCTATAAACACTGGTAAGTATTTTATGTTACCGTATTCTGGTGGTTAGAAATATATATTTCAATTTACTAAATAAATGTATATTTTTGATTTAAATTTCCGTAAATATTTCATCAAGTTACAAAATGTTCAAAATAAGTCCATTTTGGAAGGTGAAGGGATGGTATTTTACATTCTTTATGGTGACGCCACAGAGCCACTATTATATTTCGGTTACAGCTGTAAGCAACCCGATGTAGGAAATTGTCTCTACAATGAAGTTTTTTGAACAATTTTTAACAAATATAGGGTGTTTTTTTTAGAGGTATAGAACTTTCAAATGAAATAAAACACAGAATAATTGAACGATTGACGTGGAATTGGTTTTATTTTAAAGATAATTATTTGCCATTTTTATTTAAAAATAATTTCCGGCATGTAGCCGCCGCGGCTGGCTCGGACGTGGTCCAATCGAGATGTCCAATTTGTGACCACTTTTTCCAGCATTTGGGGCCGTATATTGGTAATAATGTGGCGAATGTTGCTTTCCAAGTCGTCAATTGTCTGTGGCTTATTGGCATAGACTAGCGACTTCACATACCCCCACAGAAAAAAGTCCAGCGGTGTTAGATCTCATGACCTTGGAGGCCAATTTACAGGTCCAGAACGTGAAATTATACGTTCACCAAACGTTTCCTTCAGTAAATAGATTGTGGCACGCGCTGTGTGACATGTTGCACCATCTTGTTGAAACCACAGCCCTCCAACATTAAGGCGATTCAATTTAGGAACAAAAAAAGTCATTGATCATGGCTTTGTAGCAGTCACCATTGACTGTAACATTCTGCCCGGCATCATTTTTGAAGAAGTAAGGACCAATGACTCCACCAGCCCATAAAGCACACCAGTCACTTTTTCTGGATGTAAAGGCTTCTCAGCAATATATCGAGGATTACCTTCACTCCACATGCGGCAGTTTTGTTTATTTACGTAGCCATTCAACCAAAAATGGGCTTCATCACTGAACAAACAGCTCTGACGGACAATTATGTCCATCATAATGATCAAAAAATGGACATAATGCGCGATAAGTTTCACGAACCGAGCTATGATTTTCAAAATAAATCTGCACAATTTGCAAGCGTTGTTCAGGCGTCAGTCTATTCATTATAAAAATTGCAAACCAAACTGAACATAAATTACAAAACAGTTTTCAAAATGGCCGCCATGGAAATCAGTAGCCTACTGCCAACTTAAAGTTCTGTACCTCTAAAAAAAAACACCCTTTATAACATTGGAAGATAGAATGGTGCGAACCCTATTAAATAAACTAAAAAAAGAAAACAATGATATATGATAAATAACACAAACCTGTTTAAATCAACGAGTTTATAATCAACATGAAGATCGGCAATACACCCAACAAAATCTTTACTTTTTATTTGAAATGTTGTAGAAGCAGGTAATGCAGGTAAACCACCTATCTGTAATGGTCCAGTTAGATCCAAAAATCGGTGACAAGTCTCCGTTAAAATTGCACATCTAAAAATTATAAAAAAATAAAAGTAATTAATTCCCTACATAATCAACTTCCACTATAAATTGTTAAGATTCAAAAATGGACTTGTGCCCAATGATCCTCATGACTATGCCCTTATATACAGACCACAAATTTATTAGATACAGTATCAGTGTGTTAATTAACATTTTACATTTTTTTTAAATATTTACCAAAAAAAAAAATGTGTGAAACACTCACACGACTTCCTCTTACCAATGTAAATAATAAAACAAATAATCTATGTTTAATCATTAGTAGCAGAAAAATCTGGTGTGAAACACTCACACAACTTTCTCTTGCCAATGCAAATAATGACCAATATAACCTAACATTAGTAATAAACCATTAGAAATAAACAAAAAACTAACCTCAAAAACATAACCTTATTTTAATCATGAGTGAAAGACGCAAAATGAAAATCAACCTTAGTTTGGCTTTAAAATACGGAAAATTACGCTAAACTAGGCTCTGTAGAGAAAAATGCTCTAAATAAAGTCGTAGATCTTATATTCCTATAAATTTTTTTATATACATTTTCGTCATAAAATGCATACTAATGCTGAATTCTTAAAAGAAAAAGATTTTTCACACGTTTTCGTGAGAAAAAACAGAAAATTGCTAATTACCGCTAAACTAAACGTTATACAAACAAATGTTTGGAATAACAGTTGTAGGGTTTTAAATTTTCTACATTTTTTATTACATAAATTTTTGCGCTAACAGGATATTAAAGTCGTAATCTTAAAAAAAAACATGAAAACAGCCTCACCAAGAATTTCAGCAAACATGAACCTATCTTGTACCCTATCTTGTAGAGCATAAAAAATTTAGTAAATGAGGCGATTTTAAAAAAATCGTAGGACCAGTTTTTGAGAAAATCGCAAAAAAGTGAAGAATAACACGAATAAACTATTACTTCCAGTTGACTGATTTTGATGAAAATGTTCGTGTCGGGTCCAGTAGTGGTATGTAACTTAATTTCAAACGCACTCTGATATGTGTGTTCTGTTCTTGAGATATTGTGTTCACACACACATGCACATGCACACACACACACAGACCAATTGCTAAAAACATGTTTTTTTGGGTTCAGAGGGTCTGAAAACGTGTAATCTGGTGAAAACTCAATTTCCAAAAATTGACATGAAAACAATACTTTCCTTCCTATATATTCATATAGGCAAGAGAAAGTAAAAAGTGCTTAAAATAAAAGTTGTAGATTTCTTTATTTTCTATAAATTTAGTTATACACAATTTTTCATAAAATGCATACTAAGGTTGCAATATTAAAAAAATCATAATTTTTACTGATTTTGATAACAAAAATACAGAAAACCACTAACTGATGCTTAACTTAACGTTGTACAAAAAATATTTGAAATAAATGTTGTACTTTTTTAAATGTTTTACAACTTTGATTATATACACTTTTGCTCTAAAGTGCACAATCGGCTGCAATCTTAAAAACCATTTCTTTATCACGAGAATTTCAGCAGACATGGCGCATAACCGATTTCGTAGAACATATAAAATAAATTACTACTTCCGGTTGACAGATTTTGAAGAAAATGTTTATGTCGAGTCCTTATGGTACCTAAGGGTAAGCGCACAGTAAATGCTGGTCGCAGGTACTGATTCACGGTGGTGAACGCGCATAGTGGGAGCATGTAACTACACGCTTAACCTTCATTCAGTTGTCGGAATTCAACATGAGTTCCAGTAGCAGCAGTGATGAATTATTTCTAATGGAAAATGTTTCCACAAAATTATCATTTAAAGATGATACTGTTAGTGAATGAATGAATGAATGAATGTTTTTTGTTAGTTTTAACAGTTTCGATTGAAGCGACAGATTTATCATAAAACATCTACTACATATTTAACCACTCATATTATGTTTTTCGTATTATGTACTCGCGTTTCCACTCGTATTATGTTTTTCGTATTATGTACTCGCGTTTCCACTTGTATTATGTTTGCCTCCACTGTGATTTCCCTCCACTTGTATTTATTTTATGATTTGTTGATACCCCCCTATTACATTATTCATACGCTTTAATGTGTTGCTGTTAGTTTTAAGAGCGTGCTATACTTTTTATGTTTATTATTACTTTAATTATAATAATGATACATAAAACTGCCCATTACAGACAGGTGGAGTGTCCAATGTTTTACACTCAATCTGTTCGTTGCAGGGCTAAAATAATTAGTTCTGTTTCTTATCACATGGTCAGTCAATTGAATGACTGAATCATTTAAGAACAGAAGAGGGAGAGGTGTAAATGACACTAATCAGAGTTATCTTCTCTGAAAGTACTGAATTTCATTATACAGCCAGACCCTGTGGTGAATGAAGTGAAGGTGTCATTTGCAGAGTGGAAAATATGAGCTTTTCAGAGGGCCCGGCATGCTGATAAGCGGGTTTTTCCATTCAGTGAGGAAGGCAATGGTAAACCACCTCATTCCTCGTTTTACTTAGTAAAACCTCTATAGGTTCAAACCAGCCTTTCGGCTGATGACCTAAACAACAACACTGTTAGTGACATTAATAAGAAAAGAAAATAGTTTGGCTTAATCATCTTTTTTCCGCAATTAAATGTTTAATTTTATATTGTCTAAAGTAGAACTCGTTTTCAAAAACAATTGTGCAACTTGCACAAGCAACCAATATTACTGGAAGAAAGAGTTGTGATTACTATGAAATAGGTTTTTTGAACATTTTGACTACCGATATTCAAAATAATAAAGCATTGTTTGGCCAGTAATAATCTTTCAAGTTATTTATATAAACCTATGTTATAATTAATTAACAAGATGTTATTATTTATGAATACATATTATACGACGCCAAGTAAATTTAGCAACCTGCTAGCAAGCAGCAGGCAGGTTTATGCAAAACAAACCAGTGAGCTGATATGCGCAGATAACCACTAGCTTTCTCCACTAGCGTTTACGGTGAGATGTCCGATTAAAATATAATGGCCTATACCTACTAGCAGGCTCCCGCTTGTAAGCGACCAGCGTTCATTGTGCACTTACCCTTACTTAAGTTCAAAGTTTCAACTTTGTACACTATTCTGTTTTTGAGATATTTTGTACACACACACACACACACAGATTAATCGCTAAAAATATGTTTTTTGGATTCATGGAGCCTAAAACGTGTATATCCGGTATGAACTCAATTTTGAAAAATCGACATGAAACTTTCCTTCCCTATATATTCATGTTAACCAAGAGAACGTAAAAATGTACTTACCTGCTTTCTAGAACTTGTGTAGACTTATTAGCGCAAGATTCTCCCAATTTATCACCATATTTAATAGTAAGTGCGGTATCACAATCATCTAAACTAACTGAAGCACTCTACAAACAAAACAAAGTTTTCAATAATTAGTTAGTATTATATGTATGTGTTTTACGACTTTTGTTTAGGTCAACAGCCGAAAGGCTGGTTTGAACCTTAAGTAGTTTTACTAAGTAAAAAACGAGGAGTGAGGTGGTTTACTGTTCCCTTCCTCACTGAGTACAAAAGTAGCCTATGCTTATCAGCATGCCAGGCCCTCCGAAAAGCATCTACTCTGCACCCTGCAAATGACACGTTCACTTCATTTACCACAGGGTCTGGCTGTATAGTCAAATTCATAACTCTCAGAGGAAATAACTCTTGACTATACCATTTTTCAAGGCTGATGAGCCTTGAAAGGAACGTATGCATCGCCCCCTACCCACTTCATAGCTAGCCAATGACTTGCCAGCAACGTTGCCAATACTTGCTCTTGTAGCTCTGTTAACTATTTTGTCGGCCATTTTGTTGGCCTTTCAATTACAATTATAACCTATAAATATACAATCAGCTGATTATATTATAATGTATTGCATGTTAACGCGGTCTATAGTCAATAGGTACGAGATGCAAGATGAGAGTGAACTATTGTAGCTGTTTCACGCATGCACACACGTAATGTTTGTCACGTACAATCTGACAACGCTGGCAAACGTACTGATTGGTCTAAACGTGTGGAACAGCAGAAATCATCAACCGTGAAAAGCATATTAGTGTCTTTTGCACCTCTACCTCTTCTGTTCTTAAATAATTCAGTCATATAATTGGCTGACTATGATAAGAAAAAGAACTATTTTTTTAAACCCAGGAACCACTAGATCAAGTGCAATTAATTTAATACTCCACCTGCCCATTACGGGCATGTTTTAAGACTGTGCTTATAATTTCCAAATGGCAGTACTTACAGGCTGTTGTGATAAAAATATCCTTCAAAGTAATCCCTTCTGACTCAACACAACTCTTATCATAAATCACAGTTTAAATCAATCCGCTCCGTGTATCACGTCACAATTGGAAGATGGAATCGTCCCATCACTACGTGTCAGCTGTAGTAGAGTCGGGAAATGATTTACATGTTGAGGCCAAATGACACATATAGGTGTCAAATTGAATCCCTTCCCAGGGTCGAATGACGACAATAGGCACCATATAACCTACTACGTTTCCATAGCTTTTGCTCAATCAACGGTACACTGGCAGTGTTAGTAAATGCTGTTCTGGCATTCAGACTGATTCTACAAGCACTACATGTGTATTTATCTTTCAATCCTTGGTCGACTACACCCAATCCAAAGGACTTTTAATCAGTTTAGTAACCGCAGAAAGCTACCTAGTAGGCAAAACCACAACCCCTGAGAAGCCAAACCCAAATGAGTGGGTGCGGACGTGAGCCGCAGGGCGCCCCACTCCCCTAAGTACTCGTGTAAACATTGGACGAATCGCCATCGAGCTCGTTACGCCCCTAAAGTGCTTTGCACGTGGCTCTACTACACATGGAAGTACTACGTCAGTGCCCGTTAACCTCGAAAGCAGGCGAGTATAGGGTAGCTGAGCCGCAGTTTTATGGGCACGCTCTGTGTGGTCTAGGGCATGTCCCCCCTACAAGCACTACAGTACAGGTTGTCTTTAGTTACCTATTGCTGGGAATTTGTTGCCACCGGCTGTAGTAGTCCAATCGGAAAAGCCATCATGGGACCGGCCAGAGCGGCAGGGCATCCAGCGGCGCAGTTCAAAAGGGAAAAATGGTAGGGAGGAAAGACCTTCGCCGTTGCCTCAAGAGGAGCAATCGCTGGCAAGTGAATAGAGGGTCGTCTACCGCAGCCTAAACAAATAGGAGCGGTCGCCAATGCAGCAAGCACCATTTACCGTTGCCTCAAGAGAAGCAGTCGCTGGTGAAGCGAAGGGGAAGGATTGTCTACACCGCTGCCTTAAAGAATAGGAGCGGTCGCTGACGCAGAGAGCACTGTTTACTGCTGCCTACATGAGGAGCAGTTGCTGGTGAAGTGAAGGGAAATGATTGTGCGGAGCAAGAAATACTCAATGCTCAGTGTTACATCTTTCTCCATTATCGACCTTCTCGAATGATCGGATCAATACTGACTGTTCACCTTCTCCTACTTCTCGATTAGGCTAAGTCCTGTCGTTGGTGTTAGGTACCCGCCGTTGTACTAGCTGCTGTGAGAGGTTTGCTCGCTACACTATCTACCGGCAGCAGCAACTATGTCACACACCGCCAACAGCGGACAAAACAAGAACAACAGACCAGCATAAAAATAGTACAGTATCAAATTTTTGAGAACTAATTTTAAAAATGCAGTCTATTCGGATTTCCTAGTGCGATGTAATTATATTATTATAAATTATATAATTTATTCTATAAATTTCTCCGTTTCTAGTGACTTCTTTTTACCAAGAAAACATAAGAATAATAAATTTTTACATCAAATAGTTTAATTGTTACTCATAAGTAATTTCTGTTACTTTGAGAATTCGTGATTTTTGTGGACTGTATTTCTTATGTACTGTCAGATTCAAAGTTATATAGATTTGAGTTTAGAGTCGAAAGTCTCAAAATTGGCAAATCAAATTTAAATGAATGATATGTCAAAATTACCGTTGATCGATTTTACGTTATGTGGTATTAATAAAAAAATTTTAAATGTGTAAAAACTAACGTATTAGCATTATAAATAAAAAAGAGCCTATATTTAGTGTTTTTTTACAGAAGACTTTGGCATGGCTGACAAACTGACGTTTATCAGCCATGCCAAACTACATTAACATGTGAACAGATGCTTCGATCGTAACCAAGTTTTGACACAACATAGCCTATACGTTTTCAATGAGTAAAATTCCTGTTTAGTTAGTAATTTACAAAATGTTTTGTGAACAAAATGGATTCAGCCACGGACTGACTCTACGACATTGAACAAGTAGTGATACAAGACTCCATCTTCCATATGTGACGTAAATACGCAGAACGAATCGAATTGAATTGAGGATTGGGACACTATCTATTCTTTACGACATGCTATAACCGGTTACTGGCAACATTTCTAAGAGACTACACTTACCTTATTGAAATAATCAACTATTACATTATGCCAATGTCCGTCATTAACACCGGACTTAATACGAGCAGTCACACGAGTCAAATCCGAACCAAGTGAAAACGAGAACTGCACAGCAGTACCTCCTTCAACTATTTCTAAAGCGATGAAGTCATGTTGTTCATTGTAACGACCATTATATAGTAACAATCCGGAATCCGACAGTGTAGCAAACCTGACAAAAAATAAATACAAATATTAATTTCAGATGTTCAAAAGTTCCAAAATTACGAGGGATATCTCTAAAGTAAAGAACGTTCCATTGTTAAAAAATCTGGTGTGATAAACTCACACAACTTTCTCTTGCCAATGCAAATAGCAAACAATATAACCTATTTTTAATAAAATTTTAGCAAACATAACCTTATTTTAATCATGAGTGAAAGATGTAAAATGAAAATCAAACCTAATTTGGCTTCAAAATAAGGAAAATCACTCTTCACGGTAAACTAGGCTGTCGAGAAAATTGCTCTAAATAAAAGTTGTAGGTAGATCTTTTAATTATTTTATAAATTTTATTAAATACACTTTTGTCGTAAAATGCATACAAAGACTAAAATCTAAACAAAATCGATTTTTTTTTTTTTTACACGTTTTTGTGAGAAAAACAGAAAATCGCTAATTACTGCTAAACTAAGCGTTATACAATAAAATGTTTGAAATAAAAGTTGTAGGATTTTAAATTGTCTACAACTTTTATTATATACATTTTTGCACTGAAATGCATATTAAAGCCGCAATCTTAAAAAAAACAATTTTTTACGAGAAAACAGCCTTTCCAAGAAGTTCAGCAGATATGGCGCCTACCCTATCTTGTAGAGCATAAAAAAATTTAGTAAATAAGGCGATTTTTAAAAAAATCGTAGGTACTTCCGTTTGAACAATTCTGATGAAAATGTTTGTGTCGGGTCCACTAGTAGTACCTAACTTACGTTTCAAGTTTCAAGTTTGAATGATGTTCCATTCTTGAAATATTCTGTTCACACATGCACGCACACACTCGTGCATGCACATACACACACACACACACAGACACAGACCAATCGCTAAAAACATGTTTTTTCAGTACAAGGGTCTGAAAACGTATATACCTGGTGAAAACTCAATTTGGAAAAATCAACATGATAACAATACTTTCCTTTGTATATATTCATACAGGCAAGAGAAAGTAAAAAAACTAAAAATTTTTTTTACAATTTTACAGTCATGAAATCCGATCACTGCACTCATCACCATCGATTTCTGTATTTATAAGAAAAATATGAGTACTCACTTCAAAGCAATATGTAAACGATGACGCTGCTTCAGAGACGGAAATGTTAGAAATGAATTTTTCGGAAAAGATCTTCCGCGAAGTTGACAAAGTTGATTATAATGTTCAAATGTACCACTGGGTGCGCAATCATCGCAGACAAAACCACCGGACACAACTGGCGAGCACGTAGAACCAGAATGACAAACACCGGGTTGGCAATTGTCCGCAGTTAAGTCGATTTCACAATTTTTACCTGTAAAACAAAACAAATGAAAATTTAATATATAGTACAATAAATACTATCTCATTTAAATGGACTAATTTGGGATCAGAAGCTGTCCAGAAAACCAATAATTGAAAATCAGGATAAACTGGAAACAATAAGATATCGGTAAGAACAAAATAAACATTTTTTCAATCCCTAATGTATGTACAGTAGGACTTCGATTATCTGTCAGTCACGGGACCGAAGCCCTGACGGATAACCGAAAAGACGGTTAATGGAGAAAGAGCGAAAAACATAGAAAAAAATCTGGTGTGAAACACTCACACAACTTTCTCTTGCCAATGCAAACCTAACATTAATAATAAAATATTAGAAATAAACAAAAACTAACCTCAAAAACATAACCTTATTTTAATCATGAGTGAATGACGCAAAATGAAAATCGAACTAAGTTTGGCTTAAAAATACGGAAAATCACACTTTCACGCTAAACTAGGCTCTGTAGAGAAAAATTCTCTAAATAAAAGTTGTAGATCTCTTAATTTTCTATAAATTTTATTATATACACTTTGTCGTAAAGTGCATACTAAGGCCGAAATCTTAAAAAAAATCGATTTTTCACACGTTTTCGTGAGAAAAAACAGAAAATCGCAAATGACCGCTAAACTAAGCATTATACAAAAAATTGTTTGAAATAAAAGTTGTAGGATTTTAAATTCTCTACAATTTTTATTATATAAAGTTTTGCGCTAAAATGCATATTAAAGCCGTAATCTTAAAAAAACAACGTTTTTACGAGAAAACACCCTCACCAAGAATTTCAGCACACATGACGCCTACCCTATCTTGTAGAGAATAAAAAATTGAGCAAATGAGGCGATTTTAAAAAAAATCGTAGGACCAGTTTTTGAGAAAATCGCAAAAAAGTGAAAAATTACACGAATAAACTACTACTTCCGGTTGACCGATTTTGATGAAAATGTTCGTGTCAAGTCCGGTAGTGGTATGTAACTTAAGTTTCAAGTTTCAAGTTCGTTCGATGTTTCGTTCTTGAGATATTCTGTTCACACACACACACACACACTCACAGACACACACACACACACACACACACACACACGCACGCACGCACACGCACACGCACACACACACACACACACACACAAATCGCTAAAAACATGTTTTTTGGGTTCAGGGGGTCTGAAAACGTATAGATCCGGTGAAAACTCGATTTCGAAAAATCGACATGAAAACAATACTTTCCTTCCTATATATTCATATAGGCAAGAGAAAGTAAAATACATTGTAATGTGTCAAAATGTTAATTTAATGTTGACTACTGTACTAATAGACAGTACACTATAAAGGCATACAAGCTGCTAACATTACAATACAAATTACACTAGGTACAGTGCTGCAAAACTATTGTTTAAAAAAGTCTGTTACAGTAATTTCTTTTGTTTCAACACATTTCGGGCTTTTTTGGCTGCTATATTTCTTACTCTTCGAAGCAGCAACAGCTGAGTGGAATCTGCTTCAGTCTGCTGTTCAAACCAATCAACACAT
Source organism: Catonia carolina (assembly GCA_035578175.1). Lineage (NCBI taxonomy): Eukaryota > Metazoa > Arthropoda > Insecta > Hemiptera > Achilidae > Catonia > Catonia carolina. The sequence continues at coordinate 16,886,719 of JAQMRL010000014.1, read as the reverse complement.
TTAGAAAACATTGATTCTGCTTCAGCATGGGTGATTGTTTTAGTAGTAGCGTCTCCTACCTCATGGTCGCTTTCGTGATTTTCTGCAGGATCATTAGGCTCCAAAACTCGCTGAATGAGTTCATCATCAGAGACAAATTCAAAACCTGCAACCGCACAGACGAATACGCATTTGGTGAATCACACAATAGTAGTGCTGCTGGCTGAATTTACAGGACCTTCACGGGCACAAAGTCGGCTAGAAAGGCTGACGGTTAAGCGAGAAAGACGGTAAATCGGTAGACGGATAATCGAAGTCCTACTGTACTTTCTGTGTTAGGAGAGGAGATACTCTTTCATTTTACGTACTACATCCAGCAGGTCCAATTTAGAAATAATACAACCCTTCCAAAATAAAGTATTAAGATCGACGAGTAACACTGGGTGGTTTATAAGAAACTCGGAAATACATGACCATCTTCGTATCCGTACCATAACAGAAGAGATAAGAGAGCTGAGCCCCTGGTACCAGCTAGTACTAGCTGGTACTAGCTAGTACCAGCGATCACCAGAACCACCTGGCATTAAACCTGGACAACAGTGAGGAAACGAAGCGCCTCAAAAGACATCACATCCTCAACTTAGACCAACGATTTTAATCCATACACGAAATTAAATTCACTATTCATCTTCATCACTACTTTTTAATCTAAAGTGAAATTTCAAAATTTTATTTTATTTTACTTTTCCATTGTTAACTTCTTTTGCATTGTTTACTTCATTTTTTTTTTTGTTTACTTCTTTTACATTTTTCTTGTTTAATTTTGTAACTTAGCAACTTTTCTTAGTATTTATTAACTTTATTTTCTAATTTTATTTAGCTGAAGTGAGAGCAAAGGCTGTCTACTTCACTCACGTCAGTTTAGTTCTTTTACAATGATTTGCTTAAAGCCACATTGTAAAGGCTGAATGTAAATAAATAAGTTAAATAAAAAAAAAATATATATTTTTGGTACTATAGTAACTTTTACACTTCTCCCTCTTCTGTTCTTAACCCTTTTAGAGCCGGGGGCCGATTGAATCGGCCGCGGATGCATACACGAAAAGTGCCCTGGCCGATCGGATCGGCCTCCAAAAGTTTTCTGCTTGTAGTTCCTACAAATACTAACAGATTGTGTTTTTGTTAACATAGCTGGATTCCTCATTATTTTAGCTTTAAAATGATTATATAGTATTAACCTCTTGGATTACGCATGATCGATATATTATCGAATAGTGAGAACATGTTTTGACTATCAGGTTTGGTGGATTGTTATGGCTGCTTTATGTTTACCATAACCTCATTTAGACAAATTTTGTAGTGTTTTGCAAACTAATTTCATATATTATTATTAGTATATTTTGTTTTTAAAAGTTTTTTTGGTAGAATATACTTTATTATTTGTGGTAACTTTTGTAGTTTTATTTTTCGGTAATCATTAGTATAATAGATTTGCTTAGTTTGAGTATACTTTTGCGGTAATTTGAAACTTTTATCACTGTTTTTAGTCTATGATATTTTGATTTTTGATTAACTTTACGTTTATTTTCATAACAATATATTGTTTTATTAGTTTTGTTTCTAATATGTCATTCAATGTTTATAAACCGGGAGTCGACGATGACCAACTACGTGATTTATTTGAGAAAAATTTGCGTTTCAAACAGAACATTGTCTGGGTTTTCTTCTGTAAAAACTCCAATTTTCGGAGCAGTAACTTAATTTTTATACCAAATTAAAGAAAATTTTCTACTGCATATAACTAATTAAATATAAAAACTAAATATTGTGATATTGAGGTCGGTATTTAATCATAAACTTAAGATTTTTAATATATGAATGACAAAACATTATGTTTATAAATTTTAAAAATATTTCATGTAAAAACTAATCAAAATCAATACAATATTCAGAATCAGCATATTAAACTTAGGATATGCATAAACTTTCATAACAATAGCATGAGTAGAAAAGTAGGTGTATGTGAATGTATGAGGGCTGTTCAAAAAGTATCGGACTATTGTTAATTAAAAACGCATTTATTGAACTAGAGCTACAAACTTCTAATCCCCTTCAAAGTAGTCTCCTTGTTGATGCACACACTTCTCCCAGCGCTTCTGCCACTGTTCAAAACATTTCTGGAAGACATCTTTTGGAATGCTGTTAAGCTCAGCCATCGTATTCTGTTTAATGTCTTCTCATTCTTGAAATCGAGTTCCTTTCAGATGGATTTTCAGCTTAGGAAATAGCCAGAAGTCACAGGGAGCCATGTCGGGGGAGTACGGAGCTTGGCAAACCAGAGGAGTGTTGTTTTTAGCAAGAAAACTCTGAATAAGATGTGCAGAGTGGGCAGGTGCATTGTCGTGATGGAGCTGCCAAGTTTTTGTTGCCCACAGATTCGGTCATTTGCACCGCACAGCATCACGTAGGCAACCAAGATGGTATTCTTTTGGTCAGCGGTGACTAAAGTTCGCACTTGTTCAATAACATTCTCATTCCAGCTTGTCGATGGCCTGCCTGAATGCGATTCACTTTCCACTGACGTTTGACCATTTTTGAATCGATTGTACCACTCTTTTATTCAAGTACAGCTCATGGCAGACTCCCCAAAAGCCTGTTGAAACTTCCGAATCGCCAAGCTTTTGGCAAAATTTAATGCAGTAACGTTGCTCAAATTTTTCTGTCATTTTATAACTTGATAAAAATCGTCGAGCACAACAGAGAGGTCTACACTACTAGGCTGACTGCCGGCGACGGAAGCTTTGTCATGACACGAAACAGTGCATGCGTGCGCATGACAGTCCCCTCCACATCCCCACTAAGCTTGGCCGCCAGCGCTTCATTCATTTCAGCGGGAGGAAAGAAGGTCCGATACTTTTTGAACAGCCCTCGTATGTCAAAAACGTAAAAATTGACTTGGCACTTTTAGTATATTCTGTAATTTAGGCCTCGGCACTAAAAGGGTTAAATAGTTCAGTCATACAATGACTGAACATGGTGATAAGAAACAGAACTACTTTTTGCAGCCCTGGAATTAACAGATCGAGTGCAAATAATTTAACACTTCACCTGCCTGTTATTGGTAACTCTTCACTTTATACGTTAAATTTTGACAATAATTCCACTAGTGATAAGTACAGACAATTGAACTTACCAGCAAACTGGTTTTTACAAGAACACGTATAACCGCCTTCACTGCGATGACACATTCCATCATTTAGACAAGGGTTTGAGTAACACAGATTTACCTCTGTATCACATAAGTAATGCTCTCTACTACCTGTAAAAGAAATTACAAATTCAATTTACAATTTATACGTTGTGATACAGATGATGATAAAAATGAAATAATCATTATATTTATTTTCTTTGTCATCAGTCTCTCGACTGGTTTGATGCAGTTCTCCAACCTGTTCTATCTTGCGCAAGTCGTTTCATATCTGCATACCTGTAACACCCTACATCTTTTGTAATTTGCTTTATATATTCTAATCTTTGCCTCCCTCTACAATTTACTCCCTCAATATTACCCTCCATTATTGATAGCCCAATACCTGGATGTCTTAGGATATGCCCCACTAGCCTATCCCTTCTTTTGGTAAGATGCTTCCATATACTTCTTTTTTCATCCACTCGCCTAAGAACCTCTAAATTACTTATTTTGTCCACCCACCTAATCTTTAACATTTTCCTATAACACCACATTTCAAAAGCTTCTATCCTCTTCCTTTCTGCAGCCCCTATCACCCACGTTTCACTTCTGTATAATGCTACACTCCAAACGTAATGTTTTAAGAAATTTTTCCTAATATGTAAATCAATTTTTGTAGTCAGTAAGCTGTTTTTCATTTCAAAGGCGTTTCTAGCTTGAGCAATTCTACTTTTGATATCACTTGTGCTTCTACCATCCTTTGTTATTTTACTCCCTAGATAGCAGAATTCCCTAACTTCTTGTATGTTTTCGTTGCCTACTTTTAAATTTCCCATCTCTTCTAAACCACTCTTGCTGCTGCACAACACTTTCATTTTGTTCTTATTAACTAAGCTTAATCATTATATGAGAAGTAATTTGAAAGTAATTTTAACGTTAAGTTTTATTTTTTTAAGCAGATAAATCCATTCAAAAATAAATCTTTATAATGCATCCTGCAATCTATATTAAATTTTTCACGGACCAATTTCAGCTGCTAAATCACATTTTTGTACATATATTTCTGTACAACCCTACTATCCATCATGCGGTCCAAAGTCACCTTAAGAGTAAAAATGGTGTGAAACACTCACACAACTTTCTCTTTTCAATGCAAATAATTAACAATATAACCTAATATTAGTAATAAAACATTAGAAATAAACAAAAAACTAACCTCAAAACACATAACTTTATTATCACTGTTACATAATATTAATGAATTTGTATTGTTTTTTTTATGTATTATTGGTTTTTTGAAATTGCCGAATTAATGAGCGGTTATGAAGTTAACAGGGGTTCAGAATTTTACTAATAACTCAAAATTTAATTTTGCTAATAATCTGAAATTATGTACGTATATTAAAAACATACAGGTTTATATCCCAGCGAAATTTCAACTATTCGGTCGAGCGGTGTTTGAGTAATAAGCTTCTAAATGCATCCAATGTGTTGCAGCAACAAAAAAACCCGCTCTTTTTTGTTCTCATCTTGATATTGGAATATTAATAAATGCTAAAAATATAAAACTGACATGTAGCAACGCTGATTGAAATCAGCTAACTTTTGGTATATAGTAAGTTAAAATTGAACAAGCGGTTTTGAAGAAAGAAGGCTTCAAACGAGGGTATCTGTAATAAATAAAATGACAGTAGATAAATGAATTTATTTGGAAGCGTGTTTTGATAATTTGAACTTTCACAATAGCATGCAAAACCATTCCCGAGTTTAAGAATTAAGAGGAATCGAATGACACTAAATTTTTGTTTCCAAATTCCGACTTTGATTTCACGACTTCCAGTTTTGGGCTACTTCTAATCTAAACTGGAATATCAAACCCAATGATTTCTATATCTACCCTTTAAGAGGAATTCAATGACACTAATTTTGTATCCAAATTCCAACATTGATTTCTTGACTTCCGATCGAAACTGAACCTTCCAACCCAATCTAGGCCCACTAGCTTTTTACATAGATAACAAATCCAAAAATTGTTTGTTGCTATCTCCTGTAGTTTCTGACATCTGGGTGTGAAGGAGGGACAAAAGAAAATAATAGATGACTATTTCAAAAATTACCACCGATAATACGAGGTGTGGCTATTAAATAACGAGACTGACGTTGCAAAAAATTGTATTTTTATTTTATACATAATCACTTATTATCACCTTCAATATACACTCCTCTATCCGAACAACGCTCCATGCGAATTTCCCATTGTTGGAAACAGTGCTGGAAGTCATCTTCTGTCACCTCCTTCACGACAAGTGTCGCTTTCTCTTTTACAGCTTCCACAGACTTAAATATTGTCCCTTTTAATGCAGATTTCACCTTAGGGAACAGGTAAAAGATAATAACATGTGATGAAAGTGGTTTTTTACTTATGATCCGGAAATGAAGCGCCAATCTATGGACTGGAAGAACCGAACTTCACCGAGAGCCAAAAAAGCTTGAATGAGCAAGTCAAAATTTAAAGCTATGATGATTGTTCTTTTTTACATCAATGGGATTGTGTACCTTCACTGGGTTCCTGAAGGTCAAAAAATTAATCAATATTACTACCTTCAGGTACTTTCTAACCTACATCAAAGAGTAAGGAAAAACGCCCCGAAATGTAGAAGGACAAATCATGGGTTCTCCACCAAGACAATGCGCCAGCTTTTTCCGCGTTATCTGCCAAGAGGTTCCTAGCCAAGTACAGCATCTCAGTATTAGAACATCCACCTTATTCATCAGATCTTGCACCATATGACTTTTACCTATTCGCTAAGGTGAAATCTCCATTAAAACGGACAAGATTTGAGTCTGTGGAAGCTGTAAAAGAGAAAGTGGCACGTGTCCTGAAGGAGCTGACAGAGATGACTTCCAGCACTGTTTCCAACAATGGAAAATTCGCATGGAGCATTGTAGGGATAGAGAAGGAGTGTACATTGAAGTGACAATAAGTGATTACAAAATATATAAAATTAAAAAAAAAATTTTACAACATCAGTCTCGTTATTTTATAGCCCCACGTCGTATAATTGTCCATATAAACATTTATTTAAATAAACATATGCAAGACATTTTAAATGAACAGGTTAGGAATTTTTCACGGAAAACCATATTCCTGTGCTTCTTCAGTCCCCTATTTCTATGATATAGCCCCCGCCAACTTCTATTTGTTTGCTAAACTAACAATTTTACAGAAAGATGTTCAATTTGATTCAACCAAAAAACATCCTACAGACAAATTTGGAGAACATTCTTAGAGCCTTCCAAAAAAAATTTCCAGGAATGATCCAAAAGTAGAAACATTGCTGGAATCAATATAATCAAAGCAAGCTCTAATAAATCAGGAACAAACATGTCAAAGAAATTTAGTTTAACACTTCTTTTGCATGTGATTATAATTGAATAGAAATGAAAATTTACCAGTAAATCCGTCAGGGCAACGGCATGCAAATGTTGTCACTGGATAGATAGGTCGGAACAAGACTGTATCGCTGTTAATAAAACCAGATGCATTTCCAAACTTAAGAACAGTTAAGCATTGTTCAAAATTGAGACATGGTTCACGAACACAAAGATTATCATCAAACGGCAAAACCTAGATAAAAACAAAAACATTTTTAACACATTCAAGAGTACAATTTTATACCTGGTTTAATAAAGTAGACTGAAAGATTTCACACCTTTTCCATCACACTATACAAGCATACAAAACCCAAGAAATTTCTTCTTTAGTGATGTACATAGCAATAAAACTCTTTAATAATTTTATAAAACATATTACTTTATACATGGTCATAATTTTCATCATCATCTATCAAGGATTAGGCTCACTGGCCTGTTCTGGCATCCATCTCTTTTTAGGTCTTCCCAAGGCTCGCTTTCCTCTAAGTTAATATTTCCATGCTCCGGTGTGCTAGCATATGAAGTAAATGGTTGGACCAGTTTCTCTTAATACATTCTTAATGTTTCATACAGTGACTGAATATTTAACTCGGCAGATAGTTTCGTTACATACTGTATCTAACCAGGTATAACCTTTGACTCCCTGCAAAAATCTCATTTCAGCAATCTGGATACGAGATTCATTTCTCTGTAATGACACCCATGTTTCTCTCCCATATGGAGTGGTAAAAGCCCTAATATCAGCTTTTGTATAGTGTTTCTTTTATTTGCTTTTGAACTGTATATCATTTGTGCATAGACATGAAAATATTTAGTTATGTAGTATTCTTGTATTATTGACTATAGAAAAAAAAGTTTTCAGTGCATCAACACAATATTTATATCATATTCTGCAGAACAAAAAACTCTGCTATAATGGAATTCTTGTAAAAAAAAACTATTATTTGTTTCAATTTTACGGGGTAAGAGAGGTTAATTATAACCACATTCATATATGTGGTGAATGTAGGGGGAGTAAAAGGGGGGACCCCTAAATATTTAATTTTTAGTAATAGTACATAAATATTTGAGATTTTCTGAGCATTTTGATGTATGATATGTGTTACTAAGATTATAAAATGATTGTAAAATAAATAATTTTATAACACCTTACATTTGGCACATTTTCTGCTGCCGGTTATGATAAAATAGGCCACCGGTCGTTGGGTTAAAATCTTTCGTAATGTACAAAATTTCCAATGAAAATTTAGCCTTTCTTTCGAATCCGGTAATAACATTTTACATGTCGGCATCAATTTCTTATTGATATAACCAGTTTCCTTTTTTTTACCAGGTGCCAAAAAATTGTTGATGAATTATCTTCTTCACGGTTTTTAACTTCCTTCTAAATATTTCAAATTGTGGAAAGAGAAACATCACAGTAGTTAGCCACTCACTCACGGCTTTTGTTAAGAGACACGGAACATATTTTTGTTTAGCTTCAACTTCACACCATTTTATTACATTGCACAATGGATTTTGTTCAGCACTGTGAACAGTTCGACTGCGTTTTCGAGAAACCATCATTTCCATTTACAAACAAACAGTAATATTACAGTACAGTTAACCTACAAAAGGTTCCACAATGTACTGTATGTTCTCAAAGTATAGTTTATGTTGCTATGTTGGAGAACTGATACCAAAGCAGTCGCACATGCGCACTGCTTTCACCCCTTTACCCCTCATTAAAACCAAAGTCACTTGTGACTCGAGTAACTATAGATGGTTTTCAGAGAGTCTAGTATGCTGATAAGCATAGTTTTCCATTCAGTGAGGAAGGCATACGTAAACCACCTCACTCCTCGTTTTGTTAGTTAAGCCTCAAGAGGTTCAGATCAGCCTTTCGGGTGATGACCTAGTAAGGTACCAATTAATACGGTACATTAGGTTAGTTATAGTTAAAATAGGTTTACTTTTAGCATATAAGCAAAGTGAGGAGTGGACGGGTAAGTGGACTCTGTGGAATGTGGGTGTGAGGGTTGATAGCAGGCAAAATAAAGAGAACAATTATAACAGGTCGCCTATTCAACCCTTGCAGGTGTGTAGTAGGCCTACCGAGTGTGCAGTGGGTCACATACAGTTGAATAGTATGGTAGTGGTCAAGCATTGGGCGGTCAAGTGGGTGAACAGTGAGTTAATCGGGTAGTTTTTAGAACAGTCGTTTGTACGGGTGAGTGACTTATTTAGTGGTAAGGTTTAGATTAAGTGTGTAGTGCGTAATTAAAGACCGGTGGACAGGACCATATCGAGGTACTATATTATATACAATTATATATTATAACTTAGTGTTTAAATTTGGTAATGAACAGAAACCGCGTAGGCTAAAAGTAGTGTATAAATTAGATTTAGTTATTGGTTGTATGATTCTCTCCGTGGTCTGCCAGCTCCAACAGATACCGAGCCCGTTCGAGAAGCGCTACCCGGCTTGCAAAATTTCGGGAAAGCCCCGAACTGAGGGCGAAGGCAGTTTGGGCTGGTACAGGCGGGGACCAGACAACCAACGTAGGTATAAGGGGTAGTTATAGGCTAGTAATAAGATTAATTCGTAAGCAGTTAAATATTAGCGATGTAATTAGTTCCTTAATTAAACTGAGTATTGGTTAATAACATGTGTAGTTATTTCACCCGGCCAGTCCCTTACAACCTAAATAACAATAAATCAGCTTATAACCTCAAAAGGGTTAATAATACCATCACTTTCGGTAACTTTACCTGCACTGTAGCAAGTCGTGCTAACACGCCTCTATTAAGGTAAACTCTTTCTTGTAAAAACTGCGGTGAATAGAACTGTCCATCAGGCCGACGTGCTGAGAAACTCACATTCAAAATGCGAGCTTTTACATCAGTGTCATCCTGAAAATGAGAAACAAATTGTTAATACTTTGAGTGCTAGGGTCAAAAAACGTGGGTTTTTTTATTGCCAGCCACATTGGTGTAGTTGGTAACCTGCTGTGCTCTCATCATGCGGTCTTGGGTTTGAATCCCATTCAGGCATGACATATTTTCATACGTTATGAAAAAATCATTTCATCCTTCACCGTCTGCATTAGCAGTAATTCCAGAACAGTCAGACGTTAAACAAAAAAAAAATAAATAAAAATAAAAGGAATTTTATAAAAAAATTATTAATAAATAAATTTTTAATAACAAAAATCTGGTTTTTTGGAGTACCCCCTCATAATTTGTTATTTTTCAATGAAATTTTGGTGACACATGTTTAGAATTTGAAAGGTAGTGAATTTTATTTGTCTTCGTTAAAAATATGGAAACGAATCATATAATCTAAATTGGTTTTATATGAGAAAAAGAAACTACACGACATTTAGTTTGATTAGTTGAAAACAAATTAACCAGTTTGAAAACTCCCCGTAACAAAAAAAAAAGCTAATTTTTATACCACTTACCTGTATACTAAATATATAGATATTTTCTTTAGGACAAGGCACAATAGCTGCTAGACCTTCCACAAAATAACCTAATAAAGGTGATAAAAATGCTTCTTCAGTCATATCGGCTAATCTCACAGTTACAGAACTGAACAGCATTTCATCTGTCACTAGGCGAACCAAAAGTTGCATTGTGGATTTCACTTCATTCACCCCATCTGTTCAACAAAAAAAAACAACCATCAGAATATTATTCAGAAAATATATTACCAAACGTTATGAATACGAGAATTTAATCTGACTACATACATCGCTTTTATAGACTTTGAGAAAGCGTTTGATAAAGTTAATCGAAACATTCTTTTGAAGATTTTAAAGAAAAGACGATATCCAATTCATCTATTAAATGTGATTAAAATATTATACACTAAACTGTAAATAGTAATAAATACGGGAAAGAATCGATTGAAAGAAATAAGAATCAATCAAGGAGTGAAACAAGGGTGCAGTTTATCGCCCACTTTATTTAATATACATTAGAGTCGAAAATCCGAACTAATTAGGGAGCCAGCCCATTGGCATAGTGGTTAGTGCAACTGGGTTTTACACTGGGGTCCCAAGTTCAATTCCCGGTCAGGCATTTTTCCATCACACTCAATTTTCATTATCATCATTATCCACAGTCTACATTAGCAAAAATTGCAGAACAGTCAGATGTAAAACAAGAACAAAAACGGACCCTAAGTAGTTCGGATTACCGATTTGTTTGGATTTTCGAACATAACCTAGTGTCGCTGAAGACACGTGGCGAAACCTTGCTTGTGAGTTTGGTGGCCCTGAAAAGTGCTGTAGTTGGCGGTCGGAAGTGGCGAGACGGTTTGCTGGAAGCGTAGCCCGAAGAGTGACGGCTCAGCTACCGGGTACAGGCCTAGCCTTCCCTCAGTGGCATTTGGGTCCCCACTGCAGCATGACAGTGGTGTCTTCCAGAGCCCCGCAGTGTTGGGTCGGTGTAGGTCGTTGCCAATAACGCAGCCGAGGCGGTTCTCTCCGGGTCGGCATAGGCTGACCGGTGCAGGAATGTGAGTCCACCACTGGTAGTGTAGACGAGGGATGGTGCGTCCGGTCTTGGCTGGGCTGTTCTTTCTTCTTGTTCTTCATTTGGAAGCTGGATTGCGAATGTCACTCGCGGCTCAGTGCGGCTGCTTAAATACCCCTCCAGCAAGTCCACTTCATAGTAGAGGGGAGGCACTGCTGGCTGTGCTCCTTGCGCAGGCAGGTTTTGGGACATCTGCAGGTGCTGATATTGGTGAGGCAGTCAGCGACACTAGAAATGCCGCTTAGACCTACAGTTAAGTATTTTACAAAGGTTGAAAAAATTAAAACAAACATTTCCCTGTACTATGTATATTTACTTGCTTTTAATGAACAAATATATATGCCTAGTTTGTAGTAATGCACAGATACACTATTTTCACCAAAAAAATTACGAATTTAAATAATAAAACTACAAAATGTACTTTACTGTAAATGCAGTAGGTGCATTTAGTCTTACAGTCTTGTATTTGAAAAAGTGGCGTGATGGACAACGGTTTGAAAATGACAAGGAACTCAAGACTGGTGTTGACAACTGGTTCAATTCCCAGGTTTCTTCTATGCCTGATTCAATTCTAGGCAAAGAGTTTAAAGAAACTGGTGCAGTATAACGAAAGTTTTTAAGAATATGCCAAACGACCTTTACTTAAGGAATATGCCTATAATGCTTTTCACAGTTGATGAGCTCTGCTGTTCCTTGCATTTAGACCAATACGTTTGCCAGGATTGTCAGATTGTGCAAATGTTTCAGCCTGACAAAATTATTGGAGCATGTGTATAAGAGCTGCAGTAGTTCACTCGAGTCTTGCATCTCGTACTGAACACATCGATTATAGAGCGCATTTACATGGAATACTTTATAATATAATCACCTGGTTGTATAGTCATAGGTTATAATTGTTATTGAAAGACCAAAAAAATGGCTGACGAAATATATAACAGAGCTACGAGAGCAAGTATTGGCAATGTTGCTGGCAAGTCATTGGCTAGCTATGAAGTGGGTTCAGAGGTCATCAGCTTTGAAAAATAGTATAGTATAATTTTACTGAAATACTTACCAGTAACAGAAACTTCCATAGTAGCCACCTTTGGGACATTTGTATTTAGTTGCGGAGATAAACTCAAAGCACCGGATGTTTCATTTAGTTGCACAAGATTCGCATTGTTCCCTGAGATTATTCTGTAATGGAGCTGTAAGAATAAAATACAGAACTAATAAATTTATATAGTATGACATTCTATACTATTTTTTCAAAATGTAAACATTTTGTTACTCCATCAAATGACGTGATTCCAAGTGATGAAATTTTTCCTAGCTTCATAAAATAACTTATCACAAATTCACTATCAAATGTCCAAAAATTTTTTAATTTTATCATTAGTTACCGTGTGATCAATTCCAATTTTTTTGATTACAAGTAAAAAATTTTAATTTGATATAAACACATTTTTATAAATAATCGAGATGTAAAATAAACTTACAATGTCAGACACGTCGGCATCAAAAGCAGGTATTCTACCAAAAGGACCAGCAGGAAAACAGTCTCGGAAATTATTGAATATAACCTGAAAAAGATTTAATTAAATTTTATAAAAAAGTAGCACAATATTCCCACTCCCATAACCCAAATCTAATCATCCTGTGATGTTATGTTTCGCTGTCTATCCAGCCCAGAATAACCAGCCACAGATTTTAAAAATCTCATTGCTCCATTTTGTAGTCTTTCTCTATGGACAGCCCAGGTCTCTCTTCCAAACATTTTTTCCATCAGTCTCTTGACTGGTTTGATGCCGTTCTCCAAACTGTTTAATCTTGTGCAAGTCATTTCATATCTACATACCTCCAACACCCTACAACTTTTGTAATTTGCTTTGAATATTCTAACCTTTGCCTCCCCCTACAATTCTCTTCCTCAATATTACCTTCCATTATGGATAGACCAATACCTGGATGTCTTAAGATATGCCCCACTAGCCTATCCCTTTTTTTGGTAAGATGCTTCCATATACTTCTTCTTTCATCCACTCGTGTTAAGAACCTCTAAATTACTTATTTTGTCCACCCACTTATCTTTAACATTTTCTTGTAACACCACAATTCAAAAGCTTCTATCCTTTTCCTTTTTAGACTCTCTATCACCCACGCTTCACTCCTTTTAATACCCTCCAAACATAGTTTTTAAAGAATTTTTTCCTAATCTGTAAATGAATGTTTGTAGTCAGTAAACTGCTTTTAATTTCAATAGCCCTTCTAGCTTGAGTTATCATGCGTTTGATATAATTTCTGCTTCTACCATCCTGCTAAACTTTCAAACTAGCAACTAGGAATAGATACCACTCTATAAATTTACCCCTAGTGATCAGAATGCACCTGACTGATCAGTCTGATTATTGAAAAAATAAAAAAAAATACTCTTTTATTTTTATTTTATCAAACATCCTATGTAGGATTATGAACAGCCGTATTATTTAAAATTGAAATATTTATTTCTAACCACCAGAATACAGTAATAGAAAACACCCACCATGTTTATAGCGCTTTCGTGTATCTTTTACACATCCTCAGTAAATCAAAATTTTTTAAAATATTTTCCAAATCAAAATTTAAAACTTGGTGAGAGTAGGAAGTTTTAAATTTTGATGTGGAAAATATTTTAAAAAATTTTAATTTATGAGGATGACTACAAGATACACGAAAGCACTATAAACATTGGTGGGTGTTTCCTGTTACGTATTCTGGTGGTTAGAAATAAATATTTCAATTCTTTAATTTTATATAACACGAACAGTTTGACAGAATGAAAATCAAAGAAAAACCAAATCATTGGCAGTTAACATGTTAAATAACAACAAACAAATACACAAACCTGAAAATCCTTTAATAATGGAGCATTATCGTTGACATCAGTGACTAATATTTCAACATGAACATCGGTCCGAAGCGGAGGAGAAGCCGCCCTAATGACGAGTTCAAATTTCTTATGAGAACTTTCATAATCCAGTTCAACCATCGTCAACAATTCTGCTTTCTCTGAACCAGGTCGTCGTACCAGCGAAAAACTATTTGAATCTTCACCGCCTAAAACAATCATTAAAAACATTTAAATTATTACCAACTGAATTTTTACATCTAACTAAATAATGCAGTGAGATAAGTAAACGTAAAACAAAAGTGATAAGTATTTATTACTTTGAAAAATCAAAGCTGGTGTGTCACAGGGTAGTATGATTTTGTATTTGTTTGTAATTTTCTTTCTTTTTCTATATTTATAAATTTCTAGTCATAAATAAATAAATAAATTTCTAAACATTACAGTCCACCTAGGAAGGAACTATGTGGCTGTTTCAAACTATACCTTCACTACGGACATCTTACGTGCTTTGATGTAAAGAAAGTACCGTAACATAACTGTAAACATATAATTTATCAACGTAAATTAAAAAACTTAAAAATCCCTTTCAAAACTACATCTCTCATGGCCGATGGCAATTTTTAAAAAAGCTTACCTTTGACCTATGGCAAAACTATTACTGACTTCTGTATCAGTAAATTCTGATAAGAATTCTTTAAAAGGAATTGAATGATCCTATTTCGGTTTTCAAATTTTAACTTTGATTTCTGGACTTCCGGTTGAAACCGGAACTTCAAACCCAATTCAGGCCCACTAAACTTTTGTGTGGGTTACGAATCCGAAACTATTTGTAGCTGTCTCTGATAGTTTCTGACTTTGAATTCTTGACTTCTGGTTCTGGGCTACTTCCAGTCGAAACCAGAACTTCACGCCCAATGATTTCTGTATTTACTCTTTAAGTAGAATCAAATGATCCTATTTTTGTTTCCAAATTTTAACTTTGATTTCTGGACTTCCGGTTGAAACCGGAACTTCAAACCCAATTCAGGCCCACTAAACTTTTGTGTGGATTACGAATCCGAAAACTATTTGTAGCTATCTCTGATAGTTTCTGACTTTGAATTCTTGACTTCTGGTTCTGGGCTACTTCCAGTCGAAATCGGAACCTCAAACCCAATGATTTCTATATTTACTCTTTAAGAAGAATCAAATGACACTATTTTTGTTTCCAAATTTCAACTTTGATTTCAGAACTTCTGGTTGGAACCGGAACTTCAAACCCAATGATTTCTGTATTTACTCTTAAAGAGAAATTAAATGACACTATTTTTGTTTCCAAATTTTGATTTTGATTTCTTGATTTCTAGTTTTGGGTCACTTCCGGTTGTACCTAACCGGAACTTCAAATCCAATTTAAGCCCACTAACTTTTTGTATAGATTACAAATCCGAAAACCGTTTGTTGCTATCTCTTGCAGTTTATGATACCTTGATGCAACAGATAGACGGACCAAAAAATGATAGATGACAAATTAAAAAATTACCACCAATAAAAAAATTACATAATTTTAAAACCACAATATTTTTTTTGAAACAATCAGTACTGTAGAATATCCAAAATGTACCTTGGGACACCAAGAAAGGAATCAGATTTTCAAGAACTTTTATTTAAATTAATAATCTCAAACAGATGAACTTGGTAACTTAAATATCAAGGTAATTTTCCTAATTTCAAGAGGTAGCAAATAGAAAACAATTTTTAACCACATACCAATGATTGAATATTGAACAATAGCATTCGGACCTTCATCCGGATCTTTAGCGTATATTTCACCAACTGTTGAACCAACTGGTGAATTTTCAGCGATGTAGAGCACCAATTTATCGGACTCAAATGCAGGTGGCGAATCATTCACGTCTTCAATCTGGACTGTTACAATCACCTAAAAAAATAAAAACATGTTACAGAACAAATTATACAAACATCCTCTAGCCAAGTAAATTTAAAATGTTGCGCCAGATGAAACCTACAGGCATCAAATTGAGTCTCTTCTCAGGTCTGAATTACACCAATAGGTGTCATAAGTCCTTAGTTTCTATAGCTTTTGTTTTATCGACAGCACACTGGTAGTGATAGTGTTCACGCATCTGCACCAGGGGTAATCTGTTATTATTGCCCGTGGGCTGTTCTTTATATTTCCCGCTATTATTGCTTAGTTTCATCTCAATAAAATTCCGATCTGCGCTGTTCGACCACGTGATCTTGTATTACGTCACTACTACATCCCCTTTCATCCCCACCTGTTTCCTTTCCGTTTCCACTTCACTTGTGATCTTACTTTGATTATGTGTGCACGCACGTCACCTTTCGTAGCATATGGCAGTAGACAATAGATGGTTTCTCTGAACAATTAATGATGCTAATTATTATAAATAGTTAATTCCTAAAATTAGGAATAAATCTCGTATTAATGCTGCTGAAATGAGATTTTTGCGGGAAGTCAAAGGTTGTACCCGATTTGGTACAGTACGTCACGAAGCTATACACGCAGAATTAAATGTTCAGTCACTGAGTGAAGCATTAAGAATATACAACAAAAACTGGTCCAACCATTTACTTTGTATACCACCACACAGACTTCCTCTATGAGCACGGAAATATAAACCTAGAGGGAACTGAAGCTTGGGAAGAACTAAAAAGAGATGGATGCTGGAACAGGCCATTGAGCCTAATCCGTAACAGATGATGATGATGATAATTAACTTTTATTTTAATATATGTGACATTTTGATAACACATTATTTTTACCAACAATTAGGTACTTACCGTACTAGACAAAGGAGGAGCACCTCGATCAATCGCTAATGCTTCAATTTCATAAAGCGCAATACTCTCTCTATCCAATGGTTTAGCTGTTCGTATTACACCCGACGTTGGATCGATTACAAAAGCTTCAACTTTTTCATTCAATGCATATTTAATACGTCCGTTTAAGCCAACATCAGCATCTGTGGCGCTTATCTAGAACAGCAAAGAAACAAAATCACAAATTCTCATTTCATATTTAAATTATTTTAAAGTAAAATAGACATAAATTTATACAGAAGAAAGTTCACTGATAATGAACCTTTTAGAGGGTCAAGTTTGCAATCTTGGAAACACTGTTAACCAGCTGTTTAATCACAACTATTATAGAAATAACCTCTTTTGTTTATATAAAAATGTCAGCTCCGCTTGAAACATGTATGCTGAAAGAGCAACATGGCTGCTGAACCGATTTTGATGAAAATTTTTGTGTCCGGTCCCCTTATGGTTCCTAATTTAAATTCCAAGCTTCAACTTCATAAGATATTTTGTTCACAGACAAAGACCATTCGGTAAAAACAGTTCTTTTTTGGAGCACTTCCTTACTCCAATTTACATGAGCCTTTTTCTAAATGTACTGCAGTCTACGATATACCTAAGGTTGCTTCTACCTCACAGTAAGGCAAGCTGATCCTCCATTATCATGTTGTACATGGCACCGATATATTTTTGAACAACCGATATTGGTTGCCTTCACAAAATTCATCACTGACGGTAGCAAGATCGCAGCAATTTATATTAATATAATATATTAAATACATTCTTTTGTCGTAAAATGCATACTACGGCCACAATCATTAAAAAAATCCCATTTTCCCCAATTTAATGAGCAAAATACAGAAAATTGTCGCTAAACAAAGCGCTCTAGAAAAAAATGCTTGAAATAAAACTAGTAGATTTTTCATTTTCCACATCTTTGTTCATGTATATTTTTCTTGTCAAATGCATATAATTAAGGCCATAATCTTAAAAAAACATTCTTACCATAAAAGCACAATTCCTGAAGAATTTCAACAAACATACCCCTTACCCTATCTTGAAGAGAAAAAAAAATCTATTAAATGAGGCGTTGTAAAAAATAATTGTTGAGCCGTTTTTGATAAAAACTCGATTTTGAAAAATCTACATTAAAACAACACTTTCCTTTCCTACATTTTATATGGAGCCAAAGAAAGAAGAAATAGAAATAACGAGAACTAGAGACAGATAATTCAGAATTAGGGTTAACAGAAATAAAAAAATCTGGTGTGAAACACTCACACGACTTTCACTTGCCAATGCAAATAATGAACAATAAAACCTAACATTAGTAATAAACAAAAAACTAACCTCAAAAAACATAACCTTATTTTAATCATGAGTGAAAGACGCAAACTGAAAATCAACCTCTGTTTGGCTTCAAAATACGGAAAATCACTCTTCAACACTAAACTAGGCTCTGTAGAGAAAAACACTTAAATAAAAGTTGTAGGTCTTTTAATTTCCTATATTTGATTATATACACTTTTGTCGTGAAATGCATACTATAGCTGAAATCTTTAAAAAAAATTATTTTTTTAGACGTTTTTGTGAGAGAAAGAAAACAGAAAATTGCTAATTACCACTAAACTAAGCATTGTACAAAAAAAATATTTAAAATAACAGTTATAGGATTTTAAATTGTCTACAACGTTTTTAACATACATTTTTGCGCTAAAATGCAAATTAAAATCACAATCTTAACAAAACAATTTTTTTACGAGAAAACAACCTCTCCAAGAATTTCAGCAGACATACCACCTACCCTTTCTTATACAGCATTAAAAATTTAGTAAATGAGGCGATTTTTTAAAAAAATCATAAGAGCCGTTTTTGAGAAAATAGCAAAAAGTGAAAAATGACACGAATAAACTTCCACTTCTGATTTTGATGAAAATGTTTGTGTTGGGTCCTCTAGTGGTATCTAAGTTAAGTTTCAAGCTTCAACTTCGTACGATGTTCCGTTCTTGAGATATTGTGTTCACACATACACACACACAGACCAATCGCTAAAAACATGTTTTTTGGGTTCAGGGGGTTTGAAAACATGTAGATCCGGTGAAAAATCGACATGAAAACAATACTTTCCTTCATATATATTCATATACGCAAGAGAAAGTGAAAATCTGACTCCCAGGGCTCAATATATGCTAATCAAAGGGATTAAGGACATCCTTACCTGCACGATACTGGTTCCAACTAACGCATCTTCCTGTACAGATCCAGAATAGCTTGATTTCAGAAACACCGGTGGATTATCATTAATATCAGAAACGGATATTTCAACATCAGTCGTGTCCGACAAAGGTGGATTTCCACTATCACGTGCAGTAACAGTCAAAATGTAACCAGACTGAGTCTCCCGATCTAGTGCTTTTGTCGTCGTGATTGCCCCTGTTTGTGGATTGATTGTGAATTCGGTTGTCTCTCCTAAATTACTTCCTAACGAATATACAATCTGAAAAACACAAAGAAATAAATTTGTTTAAAAAATATCTTTCTTATTGTCACGACATTATTGCTCCTTCCATTGAAAGGAAATATGCATCTTAAGTTTTAGAGTTTAATCATAAAGGAGGTGATGCATTTAAAATTTTTTAACTAGGTTACACCATGCCAAATCGACCAAAAATAGTTAATTTTCAATTTGGCCATTTCAGATTTTTATGGAAATTTCACAGATTATTAAATGTACTTAGTAATAAGAAGAAGAAATAAGTCTGGGAAATTTTTTAGCGTTATCAAATTTTTTTTTAAGGTCTGAATTTAGCATTTATTTCAACTGCAGGACTGAAATGAAATACCTTAAAAGTAATTTACAGAGACAAATAAGTCGACTGTAATAAAGAATACTTATAAGTACAGTCAATTCTCAACTTAATGGACTAACTTCTTAACACGTTGAGTGCCACCTAGAAATGACTAGAAGACTTCGTAAGCCCAACATAGTACTTTTTTTAAAAAATGTATAAAAATATAATTATGTAAATATAAATAATGTATAATGTAGGTTAAATAATGTATAAAAATGATATTTATTCTTAGTAGGGATTATATTGTGCAATTTTACAGCAAAAAAAATAAAGACGCATATGTGGCACCAGTGGCCCTGCGATTGAATTATCCAACTGAGGGGCCGCTGGACGCACATGTAGCATCCACTTTGTTTTTTGTATTTATACACAACTAGCGCATGCACTTTCAGTTTCGTTGCTGTTTTATTGTTTACGAAATAATCAAAAATGTATTGTATTATTAGTCTAATATTCGACAAAACTGTAAGTTGCATAACAAAAGATCCTTGGTAAGACCGACAGAGGATTTATTACCTTACGACGACGACATCTTGTGAAACATTTTTCTATAAATACAATTGTTTTGACAGCAGTAAGCAGGAACGGCACCGGATATGATTCATAAATTGTAAACATTTTACAGCACAAAATCCGCTGGTTCTATTAAAATTGTACCCTATTGTACCCACATATGCGTCCATGGCGCTGAACGTGTTAAATAAATAAAACAGTTTGAAAATTATAAAAATTTATGAATGTTAATTTTTGTGAAGAACTTGTACATTTTTGCTGAAACATACAGTTTTGTTTAAAGTTATGACTATAAGCAAGAATATGACTGTAAGCAAATCCAATGTATACTTTAACCCTTCTGGGCCTGATAGGTTTCAGAATATTAACTCTTCGAACACTAATCGAGATCGCAGTAATAGACTTGGCTTTTTTTATCCAACTTTTATCCAAAAAAATTGAAATTTTTATGAGACATTAAGAAAACTTCAAGAGATGTTTTTAAAAAACAAACATGAAACTCCGCTTTTTTTATGCCAGTTACAGCGAATTTACAAAAAAAATTGTTTTCATTTATGTAAAGTCGTGCGTTTTTGTCAAAATTTGGTAATATTTTTAAAATTTTTTTTAGTCTGGTATTATAGAAAAATTTGATATATCAAACGCCCTCGCCTACCACAATATATGACTATTCAAGTGTATGCAAGAGCCAAGTGAATATAATTTCTGTAGTAATATGCAGGCCAAAACAATTTCTCTCTTTGAGCTGATGTCATACCCATTCCTACAGTTATTTATATGACATATGTTATTACATGAAAGCACGGAATTTTATGAATATGTGCATGTAGAAAAAAATTATTAACGATAATATAAGAACATTTTAGTTCCATTGTGAAGAATGTATGGAAATAGGCTATTCTATGAATTTCGGAGCATTTATCCCCTTTTACAGGTCAATTCAACTAGTTTTGCTATAATAGCAACATTGAACCGTTTACCTACCTTTACCATTCAAGCTTTCAAACGTAGTTATAAATCTATTTTTAAATGAGTTTCGGCCTTTACACGGTTTTCTTAAAAAAAAACGGAATTGAGTGGTATCCCAACATTCACAAATCAACAGAAAATTTCGCACTAACCTTATTGTATTTCTGAATAGCTTACTTTCTTCCGCATACATTCAGCTATTATTTAACTATAATGTTTACTGGTGTGCGCGTACAATGACCTTCATTATTACACAAACTGTTTAGTACTTACACACTCGTCATCTAACAATCATATATGGGCTACCCAGCTTCTAAGGGTTAACACATAAAGGGAGCGGCAGATTAACCTGACGATTTGTAATTGCTTATAGCACTGCAGTAATGTAGCGGAGTAGAAGGGGAAGCGGCGCGTTCACAAGGCCACTCGATGCCATTTTAGTAGACATGGAGCAGTGGTCTAGTGTACACCGGGCGTTTGTCGTCGAGACGTATTTCAAAAATGGCGATTCTGTTGTTGTTACGCAACGTCTGTTTCGACAACATTTCAATGTGCCTCGTAGAGGACGCATCCCATCCCGAAACACAATCAATTTGTGGGTGGATAATTTTAGGTCAACTGGATCCGCTTTAAAACGTAAGCCAGCAGGCCGTACAAGGACAGTAAGAACACCGGCTAACGTTGAGCGAGTGAGACAAGCTGTGCTACAGAGCCCACGCCGTCCGGCGCGTAGACAAGCTGCTGCTCTTCAAATGTCAGACCGCACAGTGAGACGAATTTTACACTACGATCTACACTTTCACCCTTATAAAATTGCAATGGTCCAACAACTTCTGCCCCGTGACTACGCTCAACGTGTGACATTTTGTGAGCAAATGATCGATATGATGGAAGACGAGACAGTTATTCTAATGAGTGATGAGGCTCATTTTCACATGGATGGGTTTGTTAACAAACAAAACTTTCGGTATTGGTCGGCTGAAAACCCACAACAGTTACACGAGCGTCCTTTACATAGTGCAAAAGTTACAGTGTGGTGCGCGGTAACCAAAAAATGTGTAATCGGCCCATACTTTTTTGAGGAAGGTGGGCTAACTGTTACAGTAAACCATGAACGTTATCTGAGGATGCTGGAGAGTTTTTTGATTCCTGAACTAAAACGAAAACGTCTACCTATTAGACGGATTTGGTTCCAGCAAGACGGAGCCCATGCCGTCATGGATTATTTGAAGTTAAAGTTCCGTGACCGCGTTATATCGCGGTTTGGTGACATTGCTTGGCCCGCACGATCCCCCGATCTCAGTGTGTGTGACTATTTCCTGTGGGGTTATCTCAAATCAAAGGTGTATATAAACAAACCCCGTACATTGGAAGCTTTAAAAGAAGCCATAACACAAGAAATCGCTTCGATAAGAACAGTGATGTTGAAAAAAGTGTTCGACAATTTCACTTCGAGACTGGAAGAATGCATGGCAAGAAATGGACACCACTTAACTGATGTTATCTTTAAGTGATAAGAGTAAGTCAAGCAGAGCAAAATTTTTTATTATGACTATGTTTTTATTAATTGCCATCTTTTGTAATCAGTAACACATAATAAACATGTAAAAATATATATAAATACTTATGCTGTTTTTATTTAAAAATCGTCAGGTTAATCTGCCGCTCCCTATAGAAACATATGTGATCAATTATGACATAACTGAATGACTTTCAATTCTATAGACTTTCACAACAACGGATATCAGTATTCCCCAATTAATCAGTTAAATCGAGCATTGATTACACCTTAAAAAAACCGAATTGGCCAATTATTGTTGGATACCCCATACATAAATGCATCCTGCAGTTTGAAATTATTTCTATTTTATATAATGAATTTATATAATAATTTTACTAACCTTCTTTTTAAACTGTGTCACCTTTATTTTTACTTTCTCTTGCCTATATGAATATATAGGAAGGAAAGTATTGTTTTCATGTCGATTTTTCGAAATCGAGTTTTCACCGGATCTATACGTTTTCAGACCCCGTGAACCCAAAAAACATGTTTTTAGCGATTGGTCTGTGTGTGTGTCTGTGTGTCTGTGTGTGAACAGAATATCTCAAGAACGGCACATCGTACGAACTTGAAACTTAAGTTACATACCACTACCGGACGCGACACGAACATTTTCATCAAAATCGGTCAACCGGAAGTAGTAGTTTATTCGTATAATTTTTCACTTTTTTGCGATTTTCTCAAAAACTGGTCCTACGATTTTTTTTAAAATCGCCTATTTTACTCAATTTTTTATTCTCTACAAGATAGGGTAGGCGCCATGTCTGCTGAAATTCTTGGTGAGGCTGTTTTCACGTAAAAACGTTGTTTTTTTAAGATTACGGCTTTAATATAAATTTTAGCGCAAAAACTTATATAATAAAAGTTGTAGAGAATTTAAAAACCTACAACTTCTGTTTCAAACATTTTTTTGTATAACGCTTAGTTTAGCGGTAATTTGCGATTTTCTGTTTTTTTCTCACGAAAACATGTGAAAAATCGATTTTTTTAAGATTTTGGCCTTAGTATGCATTTTACGACAAAAGTGTATATAACCAAATTTATAGAAAATTTAAAGATCTACAACTTTTATTTAACGTATTTTTCTCTACAGAGCCTAGTTTAGCGTGAAATAGTGATTTTCCGTATTTTTAAGCCAGACTGAGGTTGATTTTCATTTTGAGTGTTTCACTCATGATTAAAATAAGGTTATGTTTATTGAGGTTAGTTTGCGTGTTTATTTCTAATATTTTATTACTAATGTTAGGTTTATTGTAAATTATTTGCATTGGCAAGAGAAAGTTGTGTGAGTGTTTCACACCAGATTTTTATTCTTACTTACACTTGTTTCGGTGGATCCACCATCATCAAAGTAAATAAAATAATTGAAACTAAAAAGAATTTTATCTCACTTATTTAAAATTTATAGAAGATGATACATCTTCAGTCATTTGTATAAAACTGAAGTAAACTAAAATTTACTCTGATGATGGTGGATCCACTGAAACACGTGTAAGTAAGAATAAAAATCTGGTGTGAAACACTCACACAACTTTCTCTTGCCAATGCAAATAATTAACAATAAACCTAATATTAATAATAAAATATTAGAAATAAACAAAAACTAACCTCAAAAACATAACCTTATTTTAATCATGAGTGAATGACGCAAAATGACAATCGAACTCAGTTTGGCTTAAAAATACGGAAAATCACTATTTCACGCTAAACTAGGCTCTGTAGAGAAAAATACGTTA
This sequence comes from Catonia carolina, assembly GCA_035578175.1. Lineage (NCBI taxonomy): Eukaryota > Metazoa > Arthropoda > Insecta > Hemiptera > Achilidae > Catonia > Catonia carolina. The sequence goes on along the minus strand of JAQMRL010000014.1, from coordinate 16,862,271 downwards.
AATAAAAGTTGTAGATCTTTAAATTTTCTATAAATTTGGTTATATACACTTTTGTCGTAAAATGCATACTAAGGCCAAAATCTTAAAAAAATCGATTTTTCACATGTTTTCGTGAGAAAAAAACAGAAAATCGCAAATTACCGCTAAACTAAGCGTTATACAAAAAAATGTTTGAAACAGAAGTTGTAGGTTTTTAAATTCTCTACAACTTTTATTATATAAGTTTTTGCGCTAAAATTTATATTAAAGCCGTAATCTTAAAAAAACAACGTTTTTACGTGAAAACAGCCTCACCAAGAATTTCAGCAGACATGGCGCCTACCCTATCTTGTAGAGAATAAAAAATTGAGTAAAATAGGCGATTTTAAAAAAAATCGTAGGACCAGTTTTTGAGAAAATCGCAAAAAAGTGAAAAATTATACGAATAAACTACTACTTCCGGTTGACCGATTTTGATGAAAATGTTCGTGTCGCGTCCGGTAGTGGTATGTAACTTAAGTTTCAAGTTCGTACGATGTGCCGTTCTTGAGATATTCTGTTCACACACAGACACACAGACACACACACAGACCAATCGCTAAAAACATGTTTTTTGGGTTCATGGGGTCTGAAAACGTATAGATCCGGTGAAAACTCGATTTCGAAAAATCGACATGAAAACAATACTTTCCTTCCTATATATTCATATAGGCAAGAGAAAGTAAAAATAAAGGTGACGCAGTTTAAAAAGAAGATTAGTGTAATTTTAATATAAAATAGAAAACCCATAAATTACCTGAGCATTAGCACCGACATCCCCATCGGTTGCTGCGACAATAAGAACAGTAGTACCAACAGGAGCATCTTCCATAACACTGGCTGTATAAGGTGCATTATCAAAAACAGGAGCAAAATTATTAGCATCAGAAATGTTGACATAGACAGTTGCAGTATCATATCTGCCTCCTGAATCAATCGCTCTAACCTGAAATACAAAAATAAAAAAAATTACTGTCACTTTCCTCATGAAATGAAATAATTTGTAAATAACTTTAAACTTTAATAAATAACTTTATCTTGCCCTATATGAAAATATAGGTTAATATGAATGTAATTTTTTCATATCGATTTTTCACAGGAAATACACGATTGTAGGCACCCTGAACCCAAATATATGTTTTGAACTACTGGTCTACGTTTGAATATTTTTTTTTTTTTTTTTTTGTCATCAGTCTCTTGACTGGTTTGATGCAGTTCTCCAACCTGTTCTATCTTGCGCAAGTCGTTTCATATCTACATACCTGTAACACCCTACATCTTTTGTAATTTGCTTTATATATTCTAATCTTTGCCTCCCTCTACAATTTACTCCCTCAATGTTACCCTCCATTATTGATAGCCCAATACCTGGATGTCTTAGGATATGCCCCACTAGCCTATCCCTTCTTTTGGTAAGATGCTTCCATATACTTCTTTTTTCATCCACTCGCCTAAGAACCTCTAAATTACTTATTTTGTCCACCCACCTAATCTTTAACATTTTCCTATAACACCACATTTCAAAAGCTTCTATCCTCTTCCGTTCTACAGCCCCTATCACCCACGTTTCACTTCCGTATAATGCTACACTCCAAACATAATGTTTGAATATAATATCTCGAAAACATAATAGCGTACAAAGTTGAAACCTGGAACTTAAGTTATGAACGATTAGAGGACTTGACATGGACATTTTCATCAAAATAGGTTAACCGGAAGTATAATTACTTGAGTCACGAGTTTGCCTTTTTTTTGCAACGAGGGGTAAAGGGGGAAAAAGCATCAGTACGCATGCGCGACGAGTGTATAAAACAAGTTTTATACAAGTGACTGAAGATGTACCATCTTCTGTAAATTTTAAATAAATGTGAAAAAATTGAAACTAAAAAATTTTTTCACATTTATTTAAAATTTACAGAAGATGGTACATCTTCAGTCACTTGTATAAAACTTGTTTTATACAAGTTTGTTTTATACAAGTTTTTATACAAGTACTTGTTTTATACAAGTGACTGAAGATGTACAATCTTCTGTAAATTTTAAATAAATGTGAAAAAATTTTTTAGTTTCAATTTTTCATTTACTCTGATGATGGTGGATCCACCGAAACACGTGTAAGTACAAATTACAATAAAGGTGGCGCAGTTTAAAAAGAAGGTTAGTGAAATTACAAGTGACTGAAGATGTACAATCTTCTGTAAATTTTAAATAAATGTGAAAAAATTTTTTAGTTTCAATTTTTCATTTACTCTGATGATGGTGGATCCACCGAAACACGTGTAAGTACAAATTACAATAAAGGTGGCGCAGTTTAAAAAGAAGGTTAGTGAAATTATTATATTAATTCATTATATGAAATAGAAATAATTTCAAACTGCAGGATGCATTATAAAGATTTATTTTTGAACTGTACGAATATAACCGTTTGTTACCGTAAACAGAAATTTTACTGTTCCGTAAACAGAAATATTAGTTTCTCGAAAACGTGAGCAGACTATTCACAGTGCTAACCCAAACCTATTATGGAGTGTAATGCTGTGAAGTTGAAGCTAAACTAAAATACCTTTCCCTGCCTCTTAACAAAAGCCATGAGCAAGTGGCTAACTACTGTGATGTTTCTCTTTCCACAATTCAAAAAATAAAGAAAGAAATTAAGGACGTGGGAAAGCTATTCTTCAAGAGTTTTGTTGACACCACCTGGTAAAAAAAGGAAACAGTTAGGTAGGTACTAGTGTAATGAATTTCTAAGATTTTGTCTCCAAAATCTTCTCAATTCATTTACAATTCCATTTTTTTGATTTTTGTGCCGGATTTATTTTATTTAAGCGTTATGTATTTTTCTTCATTGAATCTAATTATTTTATTCATTTATTTCCAGTTGGTTTTATTTCACTAGATTTTTATTCCGTATTTAAATTTACGTTTTTAATTCTTAGGCTTACGTCCGGTGTCCGATATCATTTTTGTCGTTACTTCTTTATTGTTCAGTTACTCACACGTGTAATTTGTATCTCTCTCTCTCTTTCTATCTTACACGTTTGATTCTCTCTCTCTCTCTCTCACTGTTACCGTCGTTTTAATTTTTCCATATAATTTTCCTCGTTTAAATTCTTTGTATTTCCGATGTATCGGCATTTTCCGCCGCCTCGAACGCTTCCATTCGTGAACGTTAGGGGAATGACCTTTTTTTACGTTTGTGTGCGTTGAGTTTTTACGCTTTGTCTTGGACAGGATGTCGAACCGGTAACATCAAATTTTACAGGTAAATTATTTTTTTCTCTCCCAATATGGGAAAATTACCTAAATTTAAATTTAAGTACCATGTTTAATAATTTTTCAGGTTTTAACTTAAACAATTTTTTTAAATCTATTTTTTAAAATTTAAATTCATAATGTTTCTTAATATTATTATGGTGTTTTAAATATCCTATTTATAGACTAAATAAATCTCTCTAAAATGTTTTATTAATATTAAGTAAAAAAAAAAAACTTTATTAAATTCAGTATATTTTTCTTCTTTTAAATTTTTTAATCTTAAATATGACAAATTTTCTTTTAAACTCTTGTTCAACGACCACTGAGTTACTTAAATTTTTCTAAGTAATTCTTTTACTAAATTTCATCTTGCAATTCATTTTTTTTAATGTCTTAATTTTATTTAGTTTTTTCCCCGAAAAATAAATACATTACTATATTTATTTTTCTTCACCTTAAATCATTTATTAAACTCTTCCCAAGAGATTTTTTCCCCGTTTCAGTCCAAGGACTTTAAAAATAGTTTTTCTTAAATGTTCCTATTAATTTATTATATTCATATTAAGTATTTTCCTATTGTTAAATCAAGTTTGTTAAAATTAATTTATTCCAATTTTTTTTTTAAACTGTATTGTTATTTAACTAATTATTTTTTTCAAATTTTAAATGAATTAACCGTTTTACTTAAAAATCATAATTTTATTTAGTTTTTAGTTATTCATTAATAAATTATTTTAGCTGCTCATTAATTTTTTTTATTATTTTCTTTCTGTGTCAAATGTCATTGCGTCTAGACCTGTGTGGTTCTTTAACCAAACCTTCGCAGTACTAAAAGCGAGTTTTTACCATCAATTGAGCTACGTTATTCAAATCGCTGGGTTGCCAATTAATCCCTGAATCCAATTCAGTTTCTGGTTGGTTTCTAAAATTGGATGGTGGAGCCCCCGAAAATCAATGTTTCAATGTTTTGTAGTTTGGACTGCTTTTTTTCTCTTCGTCTTATGGTTTTGATGTGGACCGCCCTTGGGGTTGCCCGGTGGCAACTACAATGGTGTTCGTCCACTCCGAATTTCGGTGAAGGGAAAACGCTGTCTACGCTACTGAACTTTGCAGCTGCCAATGTATTTCTTACATAATATGGTAGAGGCACCGTGTTGTGTCCTCATTTTTTACTACAAAATGGTGGAGGCTTCGTTTTTCCACTACAAAATTGGTGCTTTTTTACTACACTAGTAAGACTGATAGAGAAGACGCCGTTGACAGCGACAGTTAAGAAAGCAATTCATTTGTAGTAAATTTTGTTCCAATGGAATAAAGTAGCTGGTAATTACAGTACATCACACATTTCTAGTCATGTAATTAAGCTAAAGGCAATACTACAGGTCACATTTATTTCTTATAAGGTTTATGAAGAAAACATTTTCTCGGAATAAACCACAGCTTACAAAATGTATGTAGAAACTGTACTGTAGTGAAATGTCGAGTAGTGTCTCGTTGTTGAAGTTGGCAGCACTGTCAAATTTTCACTTCCCTTCCTCACAGCCAATCCATGCGCAAAAGGGAATCTTGTGACTTCAGTACCTATTGTAGTTAATTTGTGCGATTTTCATTTTCTGATGTGACATTTTTCCGATTTTCTCAAAAACGGCTCCAAAATTTTTTATTCTCTACAAGATAGGGTAGGCACCATGTCTACTGAAATTCTTGGGAGGGCTGGGCCCTCTAAAGAAAATCAAAAAAGTGGTAAAAAATTGTTTCTCAAGTTTGCAGCCTTAAAATGCATTTTATGGTAAAAATATACACTTGAAGTAGTAAGAAATTAAGACACCTGCAACTTTAATTAAAAACATTTTTTTCTATCATACTTAGTTTAATGTCAGTTAATGATTTTCTATATTTTGCTCATTATAATCTGTAAAAAATTAGATTTTTTTAGATTGCAACCTTGGTATCCATTTTGCAACAAAAGTATGTATAATCAAAGTTATAGAAAATTAGAAAACCTACAACTTTTATTTTATGCAATTTTTTCAAAAATCACTAAGCGTCAATTACTGATTTTCTATTTTTTAAATTCCTACAGAGGTTGTTTTTTATTTAACGTCATTCACTCATGACTAAAATTAGATTATGTATTTTATATTGGCACGCAAAAAATCATGTGTGTAAATAGAACATTAACACTTTGAAGACTGACTTTTTTTTGTAGCTTTGCCTGTGGACTGCCATTTTTCGGGATTTTTAAAAAATTCTAACAAATCAACCCTTGGTCATAAATTCAAAAAGTAAAGATTGAATTAAAGATCATAATTAGTAGATTACGTTTCATTTATTAAGATTAGGATTACTTGCATTACAATGATAACGATGTTTGACTGAAGAGAGAGAGAGAGGTATGTTTTCTTGAATTTTAAAAAACTTTTCACCGTATAATGATAATATATAATAATAATAAAACTAATTGTATGAGTTAAATTCTCAAGATCTCCTTCGAGAAGACGAAAATAATTGGGAACACTAACATGGACCCCAGGATTTCAGTGGGAGGTCAAGTAATAGAAGTGGTACGGAATTTCAAGTACTTGGGGGAGGTATTGAACATGAGTTGTAATGACAGGGAAGCATGGGCGGAAAGGACCAAAAAGTTAATGAGAGCTCAGTTCATCACCCACACCACATACAACAAGAAGTCAATGTCGGTAAATACAAAGGTAAGACATTACAAAACGGTAATACAACCTGCAGTGACTTACTGTGGAGAGACCCTAACAAAACTGTCACAAAAAACTAAAACCCACAGAATCCTGACGTTAGAACGAAGAATCCTTAGAACCTGTATTGGTAAGAGAATATACAAAGATAATAGTTGGAGACTGCTACCAAATAATGAAGTCTATAAAATTTTGGAGCCAATACTAGACACAATTAGGAAAAAACGAATCTCCTTTTTGGGCCATATCCTTAGAACACCGGAGAACAGAGTACTTAGACGACTTATTGAAAGTGTCTGGGATTTTAAAATCGGTTTGAACTGGACGAAGGAGGTCAAGGAGGACTTGGAAAGGTTTGGGTTGACGCTGGAGGATGTGAGGTTCAAGTCTGAGAGTTATAGAAAGTTGAAGGATCTGGCTTTGGAACCGGAAACCAAGACTAGAAGAGTGCAGAGGGTGACGGAAGAACTCCGGGCTCAGAGATCACAAAGTATGAGGGAATACTGGGTAAAGATCAAGGCTCAGAGATCGAAGTAGAGTCTTCCATGTTGTGGCTGAAGTGGTTCATTGTGGCCTCACGAGTAAAAAAAAAAAAACAAACTAATAACTATTAACAACGTGCAGAAGTACCGGCAGATCGCTCGCTCATGCTAGATAACATCGATTCTGCAAAAGTCGATATATTCGATAATCTGACAACATTATGACTATGAGTGTACTCTATTAGATTCAGAATGAACTAAGTTAAGTGACAGCATAGACGGCATTCGTATACGATACGAGCTAATGGATATGAAACCTAATGAAATAGGCGCCCGTATCGTATACAGGTGCCGTCCTGAAAATGTTAATAGCAGTCAACTTACCAGAAGGATGAATCGTTTCTCCTGTTTATAATCAAGGGGTTGAGCGATCGTGATCAATCCTCGACCATTTTGAGTTGTTATCGCAAATCTGCCTCGTACATTGCCGCCAGTGATTTCATAATGTAACCTGAAAAACAAGAAGATAAAAGATCTGGAAACTGAAGCACCTAAATTAAACTTATCTTTTAACTTGAGGGGTGAATAAAAAGTTCGAAGACTAACTTTTACTTTCTCTTAACCTACATGAATATAGACGGATCAAAAGTATAATTTTCATGTTGATTTTTCGAAATCACAAATAACAGGTTATCAATTTTTAGTTTTCCGCAAATTTGCAACATTTCTTATTCTATCTCTTCTTGTCGTCTCCAGCATACTCCTCCAGAAACTCCATCTCTGCTGACTGGATATTACTTTCTACCTTCTTACCCCCAAGTCCATTGTCTCGGCTAAATAAGTTACTAAATAGTAAATTGGCATAAGATATGCATTATACATATAGTATGAATCTAAGCTTTGTGCAGCTGCGGGATGAAGGGGACAGACAAAGTATCAGACTGCTGCTACATCATAACACTGTACTAATCATCTTACTGCTCTTCGCTAGGCAGTAGGCTGTGTAGTGCGGTGACATATGTGGGTGTTGTTTTGACTATTCGCTGTAGACGGCAACATAGAATGATGTAGTTTGGATAGTACCCGTTACTACTACAAACATAGTACAAGTAAAACGTTACTACTACTAATGCAATCTCTCACAGTAGTAGTGACGTAATGCATACCTCTTAGGTGCACACAGCTTAGGAACGGGCATTAACTTTTTTATAATATATAGAAACTTCTTGATTCTAGACTAAGCCTCTCCCTATTTCAAAAGAAACAATTAGGAATATTTATGTTCACCAAATAATATGAATATACTAGAAATACTTACTGAGGATTTTCATCAGGATCTGTAGCGATAACACTTGCAACTGGAGTTCCAGGTGAATCATCTTCGGAAATAACAGCGTCGTATTGTTTCGGACTGAAAGACGGATCATTATCGTTGACATCTTGAACTGTTATAATCACACTCGCTGTCGCTGTTTTCGGAGGAACACCACTATCTACTGCTAGTACCTACAATAAAATAAATACATAATATTTTTATGTATAAATTTTTTTTTTTTTTTAACAGTAAAAAAAAAAAATACAGTATAGTATTTCTTTTGCAATCAGTTAATAAACACAATAACTTTAAGCAAATATGAGAAAATCTGAGTAATGTCCTTAGAATTAAAACAAACGACACTCATTAGTGTGTTTGAAAAAGACCAAACTGTGAAGAAACAAAAAATATATCTATACAAAATCAAACTTGATGAACCGTGAATCAACATCCCGAAACACAAAGTGTTGAAGTTGGAGATGACAATGACGATGGTAGAGATGAAAACGACGCCAATTATGAGATGCTGATGATTAAGAGTTGAAGTAGAAAAAGATAAAAAAAATTTAAATGACTAACAAAATCATAGAGGTAAGTCCAGTGGTTTAAAGCGTTTCAGTCTGTAAGTATCTTCGCTGTTGTCAAGGAGGCTAATCGCTAATGGATTCTGATGGTCTTCTAGTTTTTGTAAATGTTTTTCGCTATGTTGTTTAATTTCTTCTTTTATGAAGGGCAGGTTTAGGTCATTGTGTAGTATTTCATTTGTTACGTACCATGGGGCTGCAGTGATCAGTCTCAGGCATTTTGATTGAAAGCGCTGCAGTATTTCTATATTTGATGAACTAGCTGTACCCCATAGCTCTAACCCATACGTCCAAATTGGTTTGAGTATTACTTTGTATACGAGTACTTTATTTTCAAGGGAGAGTTGAGACCTACTGCCTAAGAGCCAGAATAATTGACGTAACTTCAGCCCAAGTTGCTTTCGTTTCTCCCATATATGACTTCTCCACGTGAGTCTTCAATCTAGATGTCAACCCAGATATTTAACTTCATCCTTCTGCGGGATTACTGTACCGTAATAAAAAATAAATAAAAATAAATGTATAAAAATATAAATTTATTTATTTTTTTTTTTTTTGGTTTAACATCCGACTGTTCTGCAATTACTGCTAATGCAGATGGTGAAGGATGAAATGATTTTTTGTAACACATGAAAATATGCCGTGCCTGAATGGGATTCGAACCCAAGACCGCATGATGAGAGGCAAGCACATTACTAACTACGCCAATGCGCCCGGCATATAAAAATATACATGTTTGTATTATTATTTTATTAAACATCCTATGTAGGATTTTTAAACAGCCGTATTATTTAAAATTGAAATATATATTTTCTAACCACCAGAATACGGTAACACAAAACACTTACCAATGTTTATAGCGCTTTCGTGTATCTTGTACACATCTTCAGTAAATTAACATTTATTAGAAGTCAAAATTTAAAACTTCCTACCATGGTTAAATTTAAAATCTACCATGGTAGGAGCAGGAAGTTTTAAATTTTGACTTCTAATAAATGTTAATTTACTGAAGATGTGTACAAGATACACGAAAGCGCTATAAACATTGGTAAGTGTTTTATGTTACCGTATTCTGGTGGTTAGAAAATATATATTTCAAGTTTGTATTATTATGTACAGCAGTTAGATTTACCATGAATTTTTTTGAGGGAAAATGGCTGAATAAAATTATTCCATAGTTACTTGAGTCACAAGTTTGCCATTGTTTGCAACAAGGGGTAAAGGGGGAAAAGCATAATTGCACACGCACGACTGCTTTAATTTCAGTGCAACAAACACAACAACTTATACTATACCCAGAGCATATAGAGTATCGCGGAAAATTTTGACAGTTAACTGTACGAATATAACTGTTCGTTACTGTAAACAGAAATGTTAGTTTCTTGAAAACGTGGGCAGACTATTCACAGTGCTGAACGAAATATAACATAAAGTTTAATAAAATGCAGTGAAGTTGAAGCTAAACAAAAATGACTTTCCCTGTCTCTTAAGAAATGCCATGGGCGAGTGGGTAATGTGATGTCTCTCTTTCCACAATTTGAAAAATAAAGAAGGAAATTAAAGATGTGACGAAGCTATTCTTCAACAGTTCTGTTGACACCTGGTAAAAAAAGGAAACGGTTAGGTAGATACTAGTGAGACTGATAGTGCAGACACCAGTGACAGCGATAGTAAAGAAGGCAATTCATTCGTAGAAAATTTTGTTCCAATGGAATAAGGTAGCTGGTAATTACAGTAATTCAAACATTTCTAGTCAAGTAATTAAGCTATAGGCAATACTACAGGTCACGTTTATTTCTTATAAGGTTTATGAAGAAAACATTTTCTTGGAATAAACCACAGTTTACAAAATGTATGTAGAAACTGCATGGTAGTGAAATGTACAAGTAGTGTCTCACTGTTGACGTTGGCAGAACTGTCTTTCACTTCCTTTCCTCACAGCCCATCCATACGCAAAAGGCAATCTCGTGACTTCAGTATCTATACCTGTGTGCTGAGTATATGGTAGATATAGACTAAATAGGTAATCCATTTTAGGACAATTGATTTATCTTTCTTGCTACATTAACTTACCTGAAATTGAAATTTGCTATGCGATTCCCGATCCAAATTACGAGTTGTATAAATCCATCCGCTTGTGTTATCGATTGTAATTGGTAAATCGGTACCAACCTCTGAAGCACGTAAAAGATATTTTAATTCAGCATTTTCACCTTCATCCGCATCGTATGCTTGAACCTGGAAAAAGTATTGAAAAAAAATAAAAAGTTTTCTTTTTTTAAATCAAAAGAAAAATATTATAATTCCTAAACAAAATTTAATTTCGTTGTGGTCTTCTTAAAGTTGTTCTGTACAATGATAAAAGTACCGTAAAACACCAAATTTAATGTGCAGTTATTTTCGTCAGAACTGATTCCGTCCTATAATTGACACACAGTAGTTAACAAGGTAGTAACTAGCTGGAAGTACTTAATTTTTAAACATAAAACACTACTAAACAATAAATGAACACCTTTAACCAGCTGATGTAATTACAAGATGTCAAGAAAGTAGTTAAAGAGTTATACTTTTTTTCAAGGCTGATGAGCTCTGAACGTTTGCATTGCCCCCTACCCAATTTATAGCTAGCCAAGACTTGCTAGCAACGTTCCCAATACTTACTCTTTTAGCTCTGTTAAATATTTCGTGAAATTTTCTTGGTCTTGTAGAATAGCAATCTATTATACATAGTATCGTTGATCAAATGTCAAGATTAGAAGTCAAGTTTTGGAAAATTTCAAAAAAATAATTTAATAATAAAATAATTAAACATCAAAATAAATAAATTCCAGTTATTATCTTAATATTTTGTAGCAAGAATTAAATACATGAAATTAAAATTTAACAAGAAATATTAGAAGTTCAAATAATAATTCCAGAAGTCAAACAGTCAAACTTATTGGAAGTGAAGCTACTAAAAACAAATGAAAGTATAATTTTAAATAAATAATTTCAATTAATTAAAATTTAATAAAAGGAAATTTATACAATATCAAGATCTAGATGAATTATGAAACAGAATCCAACAATATAATGACTTTGAAACAAACACATGAAATTAATGAAAGAATTAACTAAATACTATAAAACCAATTGCAACAATGGTCAAGTCCCCCATTCCATCCAGGTCAATGGTACAAGGCACACATCAGAAGAAACTCCAAGAACTTTATCTCTTAACCCTTTCAGTGCCATGGCCGATTCAATCAGCCACGATTGCTTGTGCGTAAATTGCCATGGCCGATCGAATCGGCCGCCAGTTTCAAACCACTGTAGTACTCTCAGTTCTCAACAGATTGTGCTGTTTTTACTCTTAAACGAAAGAGCAGTTATTGCTGTACATGACCATATATTTTTAGCCTCTTTGGATGTATGGTGACGATTTTACAAGCGATCTAACAGGCCGGTGTTCTCGTGTTGTGTCGAGTCCGTTGTTTACTTTTTATAACAGCGCGTATAACCTCTACTGTTGTATTTTGTGTTTAGTTTTGCAACTATTTGTGTTAGTGATTGGTTTATTTCTTTATAATGTCGGAAAATAAATTATATTTTGGTCTTGACGATGATAAAATTTGCGAGTTAGCTTTCTGTACGGGCTCTGAAAGTGAACCTATGTTAGAAACTATACAATTGTCATTTTTTATAAATACTCAAATTTTCTGTCGCGTCATGCTGAACTAATATCCTCAACAAGTATGTTTGTAGTGACAATTTATAAACAAATTTAATATGGTTTTGTTCAAAATTAAATGGGCTACATGATAGATGTGCCAACTTGTGTAAAAAATATAATTATAAATAAGTTATTTTGTGTGAAAGTGTAAAAAACAATTTTCTTCGGTTGCTTGTACTGAATTTAAATTTTTTTTTAATTTTTTAAAAAAGACAAGCATTAGTTTTGATCATGTATATGCAATTCTTCATCTATTTTTAAGGTAAGACCAAAATTTCAAGTCTCTAGAATTATTTCTTTATCTGTAATCTAATTAAACAAATACGCTTGCTTTATACATCAAAAGTGGCTTGGCATTTTATGCACAACCATGGTGAAAGAGGGTGGCACTGAAAGGGTTAAACATATTTAAAAATTGTTATATTTAATTCTGAGCTCATTAGATAGGCATTCATTTAAATTAACTCCATCTAGCTGTCTAATATGCCTATGAATAGCAGTACACTCTCAGTCCTGTTTCTTTGGGTCTCCCCTTGTCTTTTGTTAACCTAGGCATTATTAGTTACGATGTATGGTTTTAACTAGGACAATGAATGACAAATTTCATAAAATAACAATTTGTAGATAATAAGCCAATACATACTCTGACAATACTATATCCAGCAGCGACACTTTCTGAAACCGATTCTTGAAATAGAGATGTATAGAACCGTGGTGCATTGTCATTGACATCTTTTACATTAACAAGTAATTGAGTTGTGTTTGATCGTCCAGGACTACCACCATCTGAAAAACAAAAATTCCAAATTTCAAAAAACTTCCTATAATATAAATCTTATTAATAATTAACTTTGTGGTGAATGAAGTGAAGGTGTAACTTGCAGGGTGGAAAATTTCACCATGTCTCATCGCCCCCAGTTGGCGACAAAGGCCGTAATGTTTTAAAACATTTTTTACCACAAGAGCATAACCTCAAAAGAATTTCAGTAGATGACTGCTAACCCTATTTTGTAGAGGTAAATAAGGCAGAACAAATCTGTACAAGCCGTTTTTGAGAAAATCATAAAAAGTATAAAACCACACACGATTAAACTACTGCGTCCAATTGACCGATTTTGAACAAAATGTTCAAGTCAGGTCCCCTTATGGTAATTAACTTAAGTTCTAAGTTTTAACTTAGTACGCTATTCCGTTCTTGATCAATTTTAATCAGACACACACACACGCACGCACACAGAGATCAATCTGTAAAAACGTGTTTTTTGGATTCAGGAAGCCTGAAATAATGCATTTCGAGTAAGAACTAAATTACAAAAAATCATCATGAAAACAATACATTCCTTACCTACATATTCAAACAACAAGAGAAAGTAAAATTTATTTTAATACACTTGCCATCTAAGTGCAAGACAGAAAACTCAAGCAATCAGCTGTTTCAACAAAATGTACGACAATTTACCTTGAGCTCTGATAACAATCCGGTAACTTCTCATTCCTTCATAATCCAATGGTTTGACAAGAGTCACCTCCCCACTCTGGCTATCTATAGAAAATTGGCCTTGTACATTTCCACCGATGATCGCATATCTGATCGCTGCATTTTGACCTTCATCTGCGTCCAATGCTCTGAAATTATTAAAATAAAACATTAGACAAAATACAAAACTGTCACGAAATTTGTGTATGAATAATACGCTTAATACAAGGTAAAGTTACAAGGCACGAAAGTAAAGTTACAAGGCACGTATAGATCTCGCGAGGAATTTGGTACCACTGCCGTTTAGTGGGAAGCCAGCGGAATCAAATGAGCAGCCCCAATCGTCAGTAGCTCATCGACATTGTGGCAAGATAAGTGTCCTCATTCCGTTTTCCACAAAGTGCAAAGTCCGCCCTGTAATACACTACCTAAGCGCTGAAGGCATGAATGCCACTGTGATTCATCACGAAATCATTGCAGTTTATGGAGAGGACATAATATTGAGATAAAATGTATACAAAATTTCAATTTCCGAAAGACGGAAATTCACGATGAAGACAGAAGTGGATGATTGTCCGTAGTGACAGATGACGTGGTGCAGAAAGTTGAAGAAAATCTCTCAGATTGCCATTCGACAATCTGCATGAACTTTGTCCAAAAATTTCACGGTACATTGTTAATGAAATCACATTGTTAAGGAAAATGAGCCGATATTGGACACAATGAGGAAGAGGAGAGTCGCTTTCTTTGGCCACCTTAGCAGACTGCCTGACTCAAGACTCATTAAACAGCTCCTTGACTACCAAATGAAGAATAAGATCCAAAACAAATGGATACAGGAAGTCATGTCAGATATGGGGAACTTGAATATAAATGAAGAAATGATCCAGAGACGAGAAGAGAAGACCATCCTAAGGGAAAAAAGGATAACCCAACTGCCTTTCAGAGAGAGAAGACAGCCGAATGCAGCTGTAGCAGAGAGATTGAGAGCCATCAGGTCAAGGAATATGAAATTGATGTGGGAACGAAGAAAACAACAGTGTGGTGCCACAACTAACTCCTCAAGGAACGCATGTCCATGAGTGACTTGAGTGCTCCAATTGGGGCGTAAATTAAAAAAAAAAAAAAAAAAATGAAATCAACAACTGATCGACTGAAATATCGCAAGTTTTGTGTGTAATGGGTACCCAAAATGCTTACTGAAACATACTAATCTACAGTCAATGCTAGGCAAGAGTTTCTTGAGAGTTTTGAGACTCAAGAGCTCGTCATCTTACTCCAAAGAGCAAACATCAATCAATACGCAGTGGCACCACATACATTCTCCTTCAGCCAAAAAATTCAAAACTCAGCAATCTGCGAGAAAAATCATGGCATCAGTGTTTTGGGACAGAAAAGAGGTTCCAATCATTGATTTTTTTGGAAATAGGTGAAATAATCAACGCTTCAAGATAATGTGAGACCATGAAGAAACTTTGTAGAACCATAAAAAACAATTATCATAGGATGCTAACGATGGGAGTCTGTCTCCTACATGAGGAGTCTGGTATCAAAATCAACCACATCCATTTCATAAAAGTTTATGAAGTTGAGCAATGAATTTGATCATTTCAACTAATTTAATAAAGTAACTAAAGTAAATACTAAGTAGTAAAGTAACTGGTGGTGGTATGTAACTTAAGTTTCAAGTTTGTACGATGTTCCGTTCTTGAGATATTCTGTTCACACACACACACATAGACCAATCGCTAAAAACATGTTTTTGGGTTCAGGGGGTCTGAAAAGTGTAGATCCGGTGAAAACTCAATTTCAAAAAATCAACATGAAAACAATACTTTCCTTCCTATACATTCATATAGGCAAGAGAAAGTAAAAATGGGAGTGCACTCTCATTCCAATTTTTTTGGGCCCCCTCTTGTGTATAGAAAAATTGATAGAATCAATCAAACAGAAAAATTGTAGAAACTAACGCTACTAGCGGATTCTTGGTAAATTAAACCACATTACAGAAAAAACGGCAATCATATGCTAAGGGGAAACGCATTTAGAAGTCAAAGTTGACTCCCGTACGTCATCCTGGAACTATTAATATAAAATCGTAAGCAAACCCCAGGTGCCGGATACCAATTTCTTTATAAATTACTTACTTGACTGTAGCAATAATTGGATTCTCTTTCCAATTTTTATCTTCAGGTACGGTTACAGTGTACGTCCTTTCAACAAACTGAGGGTAATTATCATTATCATCAAGAACTCGTACGACGATTGTTGCAGAAGATGATTTACGATCACCAGGTGGTAATGCTTGATCAGTCGCTTGTATCACAAGAGTATAGACTTGTGTACGTTCACGATCTAATTGTGATCTTGTTGTTAACACACCGGATCTTGAGTCTAATGAAAACACATCTGTATTTTGATCTAATCCTCCACCATCTGTACTAATGATTGAATATTCCACCTGTAAAAATATTTAAAAATTCATAAATTATTACATGAATTGTACTTCAAATTATTCTATTGCTACTTTTTGTTTATATACGAGGCGTGTTCAGAAAGTAAGTACCGTTTCATTCTACTGCCGCCGTAGCGCTGCAATCGGTGTTCTGCGCATGCGCACTAGTCGTCCTTGTTCACTGGCTATCGACTCACGCCATTGTAGTTGTTCTACGTTGTGTTTTCAGTTTTCTCTGAACGTTTAAAATGTTTAAGACAATTAGTGATCCCACCAATTGTGAGATTCGTTCTGTAATAAGATTTTTGAACGCAAGGAATGTGAAACCGGCTGAAATTTATCGTCAACTTCGGATGTTTACGGGGAAGACGTGATGAGTGAAGGAGTGGTGAGAAAGTGGGTTAGAATGTTCAATGGCGGTCGAACAAATTTGCATGATGAGAATCGCGAGCGGTCGGCCTTCTCTCGTCACTGATGATCTGGTAAGGGCAGTTGATGAAAAAATCCAAGAGAACAGACGTTCACTATGACAACGCTATCTGACAATTTCCAACAAATTTCACGCACTCTTTTGTTCCAAATTGTTACGGACTGCTTAGGTTATCGCAAGCTGTGTTCCAGATGGGTTCCAAAAGTGAAAACTGCCGTGGAGTCGTGGCTACATTCATCGGCGGGAACCTTCTACGAAGAGGGTATAAACAAATTGATCACCCGCTACGACAAGTGTTTGAACATTGGTGGAAACTATGTCGTAAAATAGTCTAAGGTTTGGGCTTTGATGTAGAAATAAAATTGTGTTGAAAAAAAATTGTTTTAGTTGTTTTTTTAAAAACGGTACTTACTTTCTGAACACGCCTCGTACATTGAAGTTACATTTAAAATAATGTGAGATTATAATAGTTAAGGTGAAAGGTGTTTGTTGTATGAAGTAAATAGTATTGTGACACTTATCGCTAAGGTCCGTTTCAGGATCTAGGTTATTTAATAATTAATACACTAAAGTTTACAATAAAAAATATTTATTACACTAGAAGATTTACCGAATAAATAATAAACTAATTATAATGAAGTAATACAATAAATAACTCAATAAATTACTTAATACTACTTACAAACAAAATTATATAGGATGCGCATTCACAATAAAACTGAATACAATATGCACAAATATAATACAACTGAATAACAATGCTTCATAAACCTGTTGACCTGTTCTAACGGAGCTCCCTTCTAACACACGAAGTAAACACTTGTCAAAGATCAAACGAATACTAACTCGACCGCACCCAGAGCTCCCTTTATATAGGTTAGATGAAAGAGATTTCTCGAAGGACACAGAAATTCAATCAAAAAGATAATTCCAGAATGGCAGAGAGATTCCATGCAAATAATAAGGTACAGAAAACCCTTTTTACTGAAAAAGTCTTAACTATTGTAAACAAGTAAATAGATCTATTGTAAATAGAAAGTGTTACAGGTAATCAACCGGCCCTTTCATAAATAGTTGTACAACAATAACCTTTTATAAATAGGTATACTTTTATTGTTACTATTGCCCTATTGTTACTTTTTTACTCTATTGTCGATTTTTTACAATTTTATGAATGAGGTACTAGAAATTTCGCGAACCATACCCTTCTTCGATATTGTCACAGTATTTTCTATGCGAAAGTCATTGTTACCTGGAAAGGGTGGAGTGGTGTACCCATTAGGATAGTCGACTGGTTGTTACTTCTTGTATTCTTTTAAGTTTTATATGAATTCTGGTGATTTCTTATGTTTGTATTTTTTTAATCCTTAATGTGTACGTTGCAATCTGTTCAATTCAGACCATTAAGCAACCCCATGACACAATAAGATAAGGATGATGCATATAATGAGTAAATCACGTGTAGTCTTGTACAGACACAGGTCGATCATTCCTGAGAGAGCATGGTTAATTAAACTTCAACCATCAAATCAACCACTATCTAGTTAAATCCCTACAAAAAATAAACTACCTTTACTAGAATTTGAACCAGAAATCTTTGTCTTCATAAATCAGCTGACTCGCGGCGACAACTTTACCTCTAGACCAACCCAGTGGGTTTTTGTATTGGTGTATACTCTTTTATGATTTATCTACAAAATTTCTGAGATTCCTTGGATGGCTGACCAACAGCGTTGTAATGCTGCACAATAATGCACGTCCACATTTTGGACTTGCGACATGTGATTTACTGAAAACCTTTGGCTGGGAAATTTCCAATCACCCATGACATACTCCGGACTTAGCTCTTTCTGAATACAATTTGTATGGGAAATTGAAAAAATTTATAGGCGTTAAGCAATTCATGAGTGACGATGAACTTAAAAATGCTGTGAATCGATGGCTAAATGAATAGGCAGCAGAAGAATATGATGAAGGTACACTGAAGCTAGTCCATCGCAAAGATAAATGTCTTAATTCATGTGATGATTACATAAAGAATTGTTTTATAATAGTTAAGGACGTATAATAGTTAACCCTAGAACGGTGGGGCTATTCTGTGAGCTATTACTGGTGGAGATGCGAAAAATTTACTCACTGGGTGATTTTCCTGGGAAAACTTTGTTGTGAATTTTTTTTTTGAAACATTTTGGTTTTCATATGTTTTCTATCTCTTTTTTGTTGGTTTTTTTTTAAATTTCGACAAATATTGGTTAATAGTTACAAAGATTTCTCAGTAAATCACCAAGCTCGTTTATTCTATTTATGTAGCTTGAAAATATTTTATTTACTAACATCAACTGTGCAAAATACTTTATAAAACTCCAGATAGTAGGCGAAATTAAGATATTAAAAGTAGGAAAAATAAAGTAGTAAAATGAAATAAATAAAATTATTCAAATAAGTAAACACGAAAGTCAAACAGAGTGTTTTTGTTGCTGGGGCTACTTATTCTGGCAGTTTGTTGCACAACCAAAACATATTTTCTTTTGATGTTCACCGCATATAGGTTTGTAGCAAAAGAGACAGTATGTAGTTCTATGTCTTCTTTTTGTGTATGAACACTCACTGCAGTACTTCCTTGGAGCTTTTTTTTTTTGGCACGTAACATTTATTGCCGGTTCCTTTACACCCAATACTGCTTGAATTGCAGTTCGCGAAGGTACTGTAGGCTACATATAAATAAAATGGTATTACAAACATACAAAATTATAATGCACTATTAGTGGTTATACGTAAATTTATACGCATAACATATACAGCATCGGTGGAGATGCAAAAAATTTACGTATTAAAATTATCGTGTATAAGTGGAGATGCGAAAAAATTACTCACTAGCTTTTTTTAAAGGCACCAGTACTATAAATACACGCACTAATTAGATACGATTTCGTCACGAGACAACGGTCAACTAACTCCTTATAGCATATCTGGAAGATAAGGGATGTGCAGCCTACTGAAATGGAGGGGCAAGCGTTGTTGACATAATATGCATAAGATTTACTCCACTCCACCATTCTAGGGTTAAGGACGTATAATAGTTAAGTTATATTAAGAGAAATAAACAATATTTATAAAATTTTTAGAATAAATTTTTTAATAAAATGGAACAGACAGAGATATCCCTCATAATTGGCGGCAATTTTTTAAAATTGTCATGTATCTTTTTTTTTGTCTGTCCATCCATCACACCCACATGTCAAAAACTACAAGAAATAACAACAAACAGTTTCCGGATTCGTAATCTACACAAAAAGTTAGTTGGCCTTGATTGGGTTTGAAGTTTCTATTTTGACTGGAAGTGCCCCAAAACTGGAAGTCAAGAAATCAAAGACAGGAACCACAAGAGATAGCAACAAATGGTTTTCAGATTCGTAATCTACACATAAAATTAGTGGGCCTGGATTGGGTTTGAATTTGCAGTTTACACCGGAAGTCAAGAAATCAAAGTCGGAATTTGAAAACAAAGATAGTATCTTTCGATTCCTCTTAAAGAGTCAGTACAGAAACTATTGGGTTTTAAGTTCCGGTTTCGACTGGAAGTGGCCCAGAATCAGCAGTAAACAAAATCAAAGTTAGAATTTAGAAACAAAAACAGTGTCATTCAATTCCTCTTAAGAGTAATGCAAAAATTATTGGTTTTGAATATTTGGTTTCGACCGGAAGTGGCCCAAAACTGGCAGTCAAGAAATCAAAGTCGAAATTCGGAAACATAAATAATGTCATTCAATTCCTCTTAAAGAGTAGACACAGAAATCACTAATGGTTTTTGCCGTAAGTCAAAAGTAAGCCTTTATAAAAATTGCCACCAGCCATTGTATGCACCAGTCATTGTATGCATTGTATGGATTTTAAAATTGTAATTTATTATTTTGTTAATAAACAGTTGTAATAATATATAAAAGAAGTTTGTTTATTATTTATTATAACCGAATAACAAACCTTGGATTAAGTGTTCCAATATATTATTTTAAATTTACCTCAGTCGTCGCCAAAAACAGCTGTTTAACAGCTGATTTTCGGAGACAAAGGTTCCTGGTTCAAATCCTAGTAAAGGTAGTTACTTTTATACGGATTTGAATGCTAGACAGTGGTTACCGGTGTACTTTGATGGATGGGGTTCAATTAACCATACTCTCTCAGGAATGGTCGGCCTGAGTCTGTACAAGACTACACCTCATTTACACGTCATACATATCATCCTCATCTCATTGGGTCATGGGGTTGCTTATTGTTCTGAATTGAACAGATTGCAATGTACACATACTAGGAATTAAATTAAAAAAAATAAATAAAAAAATTTACCTCAGCATTATGTCCAATATCTTTATCTGTAGCGCGTACAGTCGTTACAGTTGAACCAACAGGAACCGATTCTCGCACAGTTGCTTGATATTCACCGCTACTAGCTTCGAATATGGGTGCATGGTCGTTTGCATCCAAAACGTTAACTTGGAGTGTCGTTGTAGCTGATTTTGGAGGAAATGTACCATCCATCGCAGTCACTCTAAAATAATGTACGTCCAATAATTCTCTGAAAAAATAAAAAAAAATTAAACAATTTTATTAAAAAACAAAAAACTTTCTTTGCTAGAAAATAACACGTTTATTAACTCTACAAGTATAACAATTTGTTGTGAAACACTTACACAACTTTTTGTCCCTAACGCAAATAATAAAAACTATAACCAATGATTAATCATGAGTAAACAATGTGAAAAGAAAAATAATCTCCATAGAACTTAAAAATATGGAAAATCAGCAATTGCCTCTAAACTAAGCTCTTTAGAGAAAAATACTTAAAATAAAATTTGCAGATTTTTCAATTTTCTATAACTTTAATTACATGAATTTTTGTCATAAAATGCATACTAATGCTACAATATTAAAAAAATCTTACTTTTTACCAATTTTGTTGAAAAAAAAATACAGAAAATCACTAACTGTTGCTAAACTATGCATTGTAAAAAAAGTTTGAAATAAAAATTGTAGGTCTTTTCTACAACTTTGATTATATACCTTTTTGCTCTAAGATCCATATTAAAATCGCAATCTTAAAAAAAAAACATTTTTTTACGACGGCTCAATCTGTTAATTCCAGGGCTACATAAGATAGTTCTGTTTCTTATCAGATAGTCAGCCAAATGAATGACTGAATCATTTAACAGAAGATGTAGAAGTGTAAAAGACACAGGTCAAGAGTTATCTCCTCTGAGAGTAATGAATTTCATACTAGACCCTGAGGTAAATGAAGTTAAGGTACCTATCACATTTTGCAGGGTGGAAAATATGTGCTTTTCAGAAGGGCCAGGCATGCTGATAACAGCATACTTTTCAACTCAGTGAGAAAGGCAGTGGTAAACCACCTCACTCCTTGTTTTACTTCATAAATCCCCTAATGTTTCAGCTGATGACCTTAACAAGACATTTTATTTACATATATTTCTCCTCTAAAATGCATCTGAAGGCCGTAATCTTAACCCTTTCTTACCCAGTGAGGCATAGAAGTCACATTGGAGTGAAATAACAGACATAAAAACTTTAATTGTTAGCGACTACTTTTGATTAAAGAGCGCTGGATGTGAAGTATAATAATTTTCTGTACCCTAGCCAGGAATCGAACCTGAGACCTCCGCTTTGCAGTGTAAGATGCTGACCACTACGCCACGGACGCGACCATTAGTTTCTTTTTAAAGTTAGTTTTAGTCTTAAATATTCGTGTTCATTTACTAAAATAAAGTAGCATTTCTTCAAGTTTGTTGAATGTACAAACAAGTATATTTTTTAGGCTGTAAATACCGATTTTGTCCATTTTACCAATATTTTTGAATTGTAACCTTTTTTAAGTCTTAAATAATGCTTTGCTACAAATCTAAGCAAGAGAATTTTGTTTAGGAAGCCTGCACATGATTTTTACTTATTCATATTGTTGGGAACTTTGATACCATCAAGCCCAATGTGACATATATGTCACACTTTTTTGTCACACCATCAAAGAAGGCTGAAGGTCTAAAAGTGATTTTATTTCACTTAAATGTCAGTAAAGTGTATGAAACAATGTACACATATTTGTTCATGTAAAGTTAAAAAATTTGGGATTGATAGGGTTAAAAAAAAACCAAATTTTACCGATTACTTAGTAAAACCTCTAGAGGTTCAAACCAGCCTTTTGATTGTTGATTGAAACAACAATAATTACACATCCTGTCCTATGATTAAATATATAAAAACAAAACTGAATCAGAATAATCGTAATACCTGTCAAGACTTGTTAACGTGCTGACAACTCCTGTTTTCGAATCAATACCAAACATCGCTTGTGAACGAGAATCCAATAAGGAAACCATATTGTATGACATAACACCACCATCTGGATCTCTTGCGATTACGGTACACACGGACACACCAGCCGGTTGTTCTTCAGTAACAGACGCAATATATAGAGCTCTTTCAAAGGTCGGCGATCGTTTTTGTGTGTCTCTACGTACCCTAGAGAAATCGTCATCTCCCTTGCGATATGAAAAATACATCTAAAACAGAAAATACATTAAAATATTAATACAAGATCAGTACAAGATGGTACAACTATGATCTATAAACAAATGTGATCCGAAAAAGGACACCTTTTACAAATACAGTAATCCCTTGGTATCCGCGGGTTTAGCATCCGCAGGTTTCAGTTATCCGCGGACTTTGTCATGAGCCTAAAATCTTAAAATACGTACGTTTTCTCACCTTGTGTACAGTGTACATGGTTGGGAAGTCATACAATTCTGAAAACATGTGTTTGAATAAATGTTTTGGCATCCATATCATGTTGAGTCACACACTAGTATGGCAACGGCCGCCATGAGCCAAACTAGATTTCCGCGTACTGTATGTAGTGAGCCAGTCACCGGGTACCGGGCCCCGCCAGTAACACCCCACCCTCACCGCCATACGTACGCCCAGGCACCATACTGTAATTTCTCCGTACGTTTTCCTCCATGTGTCAGTCCAACTTTTTCGTACGTACGTACAGTTCTTTGTGAGTTTGACGATCCTGAAACGAAGCCAAGCATTTCTTCACAAACCATCAACGAGATTTTCAGCATTGCAACGCATTGGCTGACCACGTGTTGGAGACGGATACAGTCATGGAAAGGGCCCTTTAATTCAAAAGAGGACTCAGGAGCTGTTGATACCATACGAAGAAGTCCACAAAGAGTTTGAAAAGAAGAAGAAGCAAAGAACCATAACTAACTATTTTAAAGCAACTTAAATTTTTGATGCATACATTACTGTATTTATTAAATATTCATAGATTATAATAATGGTAAAATGTTCCTAAAACTATTAAACACATAAAACGACTACAGGACTTTACCTTTAGAACCTAACCCCAATCTTTTCGTTCATATAAGGTATTATTATCTGCGGTTTACTAACCGCGGTAACCCTCCGGAACGTAACCCCCACGGATAACGAGGGATTACTGTATATGGCATGTATGAACTCAGTGAAATTGTCCAATCAAATCCTCAAATACTTTCAAAATAAGAAAACGAAGGAGGCATGGTTCAGTAAGATGGACAGAAATCTCCATGAGTTAGAGATTATATTAATATGTGATTATAAATTACATAAATGTGTTTGCATTACAACCAAGGTTACTTTATTAGATGGAAGGGATCATCAACAATATGCGCAGTGACAAGCCCCGCCCTCTGACATCTTCTGGTCACCAGCGACAGCCGACGCAAAATACGTACGGTGTCAGTCTGTGATGTTTACTAGTAATAATACGTTCTGTAATGCTTTACTAGTCTTTTATAATGGTGTGCTGTGCCATTTTCGGGTGTTCTAATCACGATAGACACCAAAAGGAGTTGGGCATTATAAGTTTTACCGTTTTCCGAAGGCCATTGAAACTAGATTGAAGTGGATAAATGCTTGCAAGCGGGCCGATTCATTTTCTGCTGATAGTGGTCGCGTACATTTTGACCAATCAATTATGTATGCGATTTAAAGTCTGAGTTGCTATATCTTCCATTAAAACGTGTCTTAAAGACAAATTCAGTCCCACATTTAAATTTGTTGATTTGTATTGCCGTTCTACATCCGATAAACCCGACTTGTCGTGAACGTAAAAATCGAACAGAGAAACGATATGCTTGTAAAGAAAGTTTATGATATTTTAAACTCATCATCCAATTACAACTCAGGCAATTCACAAAATGATGAAATAGCCGTAGAGAAAGGTAGGCCTCGTTTTAATGAAGAACCGCCAAATTTTAATGTTGCGTGGTCAGAGGAAACTGATCTCTTAAAAAGTGAAAATGCCGAATTAAAATAAAAAAAACTTTGGACTGCAAACAAAGAATTATTAAAATTAAAATCGATTTCCTGTGTAAACATACCTAAACCGCTATGTCTGTAAAAACAATGCAAAAATCCTACCATGACTACGCACCGACCGAGTTGTTGGGGACCAGACTACGTTATCTTATATCTCACAGCAGCTGCGCGTCACCGCTACAGTCTAATATAGTACCCGTGATTATAACAGAAAATAAACGGGACCATAATTTAAATTCAAAACAAACCTACCCACCGGGTTGGTTTAGAGGTAAAGTCGTCGCCAAAATCAGCTGAAACCAGGAACAAAGGTTCCTGGTTCAAATCCTAGTAAAGGTAGTTACTTTTATACGGATTTAAATGCTAGACAGTGGTTACCGGTGTACTTTGATGGTTGGGGTTCAATTAACCATACTCTTTTAGGAATGGTTCGCCTGAGTCTGTACAAGACTACACCTCATTTACATGTCATGCACATCATCCTCATCTCATTGGGTCATGGGGTTGCTTATTGTTCAGAATTGAACAGATTTCAACTTACACATTAGGAATTAAAAAAAAAAACAAACCTTGATGTTATGGCTGGATGGTGAAACGACAGGATGTGGTGCATGATCGTCACAAGTATATTCAACAGTAACCATAATTTTCCATGGTGGTTCAGTCTGAATGCATGTATCAGTTGTAGTCACTAGATCCCCACCTTTCATTTCGACTTTAAACCTTGAATCATCCACATCTAGATAATGGACGTCACATGATTTGGATATAGACAATGGCAATAACGCTTTTCCGATGTTTGTGATAAGTTGACTGCGACGGAGACAAATGTCTTTCGGCGGAATCGGTAATGCTCCAGCTTCAAAACTGTAAAAAAACAATAATATTTAATTATACTAATGATACATAATTAAAAATCTGGTGTGAAACACTCACACAACTTTCTCTTGCCAAAGCAAATATTGAACAATATAACCTAATATTCGTAATAAAACATTAGAAATAAACAAAAATACTAACGTCAATAAACATAACCAAATTTTAATTTTGAGTGAAAGGCGAAAAATGAAAATCAACCTGAGTATGGCTTAAAAATACGGAAAATCACTCTTTCACACTAAATTGAAAAATGCTTTATAAAAGTTGTAGATCTTTCCATTTCCTATAAATTTTATTATATACACTTTTGCCGTAAAATGCATACTAAGGCTAAAATCTTAAAAATATTGACTTTTTACACGTTTTCGTGAGAAAAAAAAACAGGACATCGCTAATTACCGCTACCCTAAGCGTTATACATAAAAGTGTTTGAAACACAAGTTGTAGGGTTTTAAATTCTTTACAACTTTTATTATATACATGATTGCGCTTAGGTGTATATTAAAGTCGCAATCTTAAATAAACAATTTTTTACGGGAAAACACCCTCCCCAAGAATTTCAGCAGACATGGCGCCTACGCTATCTTGAGAGCATAAAAAATTTAGTAAATGAGGCAATTTTTTTAAAAAATCGTAGCTGTTTTTGAGAAAATCGCAAAAAATGAAAAATGACACGAATAAACTACTAGTTCCAGTAGACCAAATTTAATGAAAATGTTCGTGACAGGTCCTCTAGTGGTATCTAACTTAAGTTTCAAGTTCGTATGATGTTCCATTCTTGAGATATTCTGTTCACACATACACAAAAAAAAAACACACACACACATACACACAGAGCAATCGCTAAAAACATGTTTTTTTTCAGTTCAGAGTGTCTGAAAACATGTAGATCCGGTGAAAATTAAATTTTGAAAAATTAACATGAAAACAATACTTTCCTTCCTATATATTCATATAGGAAAGAGAAAGTACAAATATACATATATATGTTTCTGGCAGTGCAAGAGAGGTTGAAAAACCACAAAAGAGATAAGCTGACCAATTCTACATCACAATGAAATTCTCTTCGTAAAAAAACCAGGCGAGTTCAACGATTCATGGTGCAGCTGTACTTAATGGAGTTATTTTAAACGTTAATAATGTAACATCAGAAACAGATTACTAGAAATTTAACAACAAATTGACAAGAAATTTAAGAACATACGACCTACCTGGGAATAGGTACTGAGAATGATGCAACTGTTTCACTGTGCCACTTTTTCGCTTCCGATAATCTAATTTGACTTTTCCCATGCAATCCATCTGAAAAATAAAAATCTGGTGTGAAACACTCACACAACTTTCTCTTGCCTATGCAAATAAAAAACAATAATCCTAATATTAGTAATAAAACATTAGAAATAAACAAAAAACTAACATCAATAAACATAACCTAATTTTAATCATGAGTGAATGACCCAAAATGAAAATCGACCTTTGACTTCAAAATACGGAAAATCACTCTTTCTCACTAAATTAGGCTCCGTGGAGAAAAATGCTCTCAATAAAAGTTGTAGATCTTTTAATTTTCTATAAATTTAATTATAAACACTTTTGTCGTAAAATGCATACTAGGGCCGAAATCTTAAAAAAATCAATTTTTCACACTTTTTCGTGAGAAAAATCAGAAAATCGCAAATTACCGCTAAACTAAGAGTTATACAAAAAAAATGTTTGAAATAAAAGTTGTAGGATTTTAAATTCTCTACAATTTTTATTAATACTTTAATATGCTAAATTGCATATTAAAGCCGTAATCTTAAAAAAAAACTATGTTTTTACGTGAAAACAGCCTCACCCAGAATTTCAGCAAACATGACGCCTACCCTATCTTGTAGAGAATAAAAAATTGAGTAAATCAGGCGATTTAAAAAAAAATCGTAGGACCAGTTTTTGAGAAAATCTTAAAAAAGTGAAAAATTACACGAATAAACTACTACTTCCGGTTGACCGATTTTGATGAAAATGTTCGTGTCGGGTCCGGTAGTAGTATGTAACTTAAGTTTCAAGTTTCAAGTTCGTACGATGTTCCATTCTTGAGATATTCTGTTGACATACATACATACACACACACACACACACACACACACACAGACCAATCGCTAAAAACATGTTTTTTGGGTTCAGGGGGTCTGAAAATATATGGATCCGGTGAAAACTCGATTTCGAAAAATCGACATGAAAACAATACTTTCCTTCCTATATACTCATATAGGCAAGAGAAAGTAAAAAGCAATTCAAATTTAAATTTTGTTTAGTGACAATAATATAATGAACAACATATTCTATAACATATACATTAATAGTAATATTAATAATTTAATAGTCAAAATCTGGTGTGAACACTCACACGACTTTCTCTTGTCAATGCAAATAATCAACAATATAACCTAACATTAGTTATAAAACATTAGAAATAAACAAGAAAATAAAACCTCAAAAAACATAACCTTATTTTAATCATGATAAAAATTATGAATGATGCAAAATGAAAATCAACCTGTAGTTTAGCTTAATAATACGGGAAATCACTCTTTCATGCTAAAATAGGCTCTGTAGAGAAAAATACTCTTAACTAAAAGTTCTGGATCTTTTAATTTTTGATAAATTTGATAATATACAATTTTGTCGTAAAAAGCAAAGTAAGGATGAAATCTTAAAAAGAAAATCAATATTCTTACACATTTTCACGAAAAAAAAGGAAAAATCGCTAATTAGCGCTAAACTAAGCGTTATACAAGAAATATATAGAATAACAATTGTAGCATTTAAAATTCTCTACAACTTTTATTACATACATTTTTGCACTAAAATGCATATTGAAGTCGCAATCTTAAAAAAAAGTTTATTTAAGAGAAAACAGCCACCCCAAGAATTTCAGCAGATATGGCGCCTACCCTATCTTGTAGAGCATAAATAATGTAGTAAATGAGGCGATTTTAAAAAAAAAATAAGAGCCATTTTTGAGAAACTTGCAAAAAAGTGAAAAATGACACGAATAAACTACTACTTCTGGTTGACCGATTTTGATGAAAATGTTCGTGTTGAGTCCTCTAAGTGGTATCTGACTTAAGTTATAAGTTTCAAGTTTGACGATGTTCCGTTCTTGAGATATTCTGTTCATAAACACACACGCACGCACGCACGCACGCACGCACGCACACACACACACACACAGAGAGACCAATCACTAAAAACATGTTTTTTGGGTTTAGGGGGTCTGAAAATGTGCAAATCCGATGACAACTCGATTTTGAAAAATTGATATGAAAACAATACTTTCCTTTCTATATATTTATATAGGCAATAGAAAGTAATAATTACAGAGGAATCTCTCTATTTCCAGTAACGTATACAATTTCATCATGCCTTTTGGAACGAGATTAAAGCCAGCTGGAATCTCAAATATCAGAATTTCAAGCCGGATTTAGACCCAATAGATCTTGTGCGGGACAAATTTTCTGTCTAAAAGCCTTGATAAAATTCCGAACAATGAAAGCTAAACCCACAATCTGTACTTTTGTGGATTTTAAGAAAGCGTATGAGTCAGTACACCGACCATCATTATTTCAAATACTTGAGGAAAGAGGACTAGATCAGAAAGTGAGAGAACTTATTGTGCAGTCGTTAACCAATACGAAATCTAAAGATAAATTTATGGGGAAATTGTCAGAATCTTTTGAAATAAAAATGGGGGTCACACACGGAGACGGACTTTTACCCCTACTCTTCAACATAGTCCTAGATAAAGTTATGATTGAATGGGAAAAGGAACTGAATGGACAAGAGTTGTGGAATCCTGCCAGTCTGGGTCCCAAGAATTTAAAATTAATCCTGTACCTGGCTTTAGCTGATGATCTAGCAATAATAGCTCAAACACAGGAACAAGCAGTGAGACAAGTGGAAGTCTTTAAGGAATGTGCTTAAAGGGTTGGTCTCCAAATTTCATTCGAGAAAACGGGACTTTTTCCGTTATTTCACATCACATCATCTGTAACCCTAAAGTCATCTTGTAAACGCATCTTTATTATTATTACTGATAACTCCCACTCACTACAATTAATTGTAGATATTTTTTGCATGTTCATTAATAAACATTAGTTGCTTGTTTGCTTTGTATGTGTTCTGTTGAATACATAATGGTCTTTTGGAATTGGCTCTTATTATTTCTACTAAGGAAAGAGCTATACGTTCCTTCAAGAGAAAAAAATATTGCATAATCCGTGCATTTGTTTAAATGGACACGATATGATACTGAACACCACTGGCCAGGATTGTTGGGTGTGTAATAAAGCAATCTCCAGAATTAGTAAACCTCTAAGAAGCGACACATTTCTCACTAATACGAAGTTGGATTATCGAACCATCATTCGCTTCATTTACAGTTAAATAAAAATGATTACAACAGAAATAAAAGAAACAGACGATTGCTAGTTGAACATTAGACAGCACACGCTGGCGATTGCTGGGTTCAACAGGAAAGGTGCATTCACACGATATTTTGATGATGTGAAATAACGGAATGGGTTCAAACGGTCTTCATTAGTAACAAAGTTGAAATCCCTACATTGCAAACTAAGTATGGTGCAATTAAGAGAGTGTCACGCTTTAAATATCTAGGCGAGATTATTGAGCCGAATGATTCTGAAAGATACTCCCAACTAGAGTGATTACAGAAGATCAGAAAAGCTCTGGGACTAGTGCAACATCTCTACAATAAAGAATCCCTCTCACGACAAACTAAAATTCGGTACTATAACACCGTGATTAAACCAGCAGCATTATATGCTAGTGAAACTTTGGCAATGAACCGAAAAACAGAAATAAAAGAAATTAAAAAGGAAGAGAGGAAGAATCATCAGGAAAATTCTTGGACCAAGGAAAACAGAGAATAGATACAGATTACAGAAGAATAGAGTCGTGGAAACATACTCGAATTTAGAATAAGTATGAAGAAGAGACGTCTGAAATTTTATGGTCACATTATTACACTTTGGGAACACCAACTAACTATAGATACTGAAGTTATGAGATTGCCTTTTTCGTATGGATGGGCTGTGAGGAAAGGAAGTGAAATATTTGCAGTGCTGCCAACGTCAACAGTGAGACACTACTCGTACATTTCACTACCGTGCAGTTTCTACTTACATTTTGTAAACTGTAGTAGTTTATCTAAGAAAATGTTCTCTTCATAAATCTTATAAGAAATAAATGTGACCTGTAATATTGCCTACAGCTTAATTACATGACTAGAAATGTTTGATTTACTGTAATTACCTGCTACCTTATTTTATTGGAACAAAATTTTCTACGAATGAATCACCCTCTTTACTATCGCTGTCTTCACTATCAGTCTCACTAGTATCTACCTAACCGTTTTGTTTTTACCAGGTGTCAACAAAACAGTAGAAGAATAGCTTCGTTTTCCTAATCTTCTAATTTCCTTATTTATTTTTTGAATTGTGGAAAGAGAAACATCACAGTAGTTAGCCACTTACTCATGGCTTTTTTTAACAGGCAGGGAAAGGTATTTTTGTTTAGCTTCATCTTCACAGAATTTTATTACATTGCATATTATATTTCGTTCAGCACTGAGAATAGTCTGCTCACGTTTTTGAGAAATTAACATTTCTGTTAACGGTAACAAACAGTTATATTCGTACATTTAACCTACAAAAGGTTCCGCGATATACTGTATATGCTCTGGGTATAGTATAAGTTATTGGGTTTGTTGTACTGAAATTAAAGCAGTAGCGCATGCGCACTGATGCTTTTTCCCCTCATTGCAAACAATGGCAAACTCGTGACTAAAGTAACTACAGAGTTTTAAAATATTTATTGTCCCTAACTGGCTCAGGACCCTGGGCGTAAATGTCAAAAAGGATCTAACACGGCTGAATACAATCGAACAGGAGATTTTAGGGACATCTTCGGAAAGAAAGTAGATAAGTGGGAGGTTCTCTAAGAATTGCGACCAAAACAGTTAAACCTAAGTGGAGTAAGAAAAGGAAGCGGAAATTCTCGCAAGGGATGAAGGAGTACTAGGCTAACAAGAAAAAGGACAAGCCGGGATGAAGGATGAACCATTAAATACTTAGCGTCTTCCTTTCAAGGATGTTTTACCATCTAATATTTTTTTTTTTTGTAACAATGTAGTATTTCTTTTGCAATCTATACTAATTTAATAAAGAAGAAACATCTGTTTGTTTGTATGAGGTAATCTCAGAAACTACTGAACTGATTTTAAAAAATCTTTCATTTTTGCATAGCTTAGAGCTTCCTGATCAATATACGCTATTTTGCAACTTTAAGTGACTTTAATTAAGTGAGTTAAGCAACTTAAACTGTGATGATGTCGCATGTTTTAGTTTATCGGGTGCACAGCAATTTAATTTTTTCTAAGTCATCTGGATGGTGTATTTTTTGGGCTAGAAGCACGATTCAACTTTTAAATTTCATAGAAAAACGTAAAGTATAACATTCGATTCCAAAAACAACATTAAAAATTCGGAAATATTCAAAATTTTTATTTTTGTACTGAATTTCATATATTTGTTTTCATTCGACAGGTAGTAAATGAGTCATATATTTCCAATTACTCTGCGTACCGCACCCACGTATTACTGTCTCTTATCTCAACCATATATCAATTGTCTCTTTCTTTTCCATCAGTATTCTTCTATGCATTTTATTCAATTCTGTTAAATCGCCCCTGCGAGTTAACAGACAAACATTTAAAACGTTGGGCATCGATTTGAGACAAGAGTGCTTCCTTCACTAATGGGCAACTTTAAGTCAGACTTTCTAGAGCTGGAAGTGCAGGAAAACAATTTATTTTGCTGCCACAGGGCAACAAAACAACAAATATTGTACAGTATACAGAAAGGTTTTAAAATAATTTAATGAGGCCTACATTAGCTGCTGTGAAGCGAAGCGAGCGGGGGTTGCTAGTTAATTAATAAATACAATAACTTTAAGCAATATGAGAAAATCTGAATAATGCCCTTAGAATTAAAATATAAACTACACTCGGTAGTGTGTTTCAAAAAGACAAAACTGTGAAGAAAAAAATATATATATATGTTCATTCAAAAATAAATCTTTATAATGCATCCTGCAGTTTGAAATATTTCTATTTCATATAATGAATTAATATAATAATTTCACTAACCTTCTTTTTAAACTGCGTCACCTTTATTTTATTCCTACTTACACGTGTTTCGGTGGATCCACCATCATCAGAGTAAATAAAAAATTGAAACTAAAAATTTTTTTCATTTATTTAAAATTTACAGAAGATGATACATCTTCAGTCACTTGTATAAAACTGATTTAAAATTAATTTATTTTAATTTATCCCTTCTCATATTTACTGTAGATAGCAGCAGCAGTCAATATCACTTCATCATTCCTAAATTTTATCTGTTCATTCAAAAAATGTCCTGCTTTTGCTCTTTTAAATATTTATAAATATGGAACATCTCATATTTTTCAATTTTATTTTTATTCTCTATATTACATTGTTCTATTATATTGAAATGTTCATCTATTTTACCAAATTTATGTTTTTCTTCTTTTATATGATTGGTATAGTTAGATATAATGTAGTCACATTTCAGTGCTTTTTTTTTAAAAAAAAGCACTGAAATGTGCTTTTATATTGTGCTATTATATTGAAATGTTCATCTATTTTACCAAATTTATGTTTTTCTTCTTTTATATGATTGGTATAGTTAGATATAATGTAGTCACATTTCAGAAAAAAAGCACTGAAATGTGACTACATTATATCTAACTATACCAATCATATAAAAGAAGAAAAACATATATTTGGTAAAATAGATGAACATTTCAATATAATAGAACAATGTAATATAGAGAATAAAAATAAAATTGAAAAATATGAGATGTTCCATATTTATAAATATTTAAAAGAGCAAAAGCAGGACATTTTGAATGAACAGATAAAATTTAGGAATGATGAAGTGATATTGACTGCTGCTGCTATCTACAGTAAATATGAGAAGGGATAAATTAAAATAAATTAATTTTAAATCAGTTTTATACAAGTGACTGAAGATGTATCATCTTCTGTAAATTTTAAATAAATGAAAAAAAATTTTTAGTTTCAATTTTTTATTTACTCTGATGATGGTGGATCCACCGAAACACGTGTAAGTAGGAATAAAATAAAGGTGACGCAGTTTAAAAAGAAGGTTAGTGAAATTATTATATTAATTCATTATATGAAATAGAAATATATATATGTATACAAAATCAAACTTGATGAACTGTGAATCAACATCTTGAAACACAAAGTTGTTGAAGTTGGAGATGACGATGATAGAGATCAAAACGACATCGATTATGAGATGACGATGATTAGGAGTTGAAATGGAAAAGATAAAAAAAAATTTTAAATGATTAACAAAATCGTAGAGGTAAGTCCAATGGTTTAAAATGTTTCAGTCTGTGAGTATCTTCGCTGTTGTCAAGGAGGTTAATCGCTAATGGATTCTGATGGTCTTCTAGTTTTTGTAAATGTTTTTTGCTATATTGTTTAATTTTTTTTTTATGAAGAGCAGGTTTAGGTCATTGTGTAGTATTTCATTGGTTACGTACCATGGGGCTGCAGTGATTAGTCTCAGGTATTTTGATTGAAAGCGCTGAAGTATTTCTATATTTAATGAACTAGCTGAACCCCATAGCTCTATTATTTTTTTTTCAGGGCTCCCACACTCCCCTACACCCTGCCGTCTCCTCCCACAGAACAGTGTGCAGCCAGGTACGGAAGTCTGTCAGCAAGTAGAACGGCAAACAGCCTTAATATACTTGCTATAATGATTCATTATATCATATTTCACCACTCCTATTTATTATTATCATTTCCAAATTTACCAATCATATATCAACATACGTATTCACGAAGAACGTCTGGAGACACGAAGACATGAACATAGCCACACATAAAACGCGGGTACAAAGGGCTTCAACATAAAAACATAAATTATATCAACATACTATCACAGTCAGTTACGTCAAATTACACTTTTCAGTAATTCCACCTTAAAAATTTCAATTTTCGAGTTAAAAAAGTCTACTTCGTTTCCAAAATCATTTGCAATACCAGCACAACGAGCCACAGGTGAGGCATCTTTAAACTCGTTAGATGTAACAAACAATCTATATCTCCTCACTCCTGCATAGGGAACCTTTAGACCCAGTCTAGAAATATCGCTATCAACATATCCATGCAGGACCTTGTAGAGGTACAACGCTGCCGCCAATCTACGACGCTTACTCAGAGGGTGCGATTTCCATGTTTTACATAAACCCTCATAACTATCTGTCAGGAAACTTTCTGTACACAAAGTACCTCAAGAAAATTTTTTGAACACTTTCAATAAGGCTGGTAGTGGTAATCCTATCGTTGCCCCAAACCATTAATAATAATAATAATAATAATAATAAAAATAAATAATATCTTACCTTGTATCCCATCACAACCTTGAATGAGTATTCGTATCGGGTAAGATATATAATCCAAAGTACCATTCGAGATAGAATCTACATATATAGTAAAAAGAGTTGGATATTTAAAGAAATCATCACACTGTAATTTTTGTACTAATCTGACAATACCACTAGCTTGATTCACATTAACTAAATTATTCACAACATTTGCACTTTTATTTACATTTAATGAATATAATCTAGAAGATTTATCTAAATGAATCGATCCTGCATCAAATATTATAGATCCAGTTTCACATTTATCAGTCAGAACAATTAAATAACAGTTACACTGTGTTATATATATAAAAATACAAATTAAAACATAAAAGTTTATTTTTATTATTGAGCACATGTTTTTCTTATAAATCACATTGATAATATTCAACCGGTAAACGCTTTATGAAAATATTTACGACTGTATTGAAACACATCAATGTCTAAAGGTAATGCTAAATAAGGTGTCATGTCTTAAATCACTCGCACAAATTAGAACAAAACTTGAATGAAATACTTCATCATAATATTTGATTTATATAAATATCAAAAATATATAAAATCATAATAATAAAACACTTTTTAATAACTCAAAATGATTAATATTTCAAATTGAAACACTTGTCATAACCTCAGAGCAATGTTTGTAAACATACTGCAGAACCAACCTGTTCGTTAATGTAACACTTGTCATTATTCATTTATAACACGATAAATAAAAGATAAAAACTTCTAAAAATATTATAAAAACACTAAAAATATCTGAATAATTAAATTTTAATAATTAAACGAATGTCACTCATTTATTTTAACGTTAAAATTTATAAAATGATCTGAACGACGGTAACTAACATACGTATCGATTTATCCGCCATTTTAGAAGTCCTTCAACTCCAGTAGTTGACTTTCTGTATTATGTATCGTGTTTTCTTTACCGTACGAAGCCTTTCCCCCACTTTTAGATTCCGTTTAACCTTTTTTTTAAGTACCTGTGAACCAATCAAGAAGATAATAATATTTTTATTCCTGAACTATAAAAATATAATTTCGTTTAATACATTCACATATTGTATATACGTTTTAAAGGGTTTGAAAATTTTCATTAGAAGCGTTTTTCGGGTAATATACGCTAATAAAACAATCCACATAATTGTTTTGAAATCTTTACTGACCGTCGCCGCTCGCCCAGTAGAACTAGATTACAGCGTGAGAATTTTTATGGATCAACAACCTTTCCTTAGCATTGAATTTTTTAAAATACAAGGACGAGTCTTTTATTATATTTGATAAACAAATAAGGAATGTTTTAAACCAGTTCATTAATTTAATGAAAAAAAAACATACAAAAGGTTTACGCCGGTAAACATAATTTAATGATCACAATTCTTACACCTATGAAGAAATTTTAAAATCACTTAATCCCATAAAAAATTAATAATATTAAACAGGAAGAAACAACATTACTTAAGATTCTTTAGCCAAAATGCATTCATTGTTAGTCAGAGAGATTAATTAGACTTTTGAGTTAAAACTTTATTTTTCGTATTGGAACAATTTTTCACATCACTTTATACATTTTTAGGGGATCTTTTTGGAGCCCTCTCTCTTAGTATTCGTTCACTGTAGGTTTTTTCTTTCTTCCGAACATCCGGTGTACTTTGGTTTGATATCAGTTATATTTTCTCTGTTTCTTCCAGTCTTCTGAACAGCTTTCTGACTTCTGAACAGCTTTCTGACTTCTTTAGACCAATCCGACACCTTACGTCTGTTCTTTTAATATCTTAAAAAATTGGTTTTGACATCCATTATAATAGTATGTTCCGTGTCCGTAGAACTTCAGTTTTTTTCTGATCGTTTCCTGCAATCGTTCGCTTTTCATGAACAGTTACTCCCTACTTTGTAAATTGAACTATCTCTTGCGGTGGCGTTAATAAAAATTTCGTCCAGGACGTCGGTTTTGACGTAAAGGTGGAGTCGACCACCTTAGGCTACCTCAAGCAGATCGCTATTTAAAGAGCTGCAATTGCTCACAGTTCCTTTTTCGTACATTTTGAAGTGATAATGCACGTAAAGCAAAATACCTTTTTACAGAATTTAGATGTTCACAACCACTTCACAAGAAACAGAATCGATTATTATGTTGCTAATCACAACACTAAATTGTTTCAACAAAAACCAACTTATGTAGGTAGAAAACACATCAATAAATTGCCACAAGGTTTAAAAAGTTGTGACAATTTAAGTCATTTTAAAAAAAAAAGCTAAAACAATACTTGGTTGATGAAACATTTTACAGTGTGCACGAATTCCTTTCTAAATAGTTTTTGGTTGAAGAGTATTATACTTTTTTTAACGTCGCATCAACTGCAAGGTCATTAGCGACGACGTTGGGGTGCAACTGTGCGTAATGAGGATGAAATTATTTTTTGTAACGTATGAAAATATGCCGTGCCTGAGTGGGATTCGAACCCCGGACCGCATGATGAGAGGCGAGCACGTTACCAACTGCGCCAATGCCGCCGGCAGTATTTAACTTTTAATTAAATAAAAATATTGTGTACTATTTGATACAAAGGGGTTCATGACAAGCCTACTGAGTTAAGCAGTAGCGGTAACAAATT
This sequence comes from Catonia carolina, assembly GCA_035578175.1. Lineage (NCBI taxonomy): Eukaryota > Metazoa > Arthropoda > Insecta > Hemiptera > Achilidae > Catonia > Catonia carolina. The sequence goes on along the minus strand of JAQMRL010000014.1, from coordinate 16,824,407 downwards.
ATTGGTAAGTGATGAATTTATCATTGTTTAACTTTTTAATTTTGTGTGCTATTTGATACAAAGGGGTTCATGACAAGCCTACTGAAATAAGCAGAAGCAGAAACAAATTTTTGGTGGTAAGTGATGAATTTATCATTATAAATTGAATTTTTGTTTATCAGTTTTATCTTGACATGTCCTATACTCCCTTTTGGAGTCTCCTGGATGCAAAAAATGTACTTGCTAATACCTTTATATTCTCAAAGTGCTTAATAAATAAAAATCAAAGTTTTTTCAAAGAAAATTTCAACCAATAATTTCCATCCAGCATTTTTCCTTCGTATAGGGCCAATTTTTGATCACGTGAGGTAACTTTAGATGTTTCTGGAAGCTCTTTTTGCAGCTCGCATACTCAGCATTCGCTCACTGTAGCCTTTTCACCGTTCTTCAGTCCACTCAGTGTTCCGTTTTTACTCTCCAAGGAAGGCCTTAAAGTCCGTAATTATATTTACTTCCTCTTACTTATATAAATATTATAGGAAGGAAAATATTGTTTTCATGTCGAGTTTTCGAAATCCGAGTTTTCACCGGATCTACACGTTTTCAGACCCCCTGAGCCCAAAAAAACATGTTCTTAGCGGTTGGTCTGTGAACAGAATAACTCAAGAACGGAACATCGTACGAACTTAAAACTAGAAACTTAAATTAGATACCACTAGAGGACCCGACAAGAACATTGTCATCAAAATCGGTCAACCGGGAAAAGTAGTTTATTCGTGTCATTTTTCACTTTTTTACGATTTTCTCAAAAAAGGCTCTACGTTTTTTTTAAAAATCGATATGAAAACAATACTTTCCTTCCTATATATTCACATAGGCAAGAGAAAGTAAAAATGTGTAATTTAAACAAAAAGATTTGTTGTAAATGAAACATCAAGAACTCTCAAAATATGAGTAAAAGGTAATTTGTAACAGACTGGTATGCATGAAGGTTATTTTGTTATTATTTAATAATGTAGGACATTATAAAAGTTTATTGTGCTCTTCTTTGTAACGGTTTATTCTGTTCATCCGAGATTCGGAACGGTACGAGGTACCATGGCGAATCCTATTATTTATCTATGACTAATAGAATTACTTGCACAAATTAGTGATCCGTTTTTTAAGAACGGTTGACAGCATAAAATTTCTCGCGAAATTTCACCTCCCCTTCCAACATAAATATATTAAGTTAATTAATAAATAAATAAAGTTAATTGCTCTAGGGGTAAAGTCGTCGCCAGAATCAGCTGTTTAACAGCTGAATTTCGGAGACGAAGGTTCCTGGTTCAAATCCTAGTAAAGGTAGTTACTTTTATACGTATTTGAATACTAGACAGTGCTTACCGGTGTACTTTAATGGTTGGGGTTCAATTAACCATACTCTCTCAGGAATGGTCGACCTGAGTCTGTACAAGACTACACCTCATTTACACGTCATACACACCATCCTCATCTCATTGGGTCATGGGGTTGCTTTTTGTTCTGAGTTGAACAGATTGCAACGTACACAAATTAGGAGTAAAAAAGAAAAAAAAAGTTAATTAAATTTAAGGGGGTAGTCAACTCAAGAAGATGATTTATTTTTGATTTCGATTGTTTTTTTTTTCATTTATTTGAAGATTAAAATTTTCTGTATCACAAAATTTGTTTACTTTGTAAGTTGACAAAAAGTTATAAAAAAAATCTGTTTAAAAAAAAGCTCACTAGCAAGGCGAGTGAAATTAATCCTTCACCTTCAAGTTTTTCCACAAATGCGGTTTTTGCCATGATTGTATATTCTTAGGAAATAAATATTTTGGTTTGTTTTGGAGATATTTGGATGATGTTTTTTTTTTCGAATGTTCATAATTTCTTGCTCTATTATCTGTGGAATGATTATTATAAAAACCTTAATACGGATTTAGTTAAAAAATAATTCGTGAATACATTAAATAAATGGTTTTTGAAAATATGGTTTTTCTTCAATAAATTTCTTGTAAGAAACAATACATAAAAGCGCATCCAACAGATAATGGACAGCAATATTCTGTATTTTGTAGCATAAGAATCATGTTGATTATTATCTTTCTTGATTCCTGAGATATTTGATTCCCAGTAAAAGCCCGTCTTTCCAACTTCACCCTTATTTATTAGGGGCTGTAATTAATTTTTACTTTTTCTTGCCTATATGAATATAGGCTATATGAAGGAAAGTATTTTTTTCATGTCGATTTTTCGACAATCGAGTTTTCACCGGATCTACACGTTTTCAGACCCCCTGAACCCAAAAAACGTATTTTTAGCGATTGATCTGTGTCTGTGTGTCCGTGGGCGTGTGTGTGTGTGTGTGTGCGCGCGCGTGTGTGTGTGTGTGTGTATGAACTTGAAACTTGAAACTTAAGTTACATACCACTACCGGACCCGACACGAACATTTTCATCAAAATCGGTCAACCGGAAGTGGTAGTTTATTTGTGTAATTTTTCACTTTTTTGCGATTTTCTCAAAAACTGGTCCTACGATTTTTTTTTTAATCGCCTGGTTTACTCAATTTTTTATTCTCTACAAGATAGGGTAGGCGCCATGTTTGCTGAAATTCTTGGTGAGGCTGTTTTTACGTAAAAAAGTATTTTTTACTTTCTCTTGCCTATATGAATATATAGGAAGGAAAGTATTGTTCTCATGTCGATTTTTCGAAATCGAGTTTTCACCGGATCTATACGTTTTCAGACCCCCTGAACCCAAAAAACATGTTTTTAGCGATTGGTCTGTGTGTGTGTCTGTGTGTCTGTGTGTGTGTCTGTGTGTCTGTGTGTGTGTGTGTGTGAACAGAATATCTCAAGAACGGAACATCGTACGAACTTGAAACTTGAAACTTAAGTTACATACCACTACCGGACGCGACACGAACATTTTCATCAAAATCGGTCAACCGGAAGTAGTAGTTTATTCGTATAATTTTTCAGTTTTTTGCGATTTTCTCAAAAACTGGTCCTACGATTTTTTTTAAAATCGCCTATTTTACTCAATTTTTTATTCTCTACAAGATAGGGTAGGCGCCATGTTTGCTGAAATTCTCGGTGAGGCTGTTTTCACGTAAAAACGTTGTTTTTTTTTAGATTACGGCTTTAATATAAATTTTAGCGCAAAAACTTATATAATAAAAGTTGTAGAGAATTTAAAAACCTACAACTTTTGTTTCAAACATTTTTTTGTATAACGCTTAGTTTAGCGGTAATTTGCGATTTTCTGTTTTTTTTCTCACGAAAACGTGAGAAAAATCGATTTTTTTAACATTTCGGTCTTAGTATACATTTTACGACAAAAGTGTATATAATAAAAGTTATAGAAAATTAAAAGATCTACAACTTTTGTTTAGAGCATTTTTCTCTACAGAGCCTAGTTTAGCGTGAAAGCGTGATTTTCCGTATTTTTAAGCCAAACTGAGTTCGATTGTCATTTTGCGTCATTCACTCGTGATTTTCATTCACTCGTGATTCGTCATTCACACCAGATTTTTTATTTATAAATTTAAAGTCGTATTAACTGCTTGGTTATTAACGACTACGGTAGATTACCGTAACAGTAACTATGAGCTTTGACTTATGAACATTTTCAGACCCTGGCCGGAAATCGAACCCGGGACCTCCGCGTGGTATGCTAACGCGCTAACCACTACGCGCACGAAAACCTTCAGTTAAACTTAGTTTTGGCTTGTAGGGGAATGAATAGTGAAGATGAAAATTGAAATGAGGTTATAAAATATTTTTTACAAACGCCGTGCTGTCTCTGTCTATGGTATAAGTGTATTATTGGATTCATAGAGAGAATGTCTGCCCATAACAGACAGGTGGAGTGTCAAATTATTTACACTCAATGTGTTCGTTGGAGGGCTAAAATAAATAGTTGTGTTTCTTATCACATGGTCAGTCAATTAAATGACTGAATCATTTAAGAACAGAAGAGGTAGAGGTGTAAAAGACACTAATCAGAGTTATCTTCTCTGAAAGTAATGAATTTCATTATACAGTTGGACCCTGTGGTGAATGAAGTGAAGTTGTCATTTACAGAGTGGAAAACATGTGCTTTTCAGAGGGCCCGGCATGCTGATAAGCATACTTTTCCACTGAGTGAGTTGTGGCAATGGTAAACCATTTCATTCGTCGTTTTACTTAGTAAAACATCTAGAGGTTCAAACCAGCCTTTCGGCTGATGAACTAAACAACAACAACAGAGAGAATGTAAAAATGAAAATCATAATGGAAATCGTAGTACAGTCAACTCCCGATTATCCCCGGGCGGATTATCCGGGCACGTCGGATGAATTTTTTTTCATTCTTTTTTCTTAACGTAAACGTTAAGTAAATTTTTACTTTCTCTTGCCTATATGAATATATAGGAAGGAAAGTATTGTTTTCATGTCGATTTTTCAAAATCGAGTTTTCACCGGATCTATACGTTTTCAGACCCCCTGAACCCACACAAACATGTTTTTAGCGATTGGTCTGTGTGTGTGTGTGTGTGAACAGAATATCTCAAGAACGGAACATCGTACGAACTTGAAACTTGAAACTTAAGTTACGTACCACTACCGGACTCGACACGAACATTTTCATCAAAATCGGTCAACCGGAAGTAGTAGTTTATTCGTATAATTTTTCACTTTTTTGCGATTTTCTCAAAAACTGGTCCTACGATTTTTTTTAAAATCGCCTCATTTACTCAATTTTTTATTCTCTACAAGATAGGGTAGGCGCCATGTTTGCTGAAATTCTTGGTGAGGGTGTTTTTACGTAAAACAAGTGTTTTTTTAAGATTACGGCTTTAATATTAATTTTAGAGCAAAAATGTATATAATAAAAGTTGTAGAGAATTTAAAAACCTACAACGTTTATTTCAAACATTTTTTTGTATAACGCTTAGTTTAGCAGTAATTAGCAATTTTCTGTTTTTTCTCACGAAAACGTGAGAAAAATCGATTTTTTAAAGATTTCGGCCTTAGTATGCGTTTTATAATTAAAGTGTATATAATGAAATTTATAGAAAATTAAAAGATCTACAATTTTTATTAAAAACATTTTTCTCTACAGAGCCTAGTTTAGCGTGAAAGAGTGATTTTCTGTATTTTTAAGCCAAACTGAGGTTGATTTTCATTTTGCGTCATTCACTCATGATTAACATTAGGTTATGTTTATTGAGGTTAGTTTTTTGTTTATTTCTAATGTTTCATTACTAATATTAGGTTTATTGTTCATTATTTATATTGGCAAGAGAAAGTTGTGTGAGTGTTTCACACCAGATTTTTATGATTACAACATTAAAATGAATAATAGCGCAAAAATTTATATAATAAAAAATGTAGAGAATTTAAAATTCTACAACTTTTATTTCAAATATTTTTTTTTATAACGCTTAGTTTAGCGGTAATTAGCGATTTTATGTTTTTTTTCTCACGAAAACTTGTAAAAAAAAATCAATTTTCTTAAGACTTTAGCTTTAGTATGCATTTTACGACAAAAAGGTATAATCAAACTTATAGAACATTAAAAGATCTACAACTTTTATTTTTGGCATTTTTCTCTACAGACCGTAGTTTAGCGCGAAAGAGTGATTTTCCGTATATTTAAGCCAAACTAAGATTGATTGTCATTTTGCGTCTTTCACTCATGATTAAATTAAGGTTATGTTTTTTACTTTCTCTTGCCTATATTAATATATAGGAAGGAAAGTATTGTTTTCATGTCAATTTTTCGAAATCGAGTATTCACCGGATCTATACGTTTTCAGACCCCCTGAACCCAAAAAACATGTTTTTAGCGATTGGTCTGTCTGTGTGTGTGTGTGTGCGCGCGCGCGCGTGCGCGTGTGCGGGTGCGTGTGTGTATACAAAATATCTCAAGAACGGAACATTGTATGTACTTGAAACTTAAGTTACATACCACTACCGCACCCGACACAAACATTTTCATCGAAATCGGTCAACCGGAAGTAGTAGTTTATTCGTATAAATTTTCACTTTTTTGCGATTTTCTCAAAAACTGGTCCTACGATTTTTTTAAAAATCGCCTGGTTTACTCAATTTTTTATTCTCTACAAGATAGGGTAGGCGCCATGTTTGCTGAAATTCTCGGCGAGGCTGTTTTTGCGTAAAAAAAGTGTTTTTTTAAGATTACGGCTTTAATATGTATTTTAGCGCAAAAATGTATATAATAAAAAATGTAGAGAATTTAAAATTCTACAACTTTTATTTTAAATATTTTTTTGTATAACGCTTAGTTTAGCGGTAATTAGCGATTTTCTGTTTTTTTCTCACGAAAACTGTGAAAAATCGATTTTTCTAAGATTTAGGCCTTAGTATGCATTTTACGACAAAAGTGTACATAATTAAATTTATAGTAAATAAAAAGATATACAACTTTTATTAATAGCATTTTTCTCTACAGAGCCTAGTTTAGCGTGAAAGTGTGATTTTCCGGTTTTTTAAGCCAAACTAAGTTCGATTTTCATTTTGCGTCATTCACTCATGGTTAAAATAAAGTTATGTTTTTGAGGTTAGTTTTTTGTTTATTTCTAACATTTTATTAATAATGTTAGGTTTATTGTTAATTATTTGCATTGGCAAGAGAAAGTCGTGTGAGTGTTTCACACCAGATTTTAATTATTATATCGAAAATATCTTTCTGTTCTTCTTGAAATCTCTATAGTTTCACCTACATAAGCGAAGCGATTTATTTAGTGAGTCAGTTTCGGTTTGTCTGTGATTAAGTGAGCAAATTGCGTATTGCTTAGCGGTTACGTTGGAGAAGGCCGGCGTTACTGTGTATTGTTTAACTTTATTTCTGTATCTTTTGTAAGTAAGCCCTAGTATTTAGTAAATAGGTTAAGTTTGTTTTTACTTTCTCTTGCCTGTATGAATATAGCTATAGGAAGGAAAGTATTGTTTTCATGTCGGTTTTTTCGAAATTAAGTTTTCACCGGATCTACACGTTTTCAGACCCCCTGAACCCAAAAAAACATGTTGTTAGCGATTGGTCTGTGTGTGTGTGTGTGTGTGTGTGTGTGTGTGAGTGTGTGTATACAAAATATCTCAAGAACGGAACATCGTACGAACTTGAAACTTGAAACTTAAGTTACATACTACTACCAGACCCGACACGAACATTTTCATCAAAATCGGTGAACCGGAAGTAGTAGTTTATTGGTATAATTTTTCATTTTTTTGCAAATTTTTCAAAAACATGTCCTACGATTTTTTTTAAAAATCGCCTCATTTCCTCTAATTTTTATTCTCTACAAGATAGGGTAGGCGTCATGTTTGCTGAAATTCTTGGTGAGGGTGTTTTTACGTAAAAAAGTGTTTTTTTAAGATTACGGCTTAATTATGTATTACAGCGCAAAAATTTATATAATAAAAAATGTAGACAATTTAAAATCCTACAACTTTTATTTCAAATTTTTTTTGTATAACGCTTAGTTTAGCGGTAATTAGTGATTTTCTGTTTTTTCTCACGAAAACGTGTGAAAAATCGATTTTTTTAAGATTTCGGCCGTAGTATTCATTTTATGACAAAAGTGTTTATAATCAAATTTATAGAAAATTAAAAGATCTACAACTTTTATTTAAAGCATTATTCTCTACAGAGCCTATTTTAGCGTGAAAGAGTGATTTTCTGTATTTTTAAGCCGAACTGAGGTCGATTTTCATTTTGCGTCTTCCAGTCATTATTAAAATAAGGTTATGTTTATTGAGGTTAGTTTTTTGTTTATTTCTAATGTTTTATTACTAATGTTAGGATTATTGTTTATTATTAGCATTGGCAAGAGATAGTTGTGTGAGTGTTTCACACCAGGTTTTTTAATATTATTAGTTACTTGTAATTTTTAGTTGTAATAAATACTGTAATTTTAAACTTTTGTGTGTTAAATTATTTATTTTACCTAGATCCCGAAAAAGACGTTAGAGGTAAGTGTCACAATATTATTATTTCCTATGTGCGTAATTTACATGAAAAAATTCTGGTGTGAAAATGTCACACAACTTTCTCTTGCCAATGCTAAAAATTAACAATAAAACCTAACATTAGTAATAAAACATTAGAAATAAATGAAAAAACTAACTTCAAAAAACATAATCTTATTTTAATCATGAGTGAAATATAGCTATAAGTGAAAATCAACCTCAGTTTAGCTTAAACATACGGAAAATCACTCTTTCACGCTAAACTAGGATCTGTAGAGAAAAATTCTCGAAATAAAAGCTGTAGATCTTCTAAATTCCCATAAATTTGATGATACTTTTTTGTTGTAAAATGCATAAGGCTGAAATCTTAAAAAAACGATTTTTTACACGATTTCTTGAGAAAAAAAACATAAAATCGCTAATTACCGCTAAACTTAGCGTTATACAAAAAAAATGTTTGCAATAAAAGTTGTAGCATTTTAAATTCTCTACAACTATTATTGTAAACATTTTTGCGCTAAAATGCATATTAAAGCAGCAATCGTAAAACAATAATTTTTTTACCTGAAAACAGCCTTTCCAAGAATTTCAGCAGACATGATGCCTACCCTATCTGTAAAGCCAAAAAAAAAAAATTAGTAAACGTGGCGATTTTAAAAAAATCGTAGGACCAGTTTTTGAGAAAATCGAAAAAAGTAAAAAATTACACGAATAAACTACTACTTCCATTTAACTGATTTTGATGATAACGTTTGTGTCAGGTCCGGTAGAGGTGTCTAACTTAAGTTTCAAGTTTCAAGTTCGTACAATGTTCCGTTCTTGAGATATTCTGTTCACACACCAATCGCTAAAAACATGTTTTTTGGGTTCAGGGGGACTGAAAACGCGTAGATCCGGTGAAAACTCGATTTCGAAAAATCGACATGAAAACAATTCTTTCCTTCCTATATACTCATATAGGCAAGAGAAAGTAAAAATATATGGAAAATTCATATCTCATTATGTAGCAATATACTTCGCTCTTTGCTACCCGGTTGTTCTATGTTGCATACTTCAAAAACAATTTTTGTGCCTAGTCGAATACGAATGGATATTTTTATTTTTTTAAAAACAAGTATAAGCTAAATTACAAGAGAGGAACATGGTGATTAGTGGTCTAGTCATTGTTCAGAGAGAATGTGGGAGAGTGTGTGCGTGCGTACGTATAAGTATTATTTGTAGTATGTATTTATAGGTAGGTATTTACGCTACCACAATACTGCGTTACATGAGAACTGATGCGAAACAATTTGTTTCCAACTCCTGACTCGTACGTGCCTTAATTTTCAATTTAACTTGCTCGTCTAATCTTGCATACGGAATTTCAATCAAATAATATTTTTAACAAAGTTCTATAGCTGGATAATTTCCACTAAATTCATGACAATAAAATTGTCCAACTTTAAAGTGAAAATAAATTAATAAAAAAGTCTTTACCTTTACCTTTTTTACTTCTCTTGCCTGTATTAATATACAGGAGGGAAAGTATAGGAAAGTATTGTTTTCATGTGGATTTTTCGAAATCGAGTTTTCACCCCCTGAAACTAAAAACATGTTTTTAGCGACTGGTCTGTGTAAGTGTGTGTGTGTGTGTGTGTGTGTGTGTGTGTGTGTGTGTGTGTACGCGCGCGCGTGTGTGTGTGTCGTACGCACTTGAAACTTAAGTTAGACACTACCACCGGACCCGACACAAACATTTTCATCAAAATCGGTCAATCGGAAGTAGTAATTTCTTCGTGTCATTTTTCACTTTTTTGCGACTTTCTCAAAAACGGCTTCTAAAATTTTTTTGAAATCTCCTTATGTACTAAATTTTTTATGCTCTACAAGATAAGGTAGGCGCCTACCCAATCTCATTGAGCATTAAAAATTTAGTAAATAAACGATTTTAAAAAAATCTAAAGAGCAGTTTTGGAGAAAATTGCAAAAGTGTGAAATATGACACGAATAACCTACTACTTCCGTTTGACCGATTTTGATGAAAATGTTCGTGTCGGGTTCTCTAGTGGTACCTAACTTAAGTTCCAAGTTTCAACTTCGTACAATATTCCGCTTTGAGATATTTTGTTCATACACACGCGCGCGCGCGCGCGCAGACCAATTACTAATTACATGTTTTTTGAGTTCAGGGGGTCTGAAAACGTGTATAACCGGAGATAACTCGATTTCGAAAAATCTACATGAAAACAATACTTACCTTCCTGTATATTCTTCTAAGTACGAGAAAATTAAAATATTGATGAAATTAATATAACAGACTTTACGTCGCAATATTAATTTCAAATTTTGTAATATGGTTAGTAATTTTCTTAAAAGTTTTGTTATGTTCACAAATAAACAGGTGAAAAAGGACGTGAGTGTATCGTGTCATTAGTAATGTTTGTTTGAAGTTAATTTGAGTTGAAAAAAGTTTGTAAGGTTTCTCTTGAGTAACTTACACCGAATTTAGGATGACTCAACAGGGATATTGTTAAGGAAATACTTTAGACCGTATTACTAATCGTTTGTAGGGAAGGGAGCTCCCTTCGTTTACCCTAATAAAATCAATACCTAGTATTTCGTGTGATAAGAACACACACACACACACACACACACACACACACACACACACACACACACACACACACACACGCACGCACACGCACACGCACACGCACACGCACACACACAATGGGCATTCTCTTAACCGACATCAGAGGAACAAAGACACAACTATTTGAAATTGTAATTTTGCCGCCTCCGTGGTATACAAAGCGGATATCCCAGATTTGATTCCCATTTCGTCTGGAAATTTATACGTTCAGAACTTATCTTAAATTTACACCTATTCTGTTTAAAAAAATCTGGTGCGAAATACTAACACGACTTTCTCTTGCCAATATAAATAATAAAAAATATAACCGATGTTTAATCCTTAGTAAACAATGTAGTCTATAATATAAAAATTTTCCCATAACGGGCAAGTGGTGTGTTAAAATAATTGCACTCGATTATAATTATAATTATGATTATAATTTATTGCACTCGCTGGTTCCAGGGCTACAAAAAAAAGTTTTGTTTCTCATCAAATAGTCAGTCAATTATATGACTGAACTATTTAAGAACAAAAGAGGTAGAGGTGTAATGAATTTAAAATTAAAGTAATGAATTTCACTATATAGACAGACCCTGCTGTGAATGAAGCGAAGGTGTCATTTGCAAGGTGGAAATTAGGTGTTTTTTGAAGGACCTGGCATGCTAATAAGCATATTCTTTCAACGCAGTGAGGAAGGCAATAATAAACCACCTCACTCCTTGTTTTTACTTAGTAAAACCTCTAGAGGTTCAATCCAGCCTTTCAATATAAAAATGTGGTGTGAAACACTCACACGACTTTCTCTTGCCAATGCAAATAATTAACAATATTAATTTAATTTTAGTAATAAACCACTAAAAATAAACTAACCTCAATAAACATAACCTAATTTTAATCATGAGTGAAAATGAAAATCAACCTAAGTTTGGCTTAAAAATAGGAAAATCACTCTTTCACGCTAAACTAGGCTCTGTAGAGAAAAATTCTTAAAATAAAAGTTGTAGATCTTTTAATGTCCTATAAATTTTATTATACACACTTTTGTCGTTAAATACTACGGCTGAACTCATAAAAAATCTTTTTTACAGATTTTCATGAAAAAAAAAACAGAAAATCAGTAATTACCGCTAAACTAAGCGTTATACAAAAATATGTTTAAAATAAAAGTTTTAGGTTTTTAAATTTTCTACAACATCTATTTTGCACTTCTGCCCTAAAATGCATATTAAGGCCGCAATCTTAAAAGAAAACATTTTTTCTACGAGAGAATAGCCTCCCCAAGAATTTCAGCAGACACACCCTCAAGAATTGGCGCATACCCCATCTTGTAGAACATAAACAAGGCGATTTTTAAAAAATCGTAGGAGCCGTTTTTGAGAAAATCGAAAAAGTGAAAAATTACACGAATAAACTACTACTTCCGGTTGACCGATTTTGATGAAAATGTGCGTGCGGGTCCTCTGGTAGGTTCTAACTTAAGTTTCAAGTTTCAACTTCGTACCATGTTTCGTTCTTGAGATATTTTGTTCGCTCGCGCGCACGCACACACACAAACCAATCGCTAAAACATGTTTTTTGGGTTCAGGGGGTCTGAAAACGTGTACATCCGGGGAAAACTCAATTTCGAAAAACCGACATGAAAACATTGCTTTCTTTCCTATAAATCACTAGTTAACGTAAAATCACTAATTAACGTTAAACTGTTGAAAAAATGCATGAAATAAAAGTTGTATGAAATCAATACGATATCCCGTTTATAAAGCGTTTTTAATGAAGTCATTATGAAAAATCTAGTATGAAACACTCACGACTTTCTCTTGCAATTGTAAATTTAATATAATTTTCTATATCTTTGAATGTAATATTACAATTTTCTTGTAAAATGCGTCTTCATGCCAAGCCTAATTCTGTAAAGACACTAAACAGTAGACGTAAAGTGTTGGGTAAATGGTTTAAAAAAATCAGAAAGTATATTGAGAAAACCGAGAAAACCTAATGAACCGAACCAAATTCAGACAATTAATTATGGACTTCAAGGGCTTAAATGAAGAGCGAAAATAGAACACCGGTTGAACAGAAGAAAGGATAAAAGCCTTCAGTGAGCGAATTCTGAGAATCTGGGCAGCAAAAAGAGCTTCCAGAAACGTCTTAAGTTATCTTACGTGTTCTAAAATTAATCTTATACGAATCCACCGTTGGAGTGGCATTACTGAGTGGCGGTCTCCTTAATTTCATAACGCCATTTTTGTTTTTTGTTAAAAACATCACATTCACTGGTTGTATTTTGTACAGTTGTGAATAAATAAACTAAGTTTAAAAAATATATATCTTGTCTACGAGATTGAAAATAGGTGCTCCCCCACTCCGAGTTAAGACTAGCTGAAAGACTAATAATTAATATTAAGTTTTAAAGTTCATTAATTACTTTTACGAATAAAAAAATCTGGTGTGAAACACTCACACAACTTTCTCTTGCCAATGCAAATAATTAATAATAAACCTAACATTATTAATAAAATATTAAAAATAAACAACAACTAACCTCAAAAACATAACCTTATTTTAATCATGAGTGGACGACGCAAAATGAAAATCGAACAATTTGGCTTAAAAAAACGGAAAATCACACTTTCACGCTAAACTAGGCTCTGTAGAGAAAAATTCTCTAAACAAAAGTTGTAGATCTTTTAATTTTCTATAACTTTTATTATATACACTTTTGTCGTAAAATGCATACTAACACCGAAATGTTAAAAAAATCGATTTTTCTCACGTTTTCGTGAGAAAAAAAACAGAAAATCGCAAATTACCGCTAAACTAAGCGTTATACAAAAAAATGTTTGAAACAAAAGTTGTAGGTTTTTAAATTCTCTACAACTTTTATTATATAAGTTTTTGCGCTAAAATTTATATTAAAGCCGTAATCTTAAAAAAACAACGTTTTTACGTGAAAACAGCCTCACCGAGAATTTCAGCAAACATGGCGCCTACCCTATCTTGTAGAGAATAAAAAATTGAGTAAAATAGGCGATTTTAAAAAAAATCGTAGGACCAGTTTTTGAGAAAATCGCAAAAAACTGAAAAATTATACGAATAAACTACTACTTCCGGTTGACCGATTTTGATGAAAATGTTCGTGTCGCGTCCGGTAGTGGTATGTAACTTAAGTTTCAAGTTTCAAGTTCGTACGATGTTCCGTTCTTGAGATATTCTGTTCACACACAGCCACACACACACACACAGACACACAGACACACACATAGACCAATCGCTAAAAACATGTTTTTTGGATTCAGGGGGTCTGAAAACGTATAGATCCGGTGAAAACTCGATTTCGAAAAATCGACATGAAAACAATACTTTCCTTCCTATATATTGATATAGGCAAGAGAAAGTAAAAATGAATATTTATGTACGCTGATTAACGATACATTATCAGAGCGTATTATAGATGGTGAAATGTATTTGTATTATTTATGAATGGATAATATTAATGAAAATACTATCAGTTTGAGATACTACCAAAATGTAGTCAATTGTAATCTACTAAAAAAAGAATATGAAAAATACCTGTTATATTATAGTTAGGGTCACGAATGTTGAAGCTCCATTAGATAACTTGTGTTAAGTAGGTAAATATTGTTGTCACTATCTTCTTTGTCAAGTCTTCTCTTAAGCTCTTTTCCCATGATGTTAGATTACTAGCGCGTAGGTGACGGTTTCTACGGAACTAGTTAATTATTCCCAGTGCTCTGAAGAAATACGAGGCGTGTTCAGAAAGTAAGTACCGTTTTTAAAAAGACACAACAAAACAAATTTTTTACAACACAATTTTATTTCTACATGAAAGCCCAAACCTTAAACTATTTTTTGACATAATTTCCACCGATGTTCAAACACTTGTCGTAGCGGGTGATCAATTTTTCTATACCCTCTTCGCAGAAGGTTCCCGCCAACGAATGTAGCCACGCTCTACGGCAGTTTTCATTTCAGCTTGCGACAACCTAAGCGGTCCGTAATAATTTCTTACAAAAGAGTGGGTGAAATTTGTTGGAAATCGTCAGATAGCGTCATAGTGAAACGTCTGTTCGCTTGGATTTTTCGTCAACTGCCCTTATCAGATCATCGGTGACGAGAGAAGGCCGACCGCTCCGATTCTCATCATGCACATTTGTTCGACCGCAATTGAACATTCTAACCCAATTTCTCACCATTCCTTCACTCATCACGTCTTCCCCGTAACCATCTTGAAGTTGACGATAAATTTCAGCCGGTTTCACATTCCTTGCGTTCAAAAATCTTATTACAGAACGAATCTCACAATCGGCGGGATCACTAACTGTCTTAAACATTTTAAACGTTCAGAGAAAACTGAAAACACAACGTAGAACAACTACAATGGCGTGAGTCGATAGCCAGTGAACAGGACGACTAGTGCGCATGTGCGGAACACCGATTGCTGCGCTACGGCGGCAGTAGAATGAAATGGTACTTACTTTCTGAACACGCCTCGTAGACGACTCATGCTGTGTATTGCTGTACAAAAATAAAATAACAAAGGATGGTAGAAGCACAAGTGATATCAAAAGTAGAATTGCTCAAGCTAGAAAAGCCTTTGAAATGAAAAAAAAACAGACTGACCACAACACAACTGACTACAAACAGTAATTAACAGATTAGGAAAAATTTCTTAAAATGTTTGGAGTGTAGCATTATACGGGAGTGAATCTTGGGTGATAGGGGCTGTAGACAGGAAGAGGATAGAAGGTTTTAAAATGTGGTGTTATAGGAAAATGTTAAAGATTAGGTGAGTGGGCAAAATAAGTAATTTAGAGGTTCTTAGGCGAGTGGGTGGGAAAAGAAGTACATGGAATCTTACCAGAAGAAGGGATAGGCTAGTGGGGCATATCTTAAGACATCCGGGTATTGGTCTATCAATAATGGAGGGTAATATTGGTGGAATGGTTTGAAGGAGGAGGCAAAGGTTAGAATATTTAAAGCAAATTGCAAAAGATGTAGGGTATTACAGGTAAATAGATATAAAAAGACTTGCGCAAGATAGAACAGCTTGGAGAACTACATCAAACCAGTCGAGAGACTGATGACAAAAAAGCCACTGTAATTGGTTGCGAGGGTCTCAATTACCACACTGTTTAATAATTTTTTTTATAAGCATAAAATTTTCTGTTTTTATTTTTCTCAGGTTCTATGAAAAATAGAGTTTATGGGCTACCAGATAGTGACGCAGTAAGAAGGGATAAATTGCTCGACTGGCGGGAGTGGTGAGGTGAGGAAGTGGCGAAGTACACACCAAACTCCCACCCGCCTAAATAAATACATCGTGCTTATTATAGCGGGTTTTTGTGTATGTACCCTAGACATTGGGCGTCAATATTCTTCTCATGAACTATAGCATTTAATTATTACTTTTTTGTATACGAAAAATTATTTAAATTTTATCTACTGATACAATTGTTCTTAAGTCTGTTTCAGAAATATGTAATTATTCCAAGTGCTATCAAAACTTAAAGGCAAGTAACACTTTTTCGCGATGAATATTCCCTACTTTTGCAGTATAGTTTAAGGAAAAGTAACTGTGATTTATTGTGGTGCATAATTCGTGATAAGCGAATAGTCTTCTAATGGTGGCAAATATATAATAAGGACATATTTAAACAGTGGTTGCAACTACAGTTGTGAAAGTGCTCATCCATTAACAATGGGTTTAAAAATTGTTAAATGTATTTTATTTATATTAATTGTGCATTTCTGTAAGTACATAATATTTAACACGTTTTGTTTAGTAAGAAATAAGTATGTTTATAGTAATGCAACGGAAGCAAAATGTTGTGTTTGCAAAAACTACTTTCTTGTAAAATACCAGTGTATTTTAGCGGGTGTTTGTGCGTGTTTAGGCCTAATGAACGATAAATACGAAGAGAAGTCAACAATTTCAAAAAATCTGGTGTGAAGCACTCGCACGAGTTTCTCTTGACAATGCAAATTAATAAACAAACAAAACATTAGAAATAAACAAAAAAAATAACTCAATAAACATAACCTAATATTTATGAGTAAAAGACGCAAAATGAAAATCAACCTCAATTTGGCTTTAAAATACGGAAAATCACGTTTTCACGCTAAAATAGGCTCTGTAGAGAAAAACGCTCTAAATGAAAGTTGTACATCTTTTAATTACTTATAAATTTGATTATACTTTTTGTCGTAAAATGCATACCAAGGCTAAAATCTTTAGAAAATCGATTTTTTTAAACGTTTTCGTGAGAAAAAATCAGAAAATTGCTAATTACCGCTAAACTACTGTAAGCATTATACAAAAAAATGTTTGAAATAAAAGTTGTAGGATGTCAAATTCTCTACAACTTTTACAATACATTTTTGCGCTAAAATGCATATTTAAGTCGCAATCTTAACAAAACAATATTTTTACGAGAAAACAGCCTCGCCAAGAATTTCAGCATACATGGCGCCTACCGTATTTCCTGTAGTGAATTTCCTGTAGGAAAAAAGTATAAAATGAGGCGATTTGAAACAAAATCGTAGGAACAGTTTTTGAGAAACTCGCAAAAAAGTGGAAAATGACACGAATGAGCTACTACTTCCGGTTGACCGATTTTGATGAAAATGTTTGTGTCGGGTCCACTAGTGGTATCTAATTTAGGTTTCAAGTCTCAAGTTCATACGACGTCCCGTTTTTGTGATTTTCTGTTCACACGCGCACACACACTCAGACCAATCGCTAAAAACATGTTTTTGGGCTCAAGGGGTCTAAAAACGTGTAGATCCCGTGAAAACTCGATTTCAAAAAATTTAAATAAAACAATTTCCTTTGTGTTTATTCATATAGGCAAGAAAAAGTAAAAATTTGCATTGGCAAATAATTAACAATGTAACCAAACATTAGTATAATAAAACATTAGAAATAAACAAAAAACTAACCTCAGAAACAAAACCTTATTTTAATCATGAGTGAATGATGCAAAATGAAAATCAATCTCAGTTTGGATAAAAAATACGGAAAATCACTCTTCGACGCTAAACTAAGCTATGTAGAGAGAAATGCGCTAAATAAAAGTTGTAAATTTTTTAATTTCCTATTAATTTGATTATGCACATTTTTGTAAAATTCATAAGGCTGAAATGTCAAAATATCTATTTTTTAAAGATTTACATGAAAACACCAAAAAATCACTAATTACCGCTAAACTAAACGTCATACAAAAACATGTATGAAAAAAAAGTTGTAGGATTTTAAATTTTCTACAACTTTTATTATATACACACATTTTTGCGCTAAAATGCATATTATAGCCGCAATCTTAAAACAAACAATGTTTTTACGAGAAAACAGCCTCACCAAGAATTGCAGCAGACATAGCGCCTACCCTATCTTGTAAAGCATAAAAATTGTAGTAAATGAGGCGATTTTAAAAAAAACGTAGGAGCTGTTTTTAAAAAATTGCAAAAAAATGACACGAACATAGGACTACTACAACTTCCGGTTGACCGATTTTGATGAAAATGTTCGTGTCGAGTCCGGTAATAATTTAACTTACGTTTCAAGTTTCAAATTCGTACGATGATTCGTTCCTCAGAAATTTTGATCACACACACACATACACATACAGACTAACCGCTAAAAACATCTTTTTAGCTGTTTTTAGCGGTAAAAACATCTTTTTAGCTGTTTTTAGCGGTAGATTGTAAGCGTATTAAACATATATTTTTGTATCTTGGCACATATTTTTCATCTAAAATTTAAGAGTCTGATACCCCCTTATAATTTATGGAATAGATGAGAAAGTAGTACTTCATGAAAATTAATAAGTACAAAACGAAAGTGTTGTGCAGCAGCAGGAGTGGTTTAGAAGAAATGGGAAATTTAAAAGTAGGCTACGAAAACTTACAGAAAGTGGGGGAATTCTGCTATCTAGGGAGTAAAATAACAAAGGATGGTAGAAGCACAAGTGATATCAAAAGTAGAATTGCTCAAGCTAGAAAAGCCTTTGAAATGAAAAACAGCTTACTGACTACAAACAACGACTTATATATTAGGCAAAAATTTCTTAAAGCACAATGTTTGGAGTGTAGCATTATAAGGGAGTGAAACGTGGGTGATAGGAGCTGTAGAAAGGAAGAGAATAGAAGCTTTTGAAATGTGGTGCTATAGGAAAATGTTAAAGATTAGGTGGGTGGACAAGATAAATAATTTATAAGTTCTTAGACGAGTGGATAAAACAAAAAGTATATGGAAGCATCTTACCAGAAGAAGGGATAGGCTAGTGAGGCATATCTTAAGATATCCAGGTATTGGTCTATCAATGATGGAGGGTAATATTGATGGAGTGAATTGTAGGGGGAGGCAAAGATTAAAATATATAAAACAATTTACAAAAGATGTAGGGTGTTACAGGTATGTAGATATAAAACGACTTGCTCAGGATAGAATAGCTTGGAGAACTGCATCAAACCAATCGAGAGACTGATGACAAAAAAGCCCCTGTAATTGGTTGCGTGGGTCTCCAATTTACCACACTGTTTAATAATTTATTTATTAGCATAAAATTTTTTGTTTATATTTTTCTCAGGTTCTATGAAGAATGGAGTATATGGGCTACCAGATAGTGACGCACAAGATGAGGTACAAGAAAATATAAGTTACTTTATGGATGATTTCAATTTCTAAAAATCTTCGTGTTTATAAAAGCGAAAAATTATTTGGAACTCATTTTTACTTTCTCTTATATGAATATATACGAAGGAAAGTATTTCTTTCATGTCGATTTTTCGAAATTAAGTTTTCATCGGATATACGCGTTCCCAGACCCCCTGAACCCATAAAAATGTTTTTAGCGATTGGTGTATGTCTGCGTCTGTGTGTGAACAAAATATCTCAAAAACGGAACATCGTACGAAGCTGAAACATAATACTTAAGTTAGCTACTACTAGAGGACCTGACACGAACATTTTCATTAAAATCGGTCAACCGGAAGTAGTAATTCATTCATGTCATTTTTAACTTTTCTGAGATTTTTTCAAAAACGGCTACTACGATTTTTTTAAAAATCGCCTCATTTACTACAGTTTTTATGCTCTACAAGATAGGGTAGGTACCATGTCTGCTGAATTTCTTGGAGAGGCGGTTTTATCGTAAAAAAGTAGTTTTTTTAAGAGTTCGGCTTTAATATGCATTTTAGCCAAAAAATGCATTTAATAAATAAAAGTTGTAGAGAATTTAAAATCCTACAACATTTTTTTTTGTATAACGCTTAGTTTAGCAGTAATTTGCGATTTTCTGTTTTTTTCTCACGAAAATTTGTAAAAAATCGAATTGTTAAGGATTTCAGCCTCAGTATGCATTTTACGAAAAAAAGTGTATATAATCAAATTTATAGGAAGTTAACAGCTTGGAGAACTGCATCAAACCAGTCCGAGAGACTGATGACAAAAAAAGTAAATTAAAAGATCTACAACTTTTATTTAGAGCAATTTTCTACCAAGCCTAGTTTAGCGTGAATGGGTGATTTTCCGTATTTTTAAACCAAACTGAGGTTGATTTTCATTTTGCGTCTTTCACTCATGATTAAAATAAGGTTATATTTTTTGAGGTTACTTTTTTGCTTATTTCTAATGTTTTATTACTAATGTTAGGTTATATTGTTCATTATTTGCATTGGCAAGAGAAAGTTGTGTGAGTGATTCACACCAGATTTTAATGTCTACAGTCATGTACTAAATTATTTTACCATAATTTAGAATCACCTGTATACGCGGTGTGGCTATTAAATAACGAGACTGACGTTGTAAAAAATTTTATTTTTATTATGTACATAATCACTAATTGTCACCTTCAATATACACTCCTTTTATATACCTACAACGCTCCGTGCGAATTTTCCATTCTTAGAAACAGTGTTGGAAGTCATCTTCTGTCAGCTCCTTCAGGATGCGTGCCGCTTTTTCTTTTACAGCTTCCACAGACTCAAATCTTGTCCTTTTCAATGCAAATTTCACCTTAGGGAACAGGTAGAAGATAATAACATGTGATGAAACGTGGTTTTTTACTTATGATCCGGAAACAAAGAGCCAATCCATGCACTGGAAGAGGCGAACTTCACCGAGAGCCAAAAAAGCTCGAATGAGCAAGTCAAAATTTAAAGCAATGATGATTGTTTTTTTTTTTATATCCACGGGATTGTGTACCTTCACTGGGTTCCTGAAGGTCAAAAAATTAATCAATATTACTACCTTGAGGTACTTTCTAAACTACATCAAAGAGTAAGGGAAAAACGCCCCGAAATGTGGAAGGACAAATCATGGGTACTCCACCAAGAAAATGTGCCAGCTCATTCCACGTTATCTGTCAAGAGGTTCCTAGGCAAGTACAGCATCTCAGTGTTAGAACATTCACCTTATTCACCAGATCTTGCACCATGTGACTTCTACCTGTTTCCTAAGGTGAAATCTGCACTAAAAGGGACCAGATTTGAGTCTGTGGAAGCTGTAAAAGAGAAAGCGGCACATGTACTGAAGGGGCTGGCAGAAGATGACTTTCAGGACTGTTCCCTACAATGGAAAATTCGCATGGAGCGTTATAGGGATAGAGAAGGAGTGTATATTGAAGGTGATAATAAGTGATCATCTATAAATTTAAAATTAAAGTTTTCACAACGTCAGTCTCGTTATTTAATAGCCACACCTCGTG
Organism: Catonia carolina; assembly: GCA_035578175.1. Classification (NCBI taxonomy): domain Eukaryota; kingdom Metazoa; phylum Arthropoda; class Insecta; order Hemiptera; family Achilidae; genus Catonia; species Catonia carolina. The sequence goes on along the minus strand of JAQMRL010000014.1, from coordinate 16,803,107 downwards.
TAGTCGATCTACTGTACTCCGCGCGAGGCAAGCGCCTATTGGTTGTAAACGAAAGTTTTACACTAGTTGGCACCTACCTCTCCGTCTGACAATTATCTTGCCCTACGTTACATCATAAAAACATCTACATCCTAAAATAAACATAACCGTTAAAGCGTTTTTAATTATTTCGTTCAGATTACTTTTAATTATTGTAGTATCATAAAGCGGCTCCTTAATTAATTTTTTTAACCATTACATTTAACAAAACAATTATTTCTACTTTTTTAATTTTACCGCTTTCATGTTTCAAAAACTCAACACATTCACTATCACGCATGTTAACAAAACACAGCTTACAAAACTTTTCAACTTCAGTCTACGAATAAAATCGAAACAAACCGGTACAATACTAAAAGATAACTAATGAAACTAAAAATGAGTTAAACACGGGCAAGTGCAAACAGTTGTATTTTCAACTAGTCACAGACATTAATTTAATGATATGAAATAAACAATCTGAAATGATAAACAATTAATCACTGGCATTGTTTACTCTCCTGTTATAATTCAAGCGCAATAGTCTTTCATTACTTGTGACCAAAAATAAAACTGAGTCTATAATAAAAACCTATTTATCATAAATAATGTAACGTAAGAGTAACAATAGTAAAAGTTTTAGTAATTAATGGTAAACTAAAATTCGATTTCTGAAACATTTTCTAACAAATGAATTGAACGTGGTTTTATTATGTTAAGCTTAGAGCAAATCAGTGTCGTATGGAATTATGTTTTGATCATACTGTGCGTATTTTTAATTAATACGCATGCTCATTTGTATTGCTGGTTGCCTACGTCGGAGTACTCAGCGTAGACAGACTCTAGAAGTTCTATACAGAAATTCTAATTATAATGTGTTATTATGATTTCAGCCAATAATATCAAACGATTCAGAAGAACGGGCTGGTACTGACAATGGAGGTTTCTTCAATATGTTCTCTTCAATATTCAATAAAGAACCATCAGGACCAGCGGTGGCACCAGAAAAAGAAAACAGATGCCAAAATAAACATCTTAAACAAAAACGAAATGAATTTACAGACTCCTTTAAAGAAGGTGTGGAAACTTGGAGTAATTTAATTGATTCCGTTGATTCATCAACAGCCGATTATGATTTGTTTTCCGAGTGGGTTGGTGAAATTGAAGGAAGTGAGGAAAATAAATTGGAAATTTCTGGTAATTTACCATAAAGTGTTGTAATAAAATATTCCAGGACAATTTTTTATTTTGAAAACAATAATAAATCTATTCAATTTAATTACAAGATGTTATTTATTTATTCACATGTAGGGACGTGTAAAAATAATCAATAGGGGCAAGTCAACTATCACAGGATGATTACACGAGGAGTGGCGATACGGGAAAAACGTATGTACAAATATTCACGCAGAAATTTTAATGTCCATACTGTATGAATCTAAGCTTTGTTCAGCTGCGGGATGAATGGGACAGACGAAGTACCAGACTGCTGTTAAGTCATAACCACGGACTTAGTATGATAGGGACGGAGCGTAAATTCAAAAATCTGTGTCTAAAGAGGGGATACGGAAAAAAGAGAAACAGAGAAAAGTGAGCTAGGCCCAACTCCCACTCCAAAGCAAAGACTGAGCTATATTTAATAAGATGCGCGCAGCAGGTATATACTAAATATGCAGATAGCACCTATATGGAGGCGACCCTAGCTCGATTTTTACTTTCTCTTGCCTATATGAATATATAGGAAGGAAAGTATTGTTTTCAAGTCGATTTTTCGAAATCGAGTTTTCACCGGATCTATACGTTTTCAGACCCCTGAACCCAAAAAACATGTTTTTAGCGATTGGTCTGTGTGTGTGTGTCTGTGTATGTGTGTGTGTGTGCGTGTGTGTGTGTGTGCGCGCGCGCGCGTGCGTGCGTGCGTGCGTGTGTGTGTGTGTGTGTGTGTGTGTGTGTGTGTGTGTGTGTGTGTGAACAGAATATCTCAAGAACGGAACGTCGTACGAACTTGAAACTTGAAACTTAAGTTACATACCACTACCGGACGCGACACGAACATTTTCATCAAAATCGGTCAACCGGAAGTAGTAGTTTATTCGTATAATTTTTCAGTTTTTTGCGATTTTCTCAAAAACTGGTCCTACCATTTTTTTTAAAAATCGCCTATTTTACTCAATTTTTTATTCTCTACAAGATAGGGTAGGCGCCATGTTTGCTGAAATTCTCGGTGAGGCTGTTATCACGTAAAAACGTTGTTTTTTTTAAGATTACAGCTTTAATATAAATTTTAACGCAAAAACTTATATAATAAAAGTTGTAGAGAATTTAAAAACCTACAACTTTTATTTCAAAAATTTTTTTGTATAACGCTTAGTTTAGCGGTAATTTGCGATTTTCTGTTTTTTTTCTCACGAAAAGGTGAGAAAAATCGATTTTTTTAACATTTCGGCCTTAGTATGCATTTTACGACAAAAGTGTATATAATTAAATTTATAGAAAATTAAAAGATGTACAACTTTTATTTAAAGCATTTTTCTCTACAGAGCCTATTTTAGAGAGAAAGAGTGATTTTCCGTATTTCTAAGCCAAACTGAGGTTGATTTTCATTTTGCGTCTTTCACTCATGATTAAAATTAGGTTATGTTTGTTGAGGTTAGTTTTTTGTTTATTGCTTATGTTTTATTACTAATGTTAGGTTTATTGTTAATTATTTGCACTGGCAAGAGAAAGTTGTGTGAGTGTTTCACACCAGATTTTTAAATTTATACAACCTTCTCTTTTCTCCAAGTGGCCGGAGTTGGACACAGTTTCGTTGCGTGTATTAAGATACGTACGCTCCGTCCCTATCATACTAAGTCCGTGGTCATAACACTGTACTAATCATCTCATTGCTCTTCGCTGGGCAGTCGGCTGCCTAGTGAGGTGACATCATAGAACTCTACCTAATAGAGTAATAGAGTTCTATGGGTGACATACGTGAGTATTGTTTTGACTATTCGCTGTAGACGGCGACACAGAATATATATGTACAAAAGTTCAGCCGTTCTTAGTTTGCTCCTACTGTCAACAAACAAAAGCCACCTACTACAAGGTGCATGCTAGAGTCTGCGACTTTACGGATGTTGTATTCCTATTAAGTTAACTATTTTTTAAATTATAAGTACTTAAAGTACTAAAAACATCAGTCATGATATGATGTAGGCCTAACAATTTCATTTAGAAAAATACCTTTAAAAGTAGTTTGTATTTAAATACTTTTGAAAGTATTTTGTTGTTACTTTTTAATCAGCGTGTACACATTTTGATATAATGCGCATGCTCAGTGACGTCATTATTTGTTTACATTAGGAGCAAACTAAGAGAGGCTGGACTTTAGTTTGGATAGTACCCCTGACTTCTACAAACATAATACAAGTAAAACGTTACTACTACTAACGCAATCTCTCACAGTAGTAGTGACGTAATGCATACCTCTCAGCTGCACAAAGCTTGGCAACGGGCAGTACACAACACAAGAAACAGCACACTGTTGAAAATTCGAACTGGCACAACTCTTGCTCTACGTGTACACACAGTTCCCATAAAGTATGTCCATAACCTATTCTTTCTACAAATTTTTACTTTCTCTTGCCTATATGAATATATAGGAAGGAAAGTATTGTTTTCATGTCGATTTTTCGAAATCGAGTTTTCACCGGATCTATACGTTTTCAGACCCCCTGAACCCAAAAAACATGTTTTTAGCGATTGGTCTGTGTGTGAACAGAATATCTCAAGAACGGAACATCATACGAACTTGAAACTTGAAACTTAAGTTACATACCACTACCGGACGCGACACGAACATTTTCATCAAAATCGGTCAACCGGAAGTAGTAGTTTATTCGTATAATTTTTCAGTTTTTTGCGATTTTCTCAAAAACTGGTCCTACGATTTTTTTTAAAATCGCCTATTTTACTCAATTTTTTATTCTCTACAAGATAGGGTAGGCGCCATGTTTGCTGAAATTCTCGGTGAGGCTGTTTTCACGTAAAAACGTTGTTTTTTTAAGATTACGGCTTTAATATAAATTTTAGCGCAAAACGTTATATAATAAAAGTTTTAGAGAATTTAAAAACCTACAACTTCTGTTTCAAACATTTTTTTGTGTAACGCTTAGTTTAGCGGTAATTTGCGATTTTCTTTTTTTTTTCTCACGAAAACGTGAGAAAAATCGATTTTTTTAACATTTCGGTCTTAGTATGCATTTTACGACAAAAGTCTATATAATTAAATTTATAGAAAATTAAAAGATCTACAACTTTTGTTTAGACCATTTTTCTCTACAGAGCCTAGTTTAGCGTGAAAGCGTGATTTTCCGTATTTTTAAGCCAAACTGAGTTCGATTGTCATTTTGCGTCATTCACTCATGATTAAAATAAGGTTATGTTTTTGAGGTTAGTTTTTGTTCATTTCTAATGTTTTAATACTAATGTTAGGTTTATTGTTAATTATTTGCATTGCAAGAGAAAGTTGTGTGAGTGTTTCACACCAGATTTTTATGTACGCTAACGCCTGCAACCTTATTTTAGTGTACATACGTACATACAAATAATTATTTCGTTTTAAAATATGTATTTCATTTCTCCCAGTAAAAATTTAAATTAGCCTATAAATGACAAGAACTAAACTGTAAAAACTCACTAAACTATTCTAAACTATACTCTACGGACGCACGCAAATAACTAAACAAATTGGTCTGAATATATTATAACTAGCGTCCCCCGTCGCGGCTTCGCCCGCGCAAAGGTTATTGGTTACAAAATATCTTATGTTAAAAATAGTATAAGAGGCTTCTAATTTAGGTTTTCAATTTTGACTGTTATTTCAAGAAAAATTTCATGTTTAACAATAGTATAAAACTCGAGTTATTGTCTTTTATCTCATGACTTATATACAATAGAAAAAATATTATAATCCCATATCTTCATCAATAGCATGCACGAATTAGACAGTCCAACCTCCCGCAGTGCGTTGAACAAAACCTGTCAAACATGTTCAAACCTGTTGAATACCTGTCAAACATCTGTTTTTATTTTCTGGCTTTTTTTTACTTTCTCTTGCCTATATGAATATACTGTATAGGAAGGAAAGTATTGTTTTCATGTCGATTTTTCGAAATCGAGTTTTCACCGGATCTATACGTTTTCAGACCCCCTGAACCCAAAAAACTTGTTTTTAGCGATTGGTCTGTGTGTGTGTCTGTGTGTGTGTGTGCGTGCGTGTGTGTGTGTGTGTGTGTGTGTATGTGAACAGAATATCTCAAGAACGGAACATCGTACGAACTTGAAACTTGAAACTTAAGTTACATATCACTACCGGACCCGACACGAACATTTTCATCAAAATCGGTTTACCGGAAGTAGTAGTTTATTCGTATAATTTTTCACTTTTTTGCAATTTTCTCAAAAACTAGTCCTACGATTTTTTTTAAAATCAACTGGTTTACTACATTTTTTATGCTCTACAAGATAGGGTAGGCGCCATGTTTGCTGAAATTCTGCTTGAGGCTGTTTTTACGTAAAAACATTTTCTTTTTAAGATTGCGGCTTTAATATGCATTTTAGCGCAAAATGTTATATAATAAAAGTTGTAGAAAATGTAAAATTCTACAACTTTTATTTCAAACATTTTTTTGTATAACGCTTAGTTTAGCGGTAATTTGCGATTTTCTGTTTTTTTTTCTCACGAAAACGTGAGAAAAATCGATTTTTTAACATTTCGGTCTTAGTATGCATTTTACGACAAAAGTGTATATAATTAAATTTATAGAAAATTAAAAGATCTACAACTTTTGTTTAAAGCATTTTTCTCTACAGAGCCTAGTTTAGCGTGAAAGCGTGATTTTCCGTATTTTTAAGCCAAACTGAGTTCGATTGTCATTTTGCGTCATTCACTCATGATTAAAATAAGGTTATGTTTTTGAGGTTAGTTTTTGTTTATTTCTAATATTTTATTAATAATGTTAGGTTTATTATTAATTATTTGCATTGGCAAGAGAAAGTTGTGTGACTGTTCCACACCAGATTTTCTATTATATTCAACTTATCTATAGATCCGATATAATCTCTGTGTATTTCTTATGGGAGACGTCGCTTTTTTGCGATTTCTACCGTTAAAATCAAAATTTTGGGAAACCCGTTCTTAGTGCTCCCCGACATAACATAACAAAGGTTCCCTGCAAATTTCAAATCTGTACCTATTATAGTTTCGGCTGTGCTTTAATTATGAATCAGTCAGTCAGTCAGTCAGGACTTCTTCTTTTATAAGTATTATGCTAATTACAACAATTCTGGAATTATTTCTGATTAAAATATTAATCCAGTTTAGGTCAAAAAATTAAACACTACGTACAGTACAACATCCGGAGTGACAAAAGTAAAACATAGATTAAAATCGTTGTTAACGTCAATTCAACTTCTGGGAAAATAGCTATAGATTATAAATGCAATTAAGAATAAAATGCGAGTTTTAACATCCGCTGTAGGCCGACTGTTACTGTTTTAAACGAATCATTTATATATAAGTATAGGCTACCTATGTGTATTTCTTATGGGACGAAATTTTTGCGATTTCTACACTTTAAAATCAAAATTTTGCAAAATCCTTTATTAGGATTTTACATAATAGATTTGCAATCAAATTTATTTAATCAATAAAACTGAAATAATTGAAAATTTTTAAAAATAGACCGTTCAAATCATTTAATTCTGAATATGTAGCCTAAATTTGTAATTTTTTGTTTTGGAGCCTGTCAAATACCGTCTGCTTTTTTTCGGGCCTGCGCCCTAGATCCACATTCAATATAATAACAGTAATATTTAGTTACTGAAAATGTGTTCTTGGATTTCAAATCACTATCATTAAATAATTGATTTAAGTTAACAAAATTCGTTCTTAGAAGAACGGTGAGTAACGACTAAAGCACAGTAGTACGATAGTTTGTTCTGAGAAGAACGGTTTTAAATAAAACGGTTTTTTTGACGCTATCACAGTGACTGTCAAATAGGCCTACCGTCTGAAAGTGTGCAACGACAAGTACTGGTGAGCTATGGAATATGCCTATGGAAGGGGTAAATGTGTGTTGTAGAACCAGCCGTAAGCGTAGCGCTTCGCGTTGATTCCTTATCCTCGCATCAGTGGGGGGGGGGGGGAATTTTTGCTATTTCTGCCCTTTAAAATCAAAATTTTGCAAAATCCTTTCTTAGTGCGCGCTTACACAACATAAGAAAGCTAACTTCCAAATTTCAAGTCTGTAACTATTATAGTTTCGGCTGTGCGTTGATTATGAATCAGTCAGTCAGTCAGGACTTCTTCTTTTATAAGTATAGATGAACAGAAAATTATATATGAAAACAAATTAGCCACATCATTATGTCAGAGAGATTATTAATAACAACAGTGACAGTGAAAACAAAGCTTAGTGACCGTGCGCGAGTCGCACATTACAGTAACGATTGTATACTTTTGTGACTGTACCGTCGTTGCATGGCGAGGGGCGAAGAGTGGAGTTGATAAACACCGAAGCTACTAGTGTCAATTCATATTGTCCAAGGTATAACTAAATTATTTCAACAAAAAACCTAAAAAAAAGTAAAGAAATCTGGTGTGAAACACTCACAAGACTTTCTCTTGCCAACGCAAATAATGAACAATATCACCTACACTATTTTTCGGCCGGCCGGTTGACGTAGTGGTTAGCACAACTGGCTTCTATGCCGGGGTCCCGGGTTCGATTTCCGGTCAGGTCAGGCATTTTTTCATCACTCATCATCCTTTTCACAGTCTGCATTAACAATAATTGAAAAACAGTCGGACGTTAAGCACACAAGAAAAAATACTTTTTTTTTCAAAGCTGATGAGCTCTGAACGAAAGCATTGCCCCCTACCCACTTCATAGTAGGTAATTCATATTTGGTCTTTCAATTTCAAAAAAAACCCACCGGGTTGGTCTAGAGGTAAAGTCGTCGCCGAAATCAGATGTTCAACAGCTGATTTTCGGAGACGAAAGTTCATGGTTCAAATTCTAGTAAAGGTAGTTACTTTTATACGGATTTGAATGCTAGACAGTGGTTACCGGTGTACTTTGATGGTTGGGGTTCAATTAACCATACTATCTCAGGAATGGTCGACCTGAGTCTGTACAAGATTACACCTCATTTACACCTCATACACATCATACTCATCTCATTGGGTCATGGGATTGCTTATTGTTCTGAATTGAACAGATTGCAATGTACACAAATTAGGGATTACAAAAAAAAACAATTCAAATAACCTATAAACATACAACCAGCTGATTATATTATAACGTATTGCATGTTAACGCGCTCTATAATCGATGTGTTCAGTACGAGATGCAAGACGAGAGTTTTTTTTTCTTTATTTTTCGTTTTACGTCCGACTGTTTTGTAATTACTGCTAATGCAGACGGTGAAGGGTGAAATTATTTTTGCAACGTAAGAAAATATGCCGTGCCTGAATGGGATTCGAATCAAAGACCGCATGATGAGAGGCGAGCACGTTACCAACTACGCCAATACGGCCGACAGACGAGAGTAAAATACTGTGGCTCTTATACGCATGCGCACGTAATGTTTCAGGCACAATCTGACAACGCTGGCAAACGTTTTGATTGGTCTAAACACGGGGAACAGCAGAGCTCATCAACCGTGAAAAGTATTATAATATTAAACCCAAACGAACTAGAGACTGCAGATGAGATCTAGCCAATAACAGCCAAGGTCGGGTGTGAGGTTGCCCCTTTTTTCATGAAAAAAAACCAGAAACTCACTAATTACCGCTGAACTAAGCGTTATACAAAACAAATGTTACGAATAAAATTTGTAGGTTTTAAAATTTTCTACAACGTTGATTATACACTTTCGCCCAAAATACATATTAAGGCCGCAATTTAAAAAAAATTCTACGAGAGCACAGCCTCCCCAAGAACTTCAGCAGTCATGGCACCTACCGTATCTTAAGTAGAACATTAAAAAAATGTAATGAGACGATTTTTAAAAAAATCGCAGGAGCCGTTTTGAGAAAATCTTAAAAAATGAAAAATGACACGATTAAATTATATTAAATATCTTCCGGTTGACCGATTTTGATGAAAATGTTCGTGTCAGATCCTCTAGTATAACCTTACTTAAATTTTAAGTTTTAACTTTGTACGATGTTCCGTTTTTGAGATAGTTTTTCACACACACGCACGCGGACATATACACACACCAATCGCTAAAAGAACATGTTTTTTGGGTTCAGGGGGTCTGAAAACGTGTATATCCCGTGAAAACTCGATTTCAAAAAACCGACATGAAAACAATATTTTCCTTCCTATATATTTATATAGGCAAAAGAAAGCAAAATTACAACGATTGTAGATTTTTTTAACATTATTCAGAGAGGGTTGGCCAAAATACTCGAAACCTAAATAGGGGTTTGCGGTGTCAGAAATGTAGAAAACCACTGCCATATTTTAATGGAAGATGAGAATAAAAATAAGTAGTTATTTTTCTTACAAGATTTTTAAGAAATACTTATGAATGTGAGAATAAAGTTACAGAAGAAGTTATTCTTTTATCTTATTAAGTATTTCTTTTAATTATAAGTAATTACTGATAACTCCACTGAAATTCTGGTGATGTGTAAATAATTTCTTAAAAGAATGATAATAAAAGGCAAGAAATATTTATTTTTAAAAGAAATTATTGACTGATTTTCAAGGTACCTACAGGCAACCTTATAATCCATGATGCTGCATATATGAATGTTCATGGTAGAAAAAAATATAGAAACAGACGGAATATAAATCCAAGTCGATGTAAAGAGCTGTTGTTTAGGTCAACAGCCGAAAGGCTGGTTTGAACCTCTAGAGGTTTTACTAAGTAAAACAAGGAGTGAGGTGGTTTACCATTGCCTTCCTCACTGAGTGGAAAAGTACGCTTATCAGCATGCCGGGCCCTCTGAAAAACACATATTTTCCACTCTGTAAATGACAACTTCACTTCATTCACCACAGGGTCTGGCTGTACAATGAAATTCATTACTTTCAGAGAAGATAACTCTGATTAGTGTCTTTTACACCTCTACCTCTTCTGTTCTTAAATGATTCAGTCATTTAATTGACTGACCATGTGATAAGAAACAGAACTATTTATTTTAGCCCTGCAACGAACAGATTAAGTGTAAATAATTTAACACTCCACCTGTCTGTTATGGGCAGGTAAAGAGCTACACAGTTTAAAACATGAATAAATTAATCATTTCTGTGAAATTTTTCTACCGGACGAAGTAAACGAGAAAAGGTGAGAAGCAAATATCATCACGGCAGAAAATGGAAATATTTCTTAGCTACCTTCCAGACCCAGGCTTTTAGACTGAAGTAAGAAAAGATTAGGTCTTTTCCGTTTTCTGTATGCCATTATCAAATCCGAATTCCCTGAAGGGTTACACAATTCTCCCGCTCCTGCATCTGGCGTGCCAATCTAATTATTATAGCAACATTCCTGCGTAATAAGGCCTAGTGTCCATTTGAGAGAAACTGTCGAGAGAAACTCTCGACAGTGCTCTCAGGGTGCTTTCCATTTGAGAGTAGTTGCGCTGTCGAGAGAGCTCTCCGACAGTCGACAGCGACTGAACTGTCGACAGTACGAGAATTCCGTGTCCACTTGATAGTCTTGAGACCTGAGAGTCAACACAACAAGCAGTCTGCTGAGTGTCATCAAACGTGCGTGTTTTTAATTTGATAAAAATGGATTCACGTCAGGCCCTAGCTTTTCTAATAGCGTACAAAATCATTCAAAAAAGAAAGGAGTGTTGGATAAAAAACTGGATAAATCGACGAAATTCCTTGGGAGCTTGTTCAGCACTCGTAAATGAGTTGCGGCTGGAGGATGCACAGCAATTTAAAAATTTTATTCGAATGTCTGCAGTGCAATTTGAACTGCTTTTAAATTTAGTTAAACACCAGATTGTCAAAAAAGATACAAAATTAAGTGAAGCAATTTCTCCTCATGACAGATTAATGGTTACGCTTCGAAGAGATTATAAAGAGATTATAAAAGATTTGAAATATTGAAATTTAAAAAAAGATTAAAATTATTAAAAAGATTAAAATTTAAAAGAAAGATTTAAAAAAGAAATTAAAATATTAAAAAAAGACTATAAAAAGAAATAAAAATATTTTAAAAATAGACAAATAAATGTCTACACAAGCTCTCAGCTTTTCCAACACTGACGGAAGAGTGGAGAGTAACTCTCGAGACTAGAAACGAGCATTTACACTTGCGAGAAATGAACTGTCGACAGCTGCACCTGCTTCTCTCGGAGAGTAGCTCTCAGGCCCGTATACATTTGCGAGTCTACTCTCGAGAGTACTCTCGACAGTATTTTCTCTCAAGTGGACAAGTGGCCTAATGTCAATCTCTCCGATTTTACAGTTAATTACTACTAAGTCTGCATAGTCAGTTTACTATGAATTTTGTAGTTACTTAATAATATTAGGACGGAGGATGATGTTGCAGAGTTTCTAACGTATAAGTTTTTTTTTTGCGCCCTGGAGACTCCAGGAGGAGTATAGGACATGTCGTCAGATATAACACCTGAAATACATATAAGAATCACACAATGTATCACTACTATCAAGAAAGAAATCTTGTACGCTATAAAAAGTTTCACCGATCAAGTAATTTTTTAGATTTTCTTTAAAGGAATTCAAATCCACACAACACTTTAAAGATTGGGGTAATTTATTTATGAATTTTCTCCCTGCATAAGTAGGTTTTTGTTCAAACAATTTTGTGGAGTGATTAGCCACATAATAATCATTCCTGTTTCTCGTGTTATGATTGTGAACATTGAAATTCTGCATAAAATTATGTTGCCTAACATACATAATCACCTCAAAAATGTAGAGACAGGGAACTGTAAGCAATTTAAGCTCCTTAAATAGTGGCCTGCAATGTAAACGTGGCCTCCTTAAACGTAGGCCTAATAGTAATGTAATAATAATTTAATGTAAAATATAATGTAAATAATTAGAATAAGTTAAAGTAACCTATCTATAAAAAATATAAAATAATAAAAACCTCAAAATTAAAAAATCTTAAGAAATAAAACAACAGAACGCGTAACATAGTATGTTTTACTATAAACTGGGACTGGGAGGGACGTATGTACGCGTGCGTGTGTCCGCCTCAGTAAAGGCAGTGAGTGGGAGAAACGAACACTTGTGCAACCTTCAGGGAATTCGGATTTGATAGTGGCATACTAAAAACGGAAAAGACCCAATAGATTTTACAATTGAAATTTTACAAACCAGTTAAAAAGTAGACGTTTTGACTGAAGCAAGGAATACTTGATAGTAATCAAGGAACGTGGATGAATAACTGAACGATAAAATATGTCAACTTCATGAATATGTCTCATAATTAGCAAAGAGATTGCAAAAACATAAGCGACTGATTAAAGAAAAGCAATTTCTTAAGAAAAAGAAATACTTAAACTGAAAGTGAACTACACACGAATTCTTAACGTTACAAGAAATTACTTTTAAGAAAAATAATGTTTATTCACAGACTTTTAAGGAAATACTTTTCTGAATCAAAAATTACTTTTCTTAATAAAGTATTGCTTATAAGAAATAAGTTTAATTTATTCTCATCGCCAATTATATATTACTAGTCTATGATCTTACATCATGCCACAACATTTGTTTATAAAATTTCATCAAAAAATTTGTAAGTACAACGGCGTAAAATAAATAATAGTTACGAGAAACTTAGGTTGTCGGTTGACGATAAAAGAAAGCTTATAAATAATTTTAGAGTGATTTACGCGCAAAAATAACATCAGATTCAGATTTTGCAGACATAATGTAAAAATTAACATTGAACTTGTTAAAATTGGTCACAAGCCCTGATTTTACATAATCACCGAAAATTGTATTCCAAAATATTTCACAAAAAATAAACATGACAATAATGTAAGTTACAGTAAAAATAAAATATAATATTCTTGCAATATTTAGTCATTTGTAATTTATGTAAGCGTTACCTTGATTTTTTTAGCTTTGTTCTAGTTTTTCCATTTTTCTGGAAAACTTTAGCGTTTTGTTTTCCCCAGGTTCTTTCTGTCTCTAGATTTTAGTCTCTATCACTGCACTCGTCCGTAAACGAAATCCCGTCACTTATTATTAAATCAATTAATTAACTAAACGTTTAAAAATATAACTTTAAAACGAAAATTACAAAATTAACATACTTCCTAACCTGACTGACAAATGGACACAAAGAACAAACCACTCACCTCGCCTGATAACAGCTGCTGTGTTCATTAGCCAACATGACGACACAAAATTTGCATAAATCATTCATTTTTCAAGATACAGCAAAGAGATTTTGATGGCATATAAAGAAAGGCCGGTGGAACGTTTTAGCCCTTTTTTACTTTCTCTTGCCTATTTGAATATACACGGTATATAGAAGAGAACTGCCCATAACAGACAGGTGGAGTGTCAAATTATTTACACTCAATCTGTTCATTGCAGGGCTAAAATAAATAGTTCTGTTTCTTATCATATGTTCAGCCAATTAAATGACTGAATCATTTAAGAACAGAAGAGGTAGAGGTGTAAAAGACACTAATCAGAGTTATCTCCTCTGAAAGTAATGAATTTCATTATACAGCCAGACCCTGTGGTGAATGAAGTGAAGGTGTCATTTGCAGAGTGGAAAATATGTGCTTTTCAGAGGGCCCGGCATGCTGATAAGTGTACTTTTCCATTCAGTGAGGAAGGCAATGGTAAACCACCTCACTCCTCGTTTTACTTAGTAAAACCTCTAGAGGTTCAAACCAGCCTTTCGGCTGTTGACCTAAACAACAACATAGAAGAGAAGTATTATTGTTTTCATGTCGATTTTTCAAAATCGAGTTTTCACGGGATTTAAACGTTTTCAGACCCCCCGAACCCAAAAAAAAAACATGTTTTTAGCAAGGTCTATGTGTGCGTGAACAAAATATCTCAAGAATGGAACATCGTACGAAGTTGAAACTTGAAACTTAACTTACAGAACATGAAGTAGTAATTAGTATCATTTTTCACTTTTTACAATTTTCTTAAAAACGGCTCCTACGATTTTTTAAAAAAAACGCCTCGTTTAATATTTTTTATTCTCTACAAGATAGAGTAGGCGCCATGTGTGCTGAAATTCTTGGGGAGGCTGTGATTTGAAAAAATATGTGCTTTCATAGGGCCTGGCATCCTGAAAGCATACTTTTCAACTCAGTGGGGAAGGCATTGGTAAGCCTCGTCACTCCTTGTTTTACATAGTAAAGCCTCTAGAAGTTTAAACCAGCCTTTCGGCTGATGACCTAAACAACAATGATTAAACGATTTAACAATGCTATTTTAAAAAATATATTTTTATTCGTTTTTACAGCAACAAAAAAAATTCATCAACCAATTTAAAATTCTGTTACTGTTGAACTATCTAGGTTTGATCTGATCAACAACGTTTTTAGAAATGTTTCTGTTCTGTGGACCTGGGCGATTGATTCATTGTGTACCGGTCAATATGATAAGACTGCAAAGCGGATCGTCCTGGGTTTGATTACCGACGGTTAATGTGGTTGAAACGACGTTATATGACATGCGAAATAAACAATGAGAATCTTGGTAAGGAAAATTTCTGACATCGTTTCCCTATTCTTGTATTAGGCTTTACAGGCGTGCGTACCGCTCGTACGCCGGTGCGTGCCACACATGCAATACAAGCTAGCACGCGCACGACTATGAATGAGCCCCCGGGTTCGTTCCAGAGTCGTGCCCCCGCAAGGCTGACACAAACAACACACACACATACACCACACACGTATGCATACTCATATGTATACACACTACACCACGCATATGAGGAATGTCCACGAACGCGGAACTTGTTCCGTTAATAGTGCCACATTGCGCATGTGTCTGGAAAACTATACAAAAAAAGTCTTTTACAGGAGGGGAGCGATGTCACCTCTTCACAAGATTCTGAAAATAATAAATAAATTTATTCCCCAACATGCTTTCTTTGAATAATTTTTTACTCAAAATAAACAAGGTTTTTACAAAATTAACGCCATTAATTAAGTATTAAGCTACATATACATTTTATCTATGCCCATAACAGACAGGTGGAGTGTCGAATTATTTACACTCAATCTGTTCGTTGCAGGGCTAAAATAAATAGTTCTGTTTCTTATCACATGGTCAGCCAATTAAATGACTGAATCATTTAAGAAAAGAAGAGGTAGTGGTGCAAAAAACACTAATCAGAGTTGTCTCCTCTGAAAGTAATGAATTTCATTATACAGCCAGACACTGTGGTGAATGAAATGAAGGTGTCATTTGCAGAGTGGAAAATATGTGCTTTTCGGGGGGCCCGGCATGCTGATAAGCGTAATTTTTTCACTCAGTGAGGAAGGCATGGTAAACCACCTCACTCCTCGTTTTACTTGGTAAAACCTCTAGAGGTTCTAACCGGCCTTTCGGCTGATGACCTGAACACATACATTTTATTATTGTAACACTTAAGCCTAGGTTCGTTCGGAATCTGGATATAATGAACGAAAAATTTTACAATTATTTATTACCAAAATTATTACAATTTAGTTTATCAAACTTAACTAGTAACAAATGACAATTATAATACTTCAATTAAGTTAGTTTATTTTTTTAATTTGACAAAAAATACGAGTATAATACTATCCTTAGAATGAAAATAATTTATTTACATTTCCCCAACCACTTGATACTACCCGTATGCACACGTACTATTAACGTAGTTCAGAACCGGTCCCCCCACGACATTGTGCAGTGTTGCCGGAACGTGACATTTAAGCGGTGTGGGGAAACCTTAAATGTTTGAGACCGTAAAAAGCACCAATCATCACTAGAGTCTGTCTACGCTAAGAGTACTCCGACGTAGGCAACCAGCAACACAATTGAGCATGCGTATTAATTAAAAATACGCACAGCATGATCAAAAACAAAATTGCATACAACACAATTCGCTCTATTTTAATGAAAACACGTTCAATTCATTTCTTAGATAATATTTTATAAATCGAACATTAGTTTACCATTAATAACTAAAACTTTTACTATTGTTACTCTTACATTGTTATTTTTCGTTACATTATTTACTATTATTACATTATTATTTATGATTAGTAGGTTTTTAATAAAGACTCAGTTTTATTTTTGGCCACAAGTAATAATATAAGACTAATGCGTTTGAATTATAACAGGAGAGTAAACAATTTCAGTGATTCGTTGTTTATCATTTCAGATTGTTTACTTCATATTATTAAAATTAATGTCTGACTAGTTTAACACAACTTGCCCGTGTTGAACTCATTTTTAGTTTCATTAGTTATCTTTTAGTATTGTACCCGTTTGTTTCGATTTTCTTCGTAAACTGAAGTTGAAAAGTTTTGTAAGCTGTATTTTGTTAACATGCGTGATAGTGAATGTGTTGAGTTTTTGAAACATAAAAGCGGTAACCATTAAAACGTAGTAAAAGAATTGTTTTGTTAAATGTAACGGTTAAAATAATTAATTAGGGAGTCTCTTTATGAAACTACAATAATTACAAGTAATCTGAACGGTTTAACCCATTAGTGCCCGATGTTGCGTTTTCGCAACGGATGTTCTTATTCTTTTACTAAATTTACTTTTCAAGACCTTGTTAGATTTGAAAGCGTTCTTTATAGGGAAGTTATAGTAAAAAGTATAAACAACACATAAATATTTTTTCCTTTTCTGGTTGGTGCACCTGCTAACATAAGGAGTGGTTTTAAAAAGAGGGTTAGTTTTGTTCTACCATGGAGGGCAACACAGGTCATTGTCGGTGAGTATAACAAATACAACCTTTTCTTATAAACCTAACAGATGCAATATTTTCAATGTGTATAGTTTATGGTTCATTACAGAAGATAGGATATGTATTTTTTTTTTATTTTGGTATCCCTTAATTCGAGTTGAAGTTTAAAGTTGCGAAAACGCAACACCGGGCAGTAACAGTGTCATAGGTAACAGAAATACACTTGTTACAATGAATCTCTTATATTTTTAGGCATTTGAATCCTGAAGATATTTTGAGCATCTTAGAAGAAGAGGATGATATTTTAACAGATGTAGATGGAATTGAGCTTTTCATTACTCCTCCTGCAGTTAACATTGACACAGATGAGGACAGCGGTGATGAAGATACAGGTGGAACTTACGACAATTTATCTGGTCGACAGTTAAAGGCACCCACTGAAGTAATTTTAAGTAAAGCGGGAGATAAAATTATTTACGCTGCATCCGACCCAGACATAAATTCACTCAACATTATTGAAACCGCGGAACCAACTGACCCATTACCTTCAACTTCAAAAACATTAACAGATCTTCCTGTGAAACCAAAACGTACTCGTGCAAAATCTACTACAAATAAAAAAATTGCTGCAAGTCAACCTACCAGCCAGAATTCACCTCCAACAAAAACAAAAAAGAAAGAACCAATAAAAAGAAACTGGACAGAAACTGACATCCCTGAAACCTCGCCCATAAAAACAAAAGTTGATGAAACATTACAAACCGTTTTTTTTATTACCAACGTACTGTGACCGTCCTCTAACGCCTTTAGAAAGTTTTGAATTCTTTTTTGATGATGAATTATGTACTCACATTGTTAAGGAGACAGTTATTTATGCTTCTCAGTTAGGAAAGTTTAATTTTACATTTTCAGTTGAAGATTTTAAAGTATTTTTGGGAATTCTTATTGTTAGCGGTTATAACATTGTTCCTAGCAAACGGATGTACTGGGAAGAAAAGGATGATACAAAAAACACGGCAATTGCTGATGCAATGAGAAGAAATAGATTTGAGGAAATTCTTCGATTTATCCATTTACAAAACAATTCAAATTTAGACGTCAACGACCGTGCAACAAAAGTTCGTACATATATGGAACTGCTACGAAAAAAATTTCAGGAATTTGCGGTCTGGGAAAGTCGTAGTAACGTAGATGAGTCAATGATACCGTACTATGGTAGACACGGACTTAAACAATTTATTAAAGGCAAACCCATACGTTTTGGATACAAAATGTGGTGTTTAAATTTTAATTTAGGGTACTTGGTAGACTTTGATATTTACCAAGGTAACAAAGGGTCAATGAATGTTATTGAGAAAGATATATATGGCTTAGGGGGGTGGAGTTCTTTTACGTTTCTCTAAAGTACTACCAAAAGATGACAGTGGAGAAGTCTTACCACACAACATATACGCTGATAACTTTTTTATGAATCTAAAAATAGTCGACAAGTTTACTGAAAATAAAGTTGGTTTGACAGGAACAGTTCGTGCTGATAGAATAGAAAAATGTCCACTACCAGATTTAAATTAAAAAAAAACAAAAAGAGGCACTTATGTATTCCTTTTCGATAAAGAAAAGGGCACACTAGTGTGTAGATGGAATGATAACTCTGTTGTAACTATGGTATCAAATGTCGATGGGGTTTACCCAATTCAATCTGCAAAGCGCTATTCAGTTATAGAAGGGAAAAAAGTTATCATTCAGCAACCCAACATAGTAAAGATGTACAACAGTTTCATGGGCGGTACCGATCGTATGGATCAAAACATAGCTACGTACAGAATAGGAATTCGGAATAAAAAATGGTGGTGGCCAATTTTTGTATGGTGTATAGACGCTGCTCTTCAAAATGCTTGGCTTATACATAGAAAATCTCGAAAGGCAATAGGAGCAGAAGAGTTGGGATTTCTTCAATTCAAGAGAGAAATTGCTCTACATTATTTACGAAGTTTTGGTCAAATTAGGTTGAAAACTGGTCCTTCGGTTACACCCGTGGTAAGCAGGATTTCGGAATTAGTACGATTTGACAACCGCGGACATATGATAAATTCAAAAGAAAAGAGAACTAGATGTGCACTGTGCAAATCAACTACTAATAAGTTCTGCATAAAATGCAAAGTAGCTTTGCATGAAAAATGTTTTATAAGTTTTCATACAAAATAAATAAAATTATGTATGATATTTGATCTTTTTATTATTATTATTATTATTATTATTATGTATTTATTTATTATCATGTGTTATATTTTTATTTGTTAATGAGTTGTGCTTATATTTTTTTTAAATAATTGATGCCTTTTATAATAAAAATTTGAAACTCTGGTGTTTAATCGAAATACAATTTTTTTAATTATCCTTTTAACTAACACACTGTTACTGCCCGGTGTTGCGAAAACGCAACACTTGATTTTAGCGCTCCTAGTGGTGAAAATTACAAACTATCAATATACGTTGTAATTTTGAGTCCTAAATAATAAGTAATGATAACATCTAAAAAAAATTCAAAAAAAAAAGTTCTGAGCACTAATGGGTTAATTGAAAACGCTTAAAGGATTATGTTTATTTTAGCTGGATGTAGATATTTTAAAGATTATTTATAATGTAATAGGTATAATATTTTTCTCATGAAAATGTGTGAAAAATTGATTTTTTTTTTTAGATTTTGGCCTTAGTATGCATTTTACGACAAATATGTATATAATAAAATTTTTAGAAAATTAAAAGATCTACAACTTTTATTCAAATCATTTTTCTCTACAGAGCCTAGTTTAGCGTGAAAGAGTGATTTTCCGTATTTTAAAGCCAAACTGAGGTTGATTTTCGTTTTGTGTTTTTCACTCATGGTTAAAATTAAATTATGTTTATTGAAATTAGTTTTTTGTTTATTTCTAATGTTTCATTACTAATGTTAGGTTATATCGTTAGTTATTTGCATTGGCAAGAGAAAGTTATGTGTTTCACACCAGATTTATTTAAGTTATGTAAGTTTATAGTAGTATACATTTTCTATAAACGATAAATGTTATAATTTTAGACGCTTTAAAAAAATTAAATGACGTTTCAACGAATCACTTGTTAAAATTAGAATATTAGAAACGTAAGGTAATTTTTTACATTTTGTGCTCAATAGGGAAATTTTACATTTACAAAATCTAAACATAGCAACACTGAATGAACAACTGATAAATTTATGGAAGGCACAAAATGGTGGTTGCGTTAATTGTGCAATGTGTGCGTGCGTAGATAAGTTTATTGTTCAGATATTTGCTGCTAGATAGAAGCATTTAGTGTGTAGTGTTGTTCAAGTGCGGTACTTATGGTAATGTTTATTGTACGTATTTGTTACGCATTAAAGATCTACAATTTCCGTACGCTTCTTTAACTAAGTAGGGTACATCAATATTCGAATATTTATTTACAATATTATTGATATTTTGATTATATTAATAAACGTTCAAGGTTGTTTATTTATTACGGGTACGTGTTATAAACGTTTATGATGTTACAAAAGTGATTTCTGTGGTGATTTTGTTAAAATTTAATGGGTGATACAATGTGTTATTTGTTGTTACTTAACCTATAATACGGGATCACTCGTTGTGATGGAACATAAAGAAGCTATATCATCACACGAATTAAAATCTAAAAGATTGAGTCGTATCATTAAGGAAGAATGTGCGTCTGATAATAGTGAGACAAATGACGAAAGCAGTATGAGTTTAAGTGAGTTAAGAGTAAAATTGAACCCAGACGATAACACCAGCGTGAATGAGTGGAAAAGTAGGTTTTCCGACGAATATTCTTCAAGTAAAACTTTATCACCATCTGCCATGTCAAGTGACGCTAGTTCTGTGCATTCTGGTAGATTTGATTCGGAGTATAGCGTAGGTCAGAGAATCGAAGTTAAAGACTACAGAACCGATACTTGGTAAGTTGATGCTAATCTCTTCACAAATTGTTTACTTCTCCAGTTTATGGTTTTTTTTATTAAAAACTTGGGCAATGTTTTCATAAAATTAATAAAACAGTTAAATTCTGATAAAATATAAAAATTAAAATTTTAACTGTTTAAATAATGACAAAACAAGGTTAGTTTGTTGACAAACAAACCCAAGTAGTCTAATTCAAAGTAAAGTTTAAAAAAAAAAAATTTAATGAAGTTACCTTGGATTTGAATAACCATGGTTTACATATAAAAAAAAAAACATAATTAATATTATTATCCTCGTTAGAGCAAATTTAAGACCACATGTGGTGTTTTTAACCATTTCTGGAAGCGTTTTTGTAGGCTTTTCTTCTTTCTTCTGTCCACCCAGTGTTTATGGAAGTCCTTAAAAGGTGGTAATTAGTTGTTCTAAATTTTGTTCGGTCCATTAAGTTTTCTTGCTGTATTCTGATGTTCTGAACATCATTTCTGAATTTTTTAAACCATTTATCCAACAATTTTGGTCTATTGTTTAGTGTCTTAAAAATTTGTTTTGTCAACCAGTTTTCATCCATTCTTCATAGTTGTTCGTAAAAGTCTTCTTGTTCTAAGTCGTTCGTTTTACTTGTACAGTTCTTGACCTCGTAACCTATGTTGTTCGTTTACTACCTTTGGACCAATCATCTTGCAGAGGATCTTTCTCTTAAAACCTCTGCTCTCTTAGACCAGGTTTCTCAGTCATTCTAAGGCGGAGTGCACACCTATGTGATACGATACATAAGATACGATATTTATCTTATGCGATAAATGTCTGCTTGCTCAATACAAAACACATTGCTGGTGAAAACTTGCTGCACACCAGTGATACAGCGACATTTATCCTAAGATATTTGTAGCATACGATATGTTCGGCTTATCTTATGCGATAAATATCTTAAGACATTAGTCGTCCTGACACCCCTGTTAAAACATCATACTATCGCGTTTTCTTATTTTCATTGTTAAAAATTTGTTTTAATTATATTATTACAATAATGAAGGACGATCCTGTTTTTATGATATTCTTTGTAAATGAGGGACATTTTCTCTAAATCTGAGAAACTAGATTTAAAATAAAATAAAAATTCTCAGGTCTCATTCTGTATGTCTCCGTGAATTTATCTTCGTACAGCGATAGTTCTTTATATAGAATAGCTGAGCTGTGGTGTGCATTGTGTAAATTATATCGATGAACCCAAAACCTTCTGTTTATCTTTCTATTTCGCCTTCTACGAAAATACCAACGGGAGATTACAAAATCCTCTTCACTTGAGAACTCATTATATACTGAGAAAATTATTAAGATTATATCGTACAAATAAAATCGTATCTCACTGGTGTGCATTCATGTAAGATATATGATAAATATCGTATAAGATAAGTATCGTATCTTATGTATTGTATCGCATAGGTGTGCACTCTGCCTAAGGCATGCACTTGCGTACAGATGTACAGGTTTATCACAGTATTGTAATATCTAATCTTGGCTTGTCTTGAAAGGCGAAGAAGGCTTGTCTTCTTATACAAGTGGCGAGTTCCTCAGAATGCACCTGCTATCTTTCCTCGTTTGTTGTTGTTCGCTGGTCTTAGGTTGTATATCTCCCCAAGGTATTTGAAGCTATCAACTTTTCCAATTTTTACTTTCTCTAGCCTATATGAATATATAGGAAGGAAAGTATTGTTTTCATGTCGATTTTTCGAAATCGAGTTTTCACCGGATCTATACGTTTTCAGACCCCCTGAACCCAAAAAACATGTTTTTAGCGATTGGTCTGTGTGTCCGTGTGTGTGTGTGTGTGTGTGTGTGTGCGTGCGTGCGTGCGTGCGTGCGTGCGTGTGTACAAAATATCTCAAGAACGGAACATCGTACGAACTTGAAACTTGAAACTTAAGTTACATACTACTACCGGACCCGACATGAACATTTTCATCAAAATCGGTCAACCAGATGTAGTAGTTTATTCTTGTAATTTTTCACTTTTTTGCGATTTTCTCAAAAACTGGTCCTACGATTTTTTTTAAAATGGCCTCATTTACTCAATTTTTTATTCTCTACAAGATAGGGTAGGCGTCATGTTTGCTGAAATTCTGGGTGAGGCTGTTTTCACGTAAAAACAAAGTTTTTTTAAGATTACGGCTTTAATATGCAATTTAGAGCAAACATTTATATAATAAAAGTTATAGAGAATTTAAAATTCTACAACTTTTATTTCCAACATTTTTTTGTATAACGCTTAGTTTAGCGGTAATTTGCGATTTTCTGTTTTTTTCTCACGAAAACGTGAGAAAAATCGATTTTTTTAACATTTCGGCCTTAGTATGCATTTTACGACAAAAGTGTTTATAATCATATTTATAGAAAATTAAAAGATCTACAACTTTTAGTTAGAGCATTTTTCTCTACAGAGCCTAGTTTAGAGAGAAAGAGTGATTTTCCGTATTTCTAACCCAAACTGAGGTTGATTTTCATTTTGGGTCTTTCACTCATGATTAAAATTAGGTTTTGTTTATTGAGGTTAGTTTTTTGTTTATTTCTTATGTTTTATTACTAATGTTAGGTTTATTGTTAATTATTTGCACTGGCAAGAGAAAGTTGTGTGAGTGTTTCACACCAGATTTTTTCGTATTATATTTCGGGTGACGCAGGGCTGTATTGTTGTTCGTTATGCATTTAGTTGTTACAAAGATACAAATACGATTGTTTCTAATCTAGATTACCGTTTCTAAACGTAAGATTACTTCCATAAATGGTAAATAAAGGTGTATTTTTTCTTAAATAAATTTAGAAAATTTAATTCTAAAAAGATTCATGTGAATTTCTCAGGAAAAAAATGAATAATAGATATTGAAATTTCGCTTTATTTAAAACCAAAACAGAGGTACATAAAACGCACATTCTTAACTGCATAAAATATTAACTAATATAACCTGCATAAAATGGGAGTAACAGCTGATCATTATCAGCTGTTACTCCCATTTTATGCAGGTAAGAATGTGCGTTTTATGACGCACATAATATGCACATTCTTAACTGCATAAAATATTAACTAATATTTAGGTTGGGAGTATCAGCTGTCACTCCCATTTTATGCAGGTAAGAATGTACATTTTATGTGCGTCTGTTTTGGTTTTAAATAAAGCAAAATTTCAGTATCTATTATTAATTTTTTCCTGAGTAATTCATATGAATATTTTCAGAATTAAATTTTCTACAAATTTATTTAAGAAAAAATACACCTTTATTTACCATTTATGGAAGTAATCTTACGTTAAACACAAAACTGTTTTATTTCTTTGCACTAATTCGTGTGTTTTATGTAAGATATCTCTGAAAGTATTGCATTTACAGCTCTGGAACCAATTTTATTCAATTTTTCAGATTAAAAAACATAAGAAACAATCGTATTTGTATCTTTGTAACTACCTTTAACATTTTTATACGGCCTTACTTCACCGAGGTTACAGAGTTCTACGTGAAATTTTTCGCTAGCCGTAACTCACTAACTAAGCGTTTTCAGGCATATGTTTATATGAACTTTTTTTCTTATTTTTAGCTGTAGAATGAAATCCCAAGAGATTGCCGTATAGTTTTGAATCACCCGGTATAGGCCTATACAACATTTTTAAATCTTTAATTTTTACATCTTCGTTATGGCTTATGTAAAAATTCGAATATAAGGCAACCTGTAATTTTTAAGAAGAAATCTCTGGTAAAAATCCTCACCTTATATTTGGGTAAAATGTATTGTATATCCTTTTTTCATGTTGTACAAGGGATTTTTTTTAAGTAAGTACCGTTTTAAAATTCCGCCGCAGGGGAGCGTTCTTTATAATAGTCCCCAGGGTGCAGAGGTGGGGGCGGTTACAAGTCATCTGCAGTGCCGCCAAAGGCCTACGCCCCTTTCGGAACTATTGGTGGTTCCCTCTGTCGCTAAGTCGAAAGCTTTGATAGTCGACAGCACAATACCTAATCAAAGCGGATGACGGTGCTATAATATTGAATGAAATGTCTAATCAAAAGTGCTTTGGAGCGTACACTAGTCCCTCATTATTAGAAGGTTACGTTCCGGAAGAGTTGCCACGGTTCGTAAAACCGCGGATAATGATACCTTATATGAACAAAAAGATGGGGGTTAGGTTCCCATGAACAAAAATAGTTATGGCTGTTTGCTTCTTCTTCTTTTCAAACTCCTTGTGGACTTCTTCGTATGGTATCATCAGCTCCTGAGTCCTCTTTTGAATTAAAGGGCCCTTTCCATAACGGGTTCCGTCTCCAAAACGTGGTCAGCGAACTGCGTTGTCATGCTGAGGATCTCGTTGATGGTTTGTGAAGAAATAAATGCTTGGCTTCGTTTCAGGATCGTCAAACAAGCAAAGAACTGTACGTACGTATGAAGAAGTTAGACTGACACATGGAGGAAAACGTACGGAGAAATTACAGTATGGTGCTTGGGCGTACGTATGGTGGTGGGGATGGGGTTGCACTGGCGGGGCCCAGTACCCGGTGACGTGCTCGTTACGTACAGTACGCGGAAATCTAGCTTCGCTCATGGCGGCCGTCGCCATACTAGTGTGTGACTCAACATGATACGGACTCCAAAAAATATATTCAAACACGTGTTTTTAGAATTGTATGACTTCCTCACCTAGTACGGTGTACAAAAGGTGAAAAAACTACGTATTTTAAGGTTTTAGGCCCATGGACAAAGTCCGCGGATAACTGAAATTGGCGGATACCAAGGGATTACTGTACATTATGGGCAATGGCTTACAGTCTCAGGTTGGCAAGCGGAAGTATCATCTTTTCTCTTGCGGGCTCTTCGTTGGAGTCCGACCCGTGTGCCGATAGTAGATGTCTCGGCTGCTGTTGAGTGGATTGGAATCGAATTACTTCGGGCTCAGTGGAGCGTTCTTTATATAGTTTCCAGAGTGCAGCGGTGAAGGCGGTTGCAAGCCCTCTGCAGTGCCACCAAAGGCCTACTGCCCCCGTTTGGAACTATTGGTGGTTCCCTCTGTCGCTAAGTCAGAAGCTTTGATAGCCGGCAGGTTAGTACCTAATCAAAGGGAATGACGGTGATATAATATTGAATAAAATGTGTTGTATTATTGTTTGATTGTTAATTTCAGGTATTTAGCGAAAATAGTGGAAGTTGATTATGAGGATAGAGAGATATTTATTCATTATGAAAGGTGGTCTCAACGATTTGATGAGTGGCTTAAATGGGATAGTCAAAGGATTCGGAAAGTGAGACTTGCACCGTAAGTAAAGTTCTGTTTGTATCAGTTATTAATTTCCTCATTAATTTTTTGAAAATTGGTTATCATGAATGTATATACCAAATGTGTGAAAACATTATGGTGGTTCTTACCATCCGATCTTCCCAGTGTTAAATTTGCTAAAATTCTGGTACAGCACTGTATGCGGTTCTGGTTGCAGGACAAATGTAGCCGGCCGCGTTGGCGATGTTGGTAACGTGCTCGCCTCTCATCACGCGGTCTTGGGTTCGAATCCCACTCGGGCTTGGCATTATTTTATAGAACAATGTGTATACCAATCATAATATACCAGTTGTCACACAGCATTTGAACCATAGAGAAAAGGCATTGGTTTTCATTAGTTTGTTAATATTTTCTTCCCATGAATAAATGAAGACTTGCAACAGTCAGGAATCATTAGAAAATGTTTAGACCGTTTAAAAAATATCAATTTTGTTACATTTTAAGCTTTATTTTAGCTTAAATACAGAAATACATATATTTGTAACCGTTTTTCATTTAAGTATCGTAAATTTTATAAAACTTTTCGCATTGTTATGTTTGGAGTAATGGTAACGCTCTGATCTGAAGATGTAAAGGTTGGTGGGTTGAATCCTTCAGCGGTAAAATATTTTATTGTTCAAAATATATTGGAAATCTATCCATTGTACAGTTCAGACTTGGCGCCGAGTGATTTTCACGTGTTCCGCTAAGGAAAGGAGTTTCTTAGTGGCAAGTGCTTCACCACTGATGATGAGGTGAAAGACTGGTTATCCTTACTGGCGGCAGATGTCTATGACTTAAACATACAACAACTTGTAGAAGGTTATGACAATTTGTTAAACAAATATGGGTACTACATAAAAAAAAGAAACATAAGGAATTAAATAAAAAATGTTTTTTTAAAAAAATCTAAGATGGTTTATGTTATACAAGAAATTGAACCTACTTTCTGAATAACCCTCTTTTATTAATTTAAGATTAACCCAGTTCAAACTGTTGATCTAATTTTAGGCCATACACAATTTGATGGTGAGGGAGGCAACAAAACGTGCTACAGCTAGTTAAGTATAAGTCGGAAACCTGTAAATATTTTTCTTTTCTAGTAGGGAATTCTTTAACGCATCTAATTGTGTTTACAGAAATAGAATATCATAAAAGGGAAAATTTTTATTCTCTTTATAGTGTGTAGGTGGCATTGATGGTTTGGGAATTGTTTGTTATGAATGGAAGTCTGTCCAGCTCTTGTGTAAGTCAATATACATGCATGTTCTTTAGTTTGTGTTGAAGCTATGACATTTCTATTATGGAATTTGCCCTTGAAGGGGGAAGACATAGTACTGTTCAGGAGGGGGTTTACCATCACAGAGGCAAAAAATTCGACACTTTGCAGGGTTGCAAAGGACGTGTAATGGCTTCCTTCTTACCGCACCTACAGAATTTTTCAAAACATGTGGTTGTAGGGCAAAGAATTTTCAACATTGCTTTACAGCAGTAACCTAAATATAATAGTGGCTCTGTGACGTCACCGTAAAGAATGTAAAATACTATCCCTTCATGCTTCCCTGTGATGGGAAAATGGACTCATGTTGAACATTTTTTAACTTCGTCAAATATTTATGGAAATTTAAATAAAAAATAACATTTATTCAGTAAACTCTTGTCTACAAAACATGTTTCCTAAATATTTTTGCTAAACTGAAATTTAAGCCCATTATGGTAAAAAATCTAAAGTAAACAAACATTTTTGCGGATGAAAATTTCGCTCGCCTAAACGCAAAGAATTATGACGTGATTTTCTTGAAATTATATTCAAAAGGTGTGTACATATTATATGAATAAACTAATTTTTTCAGAATTTTTTGTCAGCAATGATGTTAGATAAAACAGTTGTTTTGAGAGCGTGTTTTGATTTTTGCAATTCTTCTGTTTTATGAGAAATAGTCCGTTTCGTAAGGGTTAAGTAAAATTTACGAAGTATAATGTAATAAATTTTTGTGTTCCTGATTTTTCAGATCTCCTCATCGGTTCAAGATGGGTGAACATGTTTTAGCAACTTGGAATTATACAAAAAAGTATCCAGCTGTGATTAAAACAGTTTATCAAGATGGTAAGTAATTTTCAATCCAGTCCTTTATTTTTCTTTGTGTTAAATCGTGCCGTCTTGTTTCTTTCGACATAATTTAAATTACATTCATCATTGAATAAGAATAATCGGTACCTACTCTTTTATTCTGACACTTGCTGCGTTATTCTAACCCAAGCTCCCTGAGCTTCAACAGAAAATTGCACTTATAAGCATAAATAACCAACAATTCTATAAATGAAACTAATTTTACTGATAACAGGAATTTTGTTGGCATCTGTAATAAATCACCGGTGTAAAGGGAGAAATATGATCTGAGAATAACTGAATTTGTGAAGTGGAAAGAAATCTGGTGTGAAACACTCATTTATGACTTTCTCTTTCCAATGTAAAAATTACCAATTTTGGTGAACGGTATATGTAAATTTACTAACTGCCAAAATACAAAGTAAGAGAACAAAAGTTGTAGTGGTTTTATTTTCAGGAACTTTTTTTTAGTTTAAAGTTGCATCGTTAGCTTGGTTATTAGGGAGTCAGTTTTGGTACTGTAACGGTGGGTTTTAATGTGTTAAAATTTCCTGACTCAGATTGGGAATCGAATCTGAGATCTTTTGCTTTGTTGGCTGGTACGCTAGTCAGTACGCCACAGAGGCAGTCTAAGTAACTTTTATTTTCTGTACAATCACCAAATTCATAGTACTGTAAGTTCAGATCAACACATTTCTTGAACTAGTTTTATAAAAAATATGTGTTCACGTTACAGAAAATTCCCATTTAAAAAACCGATTTCAATGAGCAAAATATGGCAAATAATAATAATATTTATTTATTCCACTTTATACAAATACAAAATTATATCTTATCTACTAGGAATAAATAACCACCAACTCAAGTAAACGGTGGTTATATATATATAAAAAAAAACACAAAATACATAAAAACAAGTTTACAAATGAATTATAGAAATAAATTACACATCAAATGTCGTCATCCACTACAAATGACAATTCAAATTTTAGCGGCAGCTACAGCGCATGTTAACTATATTTTTTAACAACAATATTAACCCAGCCGTCAATCTTCAGAGCAGATATTCACCTGTACATGACTAACACTAAAATCAGTTATTATTGTTATATTGTTTACCAAGATCAGTAAATTCCTACAAAGACTGAATAGCAAGCACTGCAAGTCAGCAACGGTAAAATACCAACACTAACCAACAATTCTTACAAGTGAATCAACATCAGTTATCTCATTGAGCCAATCTTTAACCTTTCTTGAAAATATTAACACATTTAAGCTATTTTTAATTTCAATAGGCAACAGATTAAAACACTTGGGACCCAAAAAAACAAAAGTTTTAGCAAAAAAGGATTTATTAACTTTCGGTCTTACAAAAAGTTGTTGGCTTGAACCTCTAGTTCTGTGATATAAGTTTTCAGTACCTCTGTTGCCACTTTTTTTATAAAATAGTTTTAAAACTTTAAAAATAAATAAGTTTTTAATGGGCAAGATACGTAAATTTTTAAAATCATTAACAGTACTGTCTCTCTGACGTTTAAATAATAATATTTTAATGAAATATTTTTGAGTTACAAACAATTTATTTATTAGTTTATCATGAGTACCCCCCCAAAATTCAATAGCATACTGAAGACGCGATTGAACCAAAGAAAAGTATAAAGATCTCATTAAATTTAAGCCACATAGGTTTCTTAAGAAATAAAATGCCCGAATTGATTTACTGATATCAGAATGTAGCTGATTTACATGATTTCTAAAGGAGACCTTATCATCAAGAATCAATCCTAAATATTTTATTTCTTTTACCTGTTCAATTACTTCGCAGCTGCATCCAACAGGATCGGAACAAACGTGATATTTAATGTCACGATTGAAATTGACACCGACTAAGTCAAAACTAATTATTTTTGTTTTTGATGCATTTACTACCATTGCATTTCTCTCACACCATTTTCTTAGCAATACTAAATCATGTGATATAAAGTCATAAATTTGCGACCATTCATCGCTTGCGTAGATAAATGCAATATCATCAGCAAAAGCTGTAATTCTACCATGGAAGGATTCAAATAATAAATCGTTAATAAATAACGAGAAAAGATCTGCTGAAATGACAGATCCCTGAGGGACGCCAACTCCTGCCACCCTCTCATCACTTAAACAATTTTTCACACGGACTTGTTGCGTCCGGTTTTCAAGGAAAGTTCTGAACCAATTCAAAGCTGGGCCTCTAACTCCTGCAGCTTCTAGTTTGATAAGTAGTAGATTGTGATTCACCAAATTAAACGCTTTTTTGAAATCAACAAATAGCCCTGACACTTTTTTACTACAATTTAAGTTTTCAAATACATCGCGTAAGACGACTTCAATCGCATCTTCAGTACTTTTTCCTTTTTTGAAGCCAAACTGGTTGGGGGAAAAAAAGTCGGTAACATTTAAAAAGTTTAATAGTCTGGTCCTCATAACCTTCTCAAATATTTTGGAAAATATTGAAAGTAATGAAACTGGCCTATATTGCTCGACCGCATCTGGGTTGCCCCTTTTAAAAATTGGCACAATAACAGATTTTTTTAACAACTCAGGAAATTTCCCAGTAACAAAACTAATATTAATCAGTTGAGCAAGTGGACAAGAAACTAGGTGAATAATCTGCTTTATGAAAGAGACATTAAAACCATCAAAACCAGATGATTTTTTATTTTGCATACCTAAAACTACACTTTCCACTTCACATTTGTGAACAAAATTGAGAAATAAAGAACTAGGCTGTGATTTTAAATAAAGTGAATCACTCAAATTTTTAGAAATTGCGCACACATTAACACTATTCAAAAAGAAATTATTAAAAGTGTTTGCTATCTCCCTTTCGTTATTTATTTCTCGACCATCAACTACTAATTTTTCAATTAATTTATTTTTCCTTCCCAGCAATGAATTAATGACTCGCCAATTATCAGCTGGTCTATTTCCACATTGTTGGAATTTATTTGCATAGTATTGATTTTTTCTTAATTCTATATCTGAAGCTAGTTTATTTTTAAAGTTAACATAGTTATTTCTAAAGCAAATATCGTAAGGCCTACATTTTAATTGATTGTACAACTTGTTTCTTATCCTAATTCGTTTTAATAAGTTATCATTCATCCAAGGGCTAATTTGTTTTGCTCTAAATAACTGATTACTTATTTTAATTTCAGAAGTATTTTCTAAGAAACAACTTGATAGTAAATAATGAAATTGATTGAAGCTGAAATCAACATCATTTTTGTTAAAAATTCCGTTCCAGTTTATTAATTGGAGGTGTGATTTTAATTTATTTATATCAATGTATTTTTTGTTATCATAGACATGATTAGGAATAAATGACTTTTTATTAGGGATAGAAAGATTTAATCCAACTGCACAATGGTCAGATAAGTCGATATCAAAAACACCACCTTTCAGTGCATTCATATTACTGTAACGAACAAAAATATGGTCTATACATGTTTTAGAAATATCAGTTATGCGAGTAGGAATGTTGATTAATGACGTAAGTCCACTGTTGTTCATGATTGAAATATAACGATCCCTATCAGGATTATTTGCCTTTCCGAGTATGTCCACATTTACATCACCAAAAAACAGTGCGTTTGTTTTAAATTTTGCAAGGAAAGTCGGGAGTTCTTGTAAAAAAATTGATAGCGAGACACCATGGAGTCTATACAGACCAGCAATAGAAAAAAGCAAATTATTAATTTTAAATTGTAAGAGTGTACAGTCAGCCGAGGTGAGACGGCATGGGACCTGAGTAGCATTAATGTTCTTATCTACATAGATAAGAGAGCCTCCGGCCCGATAAGTCTCATTACAATTAGCGAAGCAAGAATAACCAGGAATTTCATAGAGTTTTAATTCCGCATTAGTTATCCAGATTTCACTCATTATCACAAATTGTATCGATTTGGATTCTAACAGTTTATTAAAAAGGGCAATAAACAAATTGAAGTTTTTCCTAATGCTTCTTATATTGACATGGACAAAGTTAATTTTCATGTCATGAGAAACGAAAAAGTTGTTCTCCAAATCATTGAACGCTATACATTCTGTGTCCATTTGACATTAATACAACAAAACTAAGATTGTACACAACAGTTAGTATAACAGGTTAGTATGCCAAAGAAATTGACACTTACTGATACAACATTCGAAAAAAGTAACATAAAAAATCAAAAAATTGTTAATAAAAAACATTGGCCCATGCCCGACATGTGAAATAATAAATAAATACAAATTGTACAAACAATCAAAGGTTGAAAAATCAAATCTGATTATAAGCCTATACATAAGTTTACCCACAACAAAGTAATTAACATAAACAATATTCCTAATGCTGTACAGTTTCAAAGAACCAAAACAAAATTTAATTTAACATATAAAATAATATCGCAATTGAACAAAACAATAATTTGGCCAAAAACAAAACTCACCACGATAGAGATGTCCATTATAACAAACAAAATACTCAATACCCCTACCAGTTAATCTTCTTGATATCATCAGCCTAGATGACTCTAACACTTTTGTGACCCTCTGACTTACGCACGTAGAATTTGCCCCCACGGCACCACACAAACCGTACATTCTCAGACTTGCATATCTCCTTCATCTGAGCTAGGAGAACCTTATTATCAGGTGTGAGGTGTTCCCCGATGTAGACCCTGGTCGCCGCAAAGTCCCTGTTGACATCGCAAGCCATTATACGTTTTTTCTCTCGGTACTTCTTTAACCAGGTATCGCGCTGTTCCCGGGTGGTGAAACGAGCAATGAGAGACGGAGTCCTAGCTTTATTGTATGATGGTACCCTGTGCACTGCTACTACCTCCCTCACATCAACCTCGACCCCGATGACTCGACCCAGATCACGCAGAATTTCCATTTCACTTTCACCTGGTGTTTTTGGTATGCCGTTAACTTCGATATTATTCCTCCTAGAGTACTGCTCCAACTCCCTCACCTTATTTTCCAGCACGCCAATTCGTTGGGATAGCACACGTGATTCCTGCTTTAAACTTCTGTTGTCTTCCATAATTTCCTTATTTTGAGACCTAATGGCCTCCATATTCATATTAGACTCATCAAGTTTAGTCGAGAAAAACTCCAGCGACTTCTGAAATTCTTGAAACTGGCTTGCGTACGATTTTAACTCACCGAAAATTTCTTTCTTGAATGAGTCCAATAGCTGAATCATAAATTCTTTAGTCAGAGAAGTGGAATTATCCTCTGACTTACTGCTAATGGATGGGGTCTTAGATTTTCTGCAATCCCCACAATACCAGTCCTTCCTCGCACCACGTGTCAACACACCCTCCGGAAACTTATTCGACGCACATTTATTGTGGTAAACATTATTACAACCACCAGCACATTTAAACACATCACTGACCCCTTCACAGCTTAAATCACACGCGCTGCAGTTACCAGACATTACGAATAAAAAAAATAAAATAATAAATTCAAAAGGTTATACTATAATAATTTAGTAAGCAGGACTACGCTTGCTCTTGTGCAATACAAAGGCTAGCTCTTATCTAAACGATCCGCTCACTACGACGGACTGTGGACGACTCAAATCACCAGTTGACGCTAAACTAAACTCTACAAAAATCCGCTTGAGTCAGACTTGTAGGGTTTATAACTTTTTATGATTTTGATTGTATATTTTTGTCTTAAAATGCCTTTTTAAGTAGCAATCAAAACAAACCATTTTTTTCCACGAGCACAGCCCTCCCCCCACATGTATTGCCTCAGACGTGTTGCTTACTTTGACTTGTAGAGCATAAAAAATGTAGTAAATGTCACCGGTTGGTGATTGTGAGTGGTGTGGGGAAACCTCAAATATTTGGAGGCCCTGAAAAGTAAAGTGGGCTGAGTCAGTTGATGGTCGTTGTTGTGACGGTCGAGGAATTGTGCGACACGGTGTCTCGTCGTTCAGCGATGACGTTGTCTTCTTCCCTTGCAGTAGTGCATCGAAATCTGCTTTGTTGGTACCTCAAGGCGCAGTGCTCGGTTAAGGGACAACTGTGGGCATTACTCGCGGTAGCAGATGTTAATGAACCCAATCTACAGTGGGTACAATGTTGCGTTGGTGAGCAGAAGTATCATTTTTCTGTTGCGAGGTTGTTGATGGTTCTTTATCCGGTAGCCATGTCCTGATGGTAAATATCTATTTGGAGCTGTAGAATGGAGTGGAATTGATGATCGGTTTAAATCTTACCTCCGCTTTATACTAATCGGAGTGTAGAAATGAGGCAGTTAATGACTATCAGCATTTGTCGGGATTTATCTGTCTGTATAGTCGGTAGCATTGTCGGCCGGGGAGCGCAGTACCAAATTAAAGAGGCTGACTAGGAAAGTGACAATTTTAAATAAAATTTTTGAAATTGAGAATATTGCAAAAAATCTGGTTAGCAATATAACCTAACTTTAGAAATAAACAAAAAACTAACCTCAAAAAACATAACCTAATTTTAATCATGAATAAATGATCAAAATGAAAATCAACCTCAGTTTGGCCTAAACATATGAATAATCACTCTTTCACGCTAAACTAGGCTCCGTAGGAAAAGTGCTCTTAATAGAAGTTGTAAATCTTTTAATTTCCTATAAATTTGATCGTATACACTTTTGTCGTAAAATGCATACTAAGGCTAAAATATTAAAAAATTGATTTTCTTACAGATTTTCATGGAAAAAAACAGAAAATCACTAATTACCGCTAAACTAAGCGTTAACAAAAAAATGTTTAAAGTAAAAGTTTTAGGATTTTTAATTTTCTACAACTTTTATTACGTACATTTTTGGACTAAAATGTATATTAAAGCTGTAATCTTAAAAAAACAATTTTTTATGTGAAAACAGCCTTCCAAAAATTTCAGCAGACTGGTGCCTACCCTATCTTGTAGAACATAAAAAATTTAGTTATGAGGTGATTTTTAAATAAATCGTAAGCTGTTTTTAAGAAAATCGCAAAAAGTGAAAAATGACGTGAATAAACTACTACTTCCGGTTGATCAATTTGAATGAAAATGTTCATGTTGGGTCCTCTAGTGGTACCTAACTTAAGTTTCAAGTTTCAACTTCGTATGATGTTCCGTTTTTGAGATATTTTGTTCACACACACATACCGATCGCGAAAAACATGTTTTTTTTTGGGTTCAGGGGGTTTGAAAACTGGTATATTCGGTGAAAACTCTGTTTCGAAAAATCGACATAAAAACAATATTTTCCTTCCTATATTCATATAGGCAAGAGAAAGTAAAACGTGAATAATCACACAAATAACCTTGGTACTATTTTTCTCGTTGACTGATTTTGGTGAAAATATTCGTGTCGGGCCCCCTTGTGGTATCTAACTTAAGTACTAAGTTTCAACTTCGTACGATATTCCGTTCTTAAAGTATTGGAGATATTTTGTTTACGCACACAGAACAAATGTTAAAACCTTTTTTTGGTGCAGTGGGCCTGTGTATTCCCAATGAAAAATTTATGAAAACAATACTTTTATTCCTATTATATTCGTATAAAAAAGAAAGAAAAAAAAATTGTGTAGGATATGGGAAAGTTATACTACTGTAAAGAACTCAAAAATACAAAAAAATAACCTATAACTTAATTGTCTAAAATTAAATAACTGTTTATATCGTATCATTTTGAATTAATTTTATTTAGTTTTGTTTTAAATAAAATAAAAAAAGTTGTAAAAAATAAAAATTAAAAATATATTTTATTTTATTTACGATTGTAATATCATAGTGGCTGTGGTAAATCAGTTTTGTATCTTTTGATTTGAAGTCATACATTCAGCTCTGATTTAAAACATTGTTTATATGCCAGCAATTTGAATTGATTGATTTATCTTAAAATAACTTACATTTTCTAATTGTTGTGTTGTTTAATTGTTAACATTTTTTGGTCGTAAGAATATCGAAATATTTATTATTATTTAAAGGTTAGTTGTTTTGTTATTTAATTAATAATAATGATAATTGTATTTATTGTAATTTAGGTTAGAAATATTTTTAGGTTATTTATTATATTTTTAGAATAATGCACTAATTTATTTAATCTGAATATCATTACAGTTTTAAAATTAATAATATATTTTCAGTAACTAATTAAAGCATTTTAAGATATTTATATATTAGGTTTACTAGGTATATATATATATATATTTTTCAAATTCTTATCGTTCACTTAAAATTTCTTTTCACAATTTTTAAACGAATTTTTGAATTCTCGTGACAGTTTTTGATATATTTATTAATCGTATGTTAATGTTGAATGGTATTTGAAAAAACCACTGAAATATTTATCTTTAGTTTGTTAAAAATTGGTTAGGACTTTTTTTAAAAGTTAGCCTATAGTAAACTTATTTTGTTCACACTGTGTGTATTGTAAATTAAATGTATTTAAAATATTGAAGTTTAAGTATGTCTTTTAAAGATAGTTTCGTAAAAGTTAGGTTGTTAATTTTTTGTATTTAGTTTACCTCATGTTTTTCGGTTCATTTGCGTTTTTGACAATTTGTAGGCCGATTTATGTTTTAGGTAATTGTTTACTTATCTTACACCAAACCAATTTGAAATCTATACTTTTTTATCTGGTGAATCCGATAATAAACCTATTTTTGCGCGCAAAATACTGTGGAATTAGTTAAAAGCTGTTTTATATCATTTACCGACATAACCTCACTTTCGTATAAAAATTTCAATTTTGCAGTTATATTTGAATTTTTTTACACTAAAAATGCTCAATAATATAGTAAAATTTCACTATTTTAACTAATTTTACTATTCACGCATTAAAAAAAGGGGTAAAATAATATAGAATTTCAAAAATTCAAATTAAAAAATAACCTAATACTTTGACGTAATGTATGAACTAAGATGTCATCTCACATTTCTTATTGTTTCAACACACAATATTTTATACCTTTTCATTTTTTAATATTATGATTATTATTTTCGTATCCCAAAAGTATTATCAGTTAGTTAATTGTGAGTAGGTTAGTATAGGTTAGGTATTATTGGTTTGTAAAATTTGAATAGGTTATTTGTTATTATACGTAGTTATAAATGCACATATCGGTTTTTTTATAGAAGGATTGTTTTATAAAATTTAATTCTAAAGGTTTTGGTTTGATATTAAGCACAGATAAATAACCTACATTAGTGTTCATAAATAAATAAAATAAATATAAAATAGGGCTAAAATAAATAGTTCTGTTTCTTATCACATGGTCAGCCAATTAAATGACTGAATCATTTAAGAACAGAAGAGGTAGAGGTGTAAAAGACACTAATCAGAGTTATCTCCTCTGAAAGTAATGAATTTCATTATACAGCCAGACCCTGTGGTGAAGGAAGTGAAAGTGTCATTTGCAGAGTGGAAAATATGTGCTTTTCAGAGGGCCCGGCATGCTGATAAGCGTACTTTTCCACTCAGTGAGGAAGGCAATTGTAAACCACCTCACTCCTCGTTTTACTTAGTAAAACCTCTACAGGTTCAAACCAGCCTTTTGGCTGATGACCTAAACAACAACAGTGTTCATATAATATGGTGAGTAAGTTATCGGTTTTTATATGCAGTTATAAAAATAAACATATCAACCAATAACCTACTCATAATAAGTTTATTTGGTTACTGTATGTACTTTTACACGCTCAATTTTAGAAAAAAAAATTTTTTATAGGTAATTGTTGCAATTTGCAGTTGTAAATGAAAGGTTATAGTTAAGTATATGCATTTAATATTTAATACAGTTTTTAATGATGTCATTACATATTTTTACTTTCTCTTGCCTTATGAATATATAGGAAGGAAAGTATTGTTTTCATTTCGATTTTTCGAAATCAAGTTTTCACCGAATCTACGCATTTTCAGACAGACCCCCTGAACCCAAAAAACATGTTTTTAGCGATTGGTCTGTGTGTGTGTGAACAGAATATCTCAAGAATGGAACATCGTATGAACTTGAAACTTGAAACTTTAGTTACGTACTACAACTGGACCAGACATGAACATTTTCATCAAAATCTGTCCACTGGAAGTAGTAGTTTATTCGTATAATTTTTCACTTTTTGCGATTTTCTCAAAAACGCCTCCTATGATGTTTTTTAAAATCACCTTGTTTACTAAATTTTTTATTCTCTACAAGATAAGGTAGGCACCATTTCTGCTGAAATTCTTAGGGAGGTGTTTTCCTGTAAAAAAATTATTTTTTTAAGATTGTGATGTTAATATGCATTTTAGCGCAAAAATGTATTTAATAAAAAGTTGTAGAGAATTTTAAATCCTGCAACTTTTATTCCAAACATTTTTTTTGTATAAGGCTTAGTTTTGCGGTAATTAGCGATTTTGTGTTTTTTTTTCTCATGAAAATGTGTAAAAAATCGACTTTTTTAAGATTTCACCCATAGTATGCATTTTACGATAAAAGTGTATATAATCAAATTTATAGGAAATTAAAAGATCTGCAACTTTTATTTAGAGGATTTTTCTATGCAGAGCGTAGTTTAGCATGGTCGAGTGATTTTCCGTATTTTTAAACCAAACTGAGATTGATTTTAATTTTGCATCTTTCACTCATGATAAAAATTAGGTTATGTTTTTTGAGGTTAGTTTGTCGTTTATTTCTAATGTTTTATTGCTAATGTTAGGTTATATTGTTAATTATTTGCTTTGGCAAGAGAAAGTTGTGTGAGTGTTTCACACCAGATTTTTTTTTGTTTATTTAAAGTCGCATCAACAGCTTGATCATTAGTGACTGCGGTGGGTTAAGAAACTGTAATGATGGGGTTTAACACATAATAATTTCCAGGTTCTAGCCGGGAATCGAACCCAGGACCTTCGCTTAGTAGGCTAGCGTGCTATCCACTACCTCACAGAGGCAGCCGTTTTTTACGTTCTTTACTAATGTTAGGTTATATTGTTCAATATTTGCATGGGCAATAGAAAGTATTTTGCATAATGATTGTATCATCCTGTAAATATTCTTAAACTTACGTAATTTATCAATCATCATGTCCTGCTTATATGCGAAACACATGTGACATCCCAAGTATCTAAAATTGGATACATGCTCTAAAATGTTTCCATTAATTTGTACGAGGTGATCATAAAGTCTCTCCGCAGTAGCTGCTTGGTGGCATAAAAATATTGTGTTCTGGTTAGAAATCCGTTTGACAGGTTACTCCCCTTTATGTGGACTCATCCAACATTCTTTTATTGTGTTTATCTCAGACAGCGTCAGTGCATATTGTGTTCTGGTTAGAGCCACAGTGTAGTAGTGTAGTTACAATATTACCGTGACTTTATTGTCAGTGTTAAAATGCTAACGATTGAAGAACGTGTTTTTTTGCTCGAACAAGTTAAAGCTGGCGATAAATACACAGACTCAGTTCGTCA
Source organism: Catonia carolina (assembly GCA_035578175.1). Classification (NCBI taxonomy): domain Eukaryota; kingdom Metazoa; phylum Arthropoda; class Insecta; order Hemiptera; family Achilidae; genus Catonia; species Catonia carolina. The sequence continues at coordinate 16,763,358 of JAQMRL010000014.1, read as the reverse complement.
GGAATTCACTACAGTTTTCCCTGGGACAAGAATCCCACATCGTGATACTGTGCGAGACTTGATTGCTAAATTTCGAAGTACGGGTTCAGTGGCAGATGCACCACGAAGTGGTCGTCCTAGTGTTTTTTCTGATGATAAACTACTCGACATTTCCGATAAGATGGCTTTAAGTCCGAACAAGTCATTAAGAAGACTAGCGCTGGAAAGTGAGGTTAGTTACGGAACAGCCCACACTGCTGTAAAGAAAACATTAAAACTTTTCCCATACAAAATAACAGTTGTGCATGAATTAAAACCTACTGATTCTGGCAAGAGATTGGAGTATTGTGAATGGTTCAATAATTTCATTCAACAAAATGGAATCGATGTTCTTGATGAAACATTTTTCACCGATGAGGCGTGGTTTCATTTATCCGGGTACATGAACTCGCAAAATTCTCGTTTGTGGAATACTGAAAATCCATTCTGTATTCATGAGGAACCACTTCATTCTGCAAAAATTGGAGTTTGGATTGCAATTTCTAGACGTCGGATTGTGGGTCCCATATTTTTCAATGAAACAATAAACGCTCAACGATACTGCACTGACATTTTGTATCCATTCATTGGCGAACTTGAGTTAAGTGAAATACTGAACGGCCACTTCCAACAAGACAGCGCAACCGCACACACAGCTCGTGTTTCAATGGCACTGCTTGCAGATGTTTTTGGTGATCGCATAATTTCACAGGGGTTGTGGCCTCCACGATCACCCGATCTAACACCGCCTGACTTTTTCTTCTGGGGTGCAGCAAAAGCAACTGTCTATAGAAACAACCCAAAATCCATTAACGAACTGAAAACTGCAATATCCGATTTCACTGCTTCTGTTACAGAGGAAATGTTACAACAACAAGGAAGGCATTTTCAACATCTACTTTAATGTATGTACACGTAAATTTAATAAATTGATAACTTGTTGTCGTTGTTAAATAAATAACTTGTTTTTGAGTGTTTCTTTGTATATATTTCACTGCGGAGGGACTTCTTGATCACCCTGTATTTTTGACCACGCCGGGAATTTTCCTAGAATTATCATTACTTAGTCTACTGAGTCAAATTATAGGCTAATCTGTGGGTATGTTGTTCAGCATAAACACACCCCTCTTTGTAATCTTTCCTCAGATTCCGGAATTACTTAAAATTTTATGAATTATTAGTGGCGTAAATCAGTCAATTTGAATCGGGGGTACTGATTCAAGAGGGGGTCTGACCCAACCGGGCTTTTACTGTTTAAATAAATAAAATGGTTAATAATATATAAAAAAAAATTGATTAACTGAATCATTTCCAGTATTGTGGGACAATAGTGTGGTCATTGGGTCCCGGGTTTGATTCTCTGTCCGATCTGCCATTCTTTCATCACTCATCTTCATATATCATCCGTCTCACCAACTGGATTAGCTTGACTGTTCTGCAAACAAAAAAAAAAAAAAAACTAATCCAGTTGGTGAGACGGATGATATATAAAGATGAGTGATGAAAGAATGTCAGATCGGACAGAGAATCAAACCCAGGACCCTGGCGTAGAAACCAGTTGCGCTAACCAATGACCACACTATTGTCCCACAATACTGAAAATGATTCAGTTAAACAATTTTTTTTTATATATATTATTAACCATTTTATTTATTTAAACAGTAAAAGCCCGGTTGGGTCAGACCCCCTCTGCTGCTAACTGGATTAGCAGCAGATGCAAAACGGTCAGATGTAAAACAAAAAAAAAAACCGAAATTTGGGTAAAAGAGTTCGGAAAGAAACCCAGTTGAAATAAATGTCTCTTCTTTCTTAGAATCAGTCAGCAAATACAGAGAGAAATGAGAAAAACATTTAATGTGAATGAGTGAAGATATGAGGGTGGTCTGAAAAGTTTCCCACCACAACGTAAAGATGGGAGCACTCATAAATAAAAGCTTATGAATTTTGTTGTTCATCTGCTGACAGCTACTCACCAAAGTTTCAGTCATATTGGATGCGCAGTTGTTATGTAACAGTCGTTTGAGTGAGTTGATGTGGAGTGTTTTTGTGAAAATGGACAAAATTGAGTATCAAGCTGTAATTAAATATTTGTTTTTGAAAGGCAGTACACTTACGCAAATCAAAGATGAGTTGGATTTTGTGTGTGGGGACTCTGCACCATTATTTACCACAGTGAAATTTTGGGCAGCTGAATTTAAACGTGGCCATAAGAGCTTGGGAGATGATGAACGTTCGAGACGTTCAAAAACTGCAACTTCCGACGAAAACATCGCCAAAGTTTACAAAATGGTGCTAGACAACCGCCGAATTAAAGTGAGAGAGATAGCAGAGGTTATGAACCTGTCAAAAGAATATGTTTATCCTGTATTAAATCGACATTTAGGCATTCTGTCCGCGCGTTGGGTACCGCATTTGCTCGCGTTAGACCAAAAACGTGTTCGAATGAACATTTCTAATGCTTTGTTGGCGCAGTTTAGGTGTAATAAATTAGAGTTTAGGCGCCGATTAATTACTGTAGATGAAACTTGAATACACCATTATACGGCTGAAACAAAAATACAGTCCAAACAGTGGACTGCAAAGGGGAAACGGGCTCCAAAAAAAGCAAAAACTGTTTTTTCAGCTGGGAAAGTGATGCCGACTGTTTTTTTGGGATAGTCATGGAGTTATTTTAATCAATTATCTTCCAAAAGGAAAAACCATTACAGGAGCATACTACGCATCATTACTTGATAAGCTAAAGGCAGAACTTGCAGAAAAACAGCCACATTTGCAGAAAAAGAAAATCCTGTTTCACCAAGACAATGCACCGTCTCACACCTCAGCGGTTGCCTTGGCGAAAATCCCCGAATTACAGTTTGAACTGCTTGATCATCCGCCTTACTCACCAGATCTAGCCCCAAGTGACTTCTTTTTGTTCTATTATCTAAAAATTGCACTCGGAGAACAGAGATTTTTGTCAAATGAAGAGGCAATCACCTTTGTGAACAACTATTTTACAGAGAAAAATGCTGAGTACTATTTGGACGGTTTACAGAGATGGGAGCATCGCTGGGAGAAGTGTGCAGAGTTACAAGGAGACTATGTTGAGAAATAAAAAAAAATTTTCAGAAAAAATGTCTTTTATCTTTGTTAGGTCGGAAACGTTTCAGACCACCCTCGTAGATGTGCTAAAAGAGCATGAAGCTATATACCTGATGTATGAAGAGATGTAGGTAGGCCACGAAAAAGATGGGCAGAGGAGTAGCAACAGTTCGGAAGGCCTAATCCATGACTGGAAGAAGAAGAAGAAGAAGAAGAAGATAAATAAAATGAGAGTTTAGGCGCTCCATATAAATAGGGGTAATGTTTAAAGTTATTGTACGTTTTCTTAACTAGTTGTTTATGATACATTAATCAATTTATTCACAGAGAATCATGTTTATGGATGCAAAATGTATGTATAGTTTAGGTTAAAAGTTGTTGATAGGTTAACATTTTAAGAAAAATTTTTATTTTTCCACAGATAAATACGAAGTGTTGTTCTATGATGGTTTTGCAAAAATATTAAAGGGTAATCGCATTAGTAAAATCGATCCGCAGGAGGTCGATCTCTTAGAGAAGGTGAGTATTTTATTATTTAAAATATTGTAAAGTTTTTTCCAGATTCTTTTGGGATCTGGTTGTTAATATAAATGATAAACCATTTTCATTTTATTAAGTATTATAAATTACTAATTGATAAGAAGTGAATTAGGCCTTCTTAAACCTTAGAGGATTGATTTAATTGGTTGTGAGGGTCTTCTGAAAAGTGCCAGATCCGATCTCATCGGATGTTGTTATATTGTTTCGTAAATTGCTATAATTCCAGTTGCCGCAACGTGAGACCGAGTGTTATCATGAACACGAACGACAGCACTAGAGATCAGTCCCCGCCGGCGGTTTTGAATGGTGCACCAAAGTTTTAATATGGTTTGACAATACCTCTCAGCATTTATTGTCGTTCCCCTTGGCAGAAAGTCTTATCAGAAGAATGCATTTTCGGTCCCCAAAAAACTGTGGTCATGATTTCATAATCGGGATTATTGATCGACATGGCGACAAACAAAGCAGTGTAACCGAGACATGAAACATCTTGGCGACGTAGTGGGGTACTGTCCAAGAGTGCTCAACTTTGCCAAATGACAGCCTGCGCGGATTTGATGCGCAGTCGGTTCTAACTTTAAAAATTATCCTCGTAGAATAGTCAATAAATAATAAAAGAACTTAATCAAACAACACTTTCTATCCTATGCTAGTGAAATCCATATATTGAATAAAAAAGAAAGAACATAAAATAGAATAACTAAAAAATAAACAAAAATAAAAAGGATGTGATTGCCTCGTATATTGTATTAGATTCCTACCGATTGTAGGTTAATAGTGGTTGATGAACAAAATGTCATGTTGTTGAATTATATTTGACCTTTTTGAATTTTTTAAAAACTGCCCTGAAGTAAATGTAATGTAGTGAAATTTGAGTGGATTGTAATAATAGAATTTTTATTTGAATAAAAATGATTAAAATAATTGTATTTAATCATATGTACGAGGGGTGTCCAGAAAGTAACAGACTTTTTAAATAAAAAATTAGGTAAAAAAAACAATTTTTATTATGTACATTTTGAAGGTTAACTCTTAGGCTATTTTTCTACGTAATCGCCAAGTAAATTAAGGCATTTATCATAACGTGGTACAAGCTTTTCAATGCCCTCTTTGTAGTAATCTGCCGCCTGCGAGTTCAACCACTAGTTTACACCAGCATGGAGTTCAGCATCAGTGTTGAAGCGTTGCGTAGCGAGCCATGTCTTCATTGCTGGGAACAGATGGTAATCGCTCAGGGCCAAATCCGGGCTGTATGGCGGATGATTACAAACTTCCCATCCAAAACCTTCCAAGAGCTCTTGAGTACGTTTGGCCATGTGTGGATGGGTGTTGTTGTGGAAAAACAAAACTCTTGTTTGGCCTCATTCAAATCACTCCATGAGCGTCCCAAAACACAATAGCCATGATTTTTCTTGGTGATAGCGTCTGCAGACACTTCCTCGGTTTCTTGGGCGAATGCGTGTGACCCCACTCCATCGACTGCAGTTTTGTTTCACAGTTGACGTGCTTTACCCAAGTCTTGTCACCAGTTACAATACGATCAATAACATGGTTTCCACTTGTCGTACTCTTCCAGAAATGTCAGTGCTGCAGCAAGTCTTTGTTTTTTGTGGTTTTCAGTTAGGATTTTCGGAATCCACCTGGCACAAAATTTGTGGTATCCAAGTTTACCAACCACAATTTCATGAATTAAACTCCATGAAATTTGAAGAAAATGTTCTGTGAGTTCCGTTACAGTGAAACGACGATTTCACGGATTTTTTCATTGATTTTCACCACCAATTTATCTGTCACAAGACTAGGCCTACCACTGCAATCCTCATCATGAACATTGGTTCGGCCATTTCTAAAATCAATGCACCACTGCCTCACTCATTATTCCTTTGCCGTACACATCACAAATGAGACGATAAATTTTAATCGGTTTGTAATTTTTCGCTAACAAAATCCATATCACACCACACACTTCACAACTGGCGGGATTTTCAATCGCAGCGCTCATTTTAAAACTCCTCTGTATAAAAAGTACAATACACACGATGCTCTAGCTACCACGGCCTGGTTGCGTAATGAATGTAGAAACACTGACGCCAAGATGGCAGCGCTAGCTCCGCCCACTGCCGCGCCTGGCCAAAACGTCTGTTACTTTCTGGATTGTCCTCGTATTACATCAGAATGCTGAATTGGGATTTTCTCGGTATGAGCTATACAGGCCCTTAGATTGCTTGTTACATCTAGGTGTAGACTTGTATCCTTTTTCAGTAGCAAGTAGCTGTTGTACGTATGTTGCCAGCTGACAAAAACACAACGTAGAACAAGCAGATGAAGTATGATTTATAGTCCGGTCTGTGGAATTGCAAATTGTAACATTTAAGAAGTTCGAAATGAGATTTTGTTTGTTGTGGTTCAATATTTGAATAATGTAATAAATTGTTTTATGTAAAATAAAATGGCAGCAGTTATTGGTCAAGATTTATTTGTCAAGGTTTCGGTTTGGTAAACCTCAGGCCAAATTGGAACTGATTAATCATTTTTGCTGTCTCTATGATTTTATCTATCATTTGTATAAGAAGTTCAGTTTTATAAATGTGTTGATATTTTTCGCTGTCAGAACTTATGCATGTTGAAATTTATTCGTAAATTTTTTTCCAGATGCCAAAAGAAATACCTAGAGCCCCACCGATTGGCACCGATTTAGATGTGCGAAATATTGGAACGAAAGAAGAAAGGCGACAAAAGAAACGCAGGTTAAACGTTGTCGAATTGTTACAATCAAATAAACGTAAGAAAGGCGACGATATAATGTCTTCACAGTCGTGTTCGGACACTTCTCCAGAACCCGTGGCTCGTCGAAGGTACCGACAACGGCGCCAATTGTCACAGCCTTCAACGTCTACTGATAAAAGAACAAGCGGTTATTCGGAAACACCGAAACGAAGAAATAGTTCGGTGAAAGCCGATGAAAATACTCAAGGTATTCAGGAATTGGTATCGGTGAAAATGGAAATGGATGATGATGTGAATGAAGAAAAAATCGAGACTGATGAAAAGAGTTTGGTACTGAAATCGGATACTGGTATTTCAACAACAGTGAAAGATAACGTGAAGGACGCTGATGTGAAAAATGTCAATCAATCTATTAAGTCTGAAGAAACTGACGAGGCGAATTCGAGTATCGAGAAAGATAAAGATTCTAATTCCGAATTAGAATTTACCGGATTCGAAACGAGTCCATTGACAATTAAACCGAAAGATTTCGAACAAATTAGAAGTAGCACTGTTAATCCGATTGATACATCTTCACCCATTATTAAAAATACAAATGATAATGATAACATTGAATCTGCGATACAATCGCCGATCGCACGAAGAATCAGTAAACGTGGACGAATACCAAAATTGAAAACTAGTCTCGGTAATCTATCTACAACACCGCGTTTATCGGCATTCCCAAAAATTAAACCGCGTGGTCAAATTTACAAAACCGATGTCAAATCGAACAGGAATCGGTTCGGTCGGAAATCAAACGTGAGCACATCGGATAATGAGACCATTTCGACTAGTTCATCGCAGATTTCATCGACGGTAAATGCAAGTTTGGATTCGAGCGATAAAGTTGATAATGATAATGTTGCGAACAATGATACAATCGGCAGTGTTAATCGCGATAGTAGATTTTCGAATGATACACCTGTTAATGAATCTGCGATGAATATTGGTGATAAAGGGTTGGATAGTAGTTATGGGAATGAAGATGCATTTTCATCGACAAGTAGTGTCGCTGGGTCTGTTAATAGGCGGAAGGGTAGAAGAATGAAGAAATCATTGAAGGTAATTTTTTATATCATTAATACTGTTTTAATGATTAGTTATTTTCTTTTCTTTTGCTCTTTATGAAATATAGGGAAGGAAATTATTGTTTTACGTAGATACTAGCCAAAATACCTATTCATTGTTCTTGGTGCCGTGGACGGTCGGTTGGGGTACCGAGTTCGATCCCTGCCAGGTCTGATATTCTTTAACTATTCATTGTTACCTACTTTCTTTCAACGTCAGTATTATTATTTATGAAAAAAAAATAGTTGAATGTAAAATAAAAGCGAGATCTTTGTGTTTTCAAATTAAAATATGCAGTGCTTTATTATTTTCATAATAAATGAAAGGTAAATCACAATATGAACACCACGATGGTGACCACTATTAAGACCACTGATTCATTTTTGACAATGTGACAGAAAAGGTGTATAGGGTACTGATGGAATAGGTAGGTAGATACCTGACTGAATGAATATGGGTTTTACCGGCACGTGTAGGCCTGTGTTTATTGTTCTGTTTATTTTGTATGCTAATATTCTAAAAATCTTGGTTTATTTTTTCAAAAATTGGTATTAACTTATTATGCATGAAAATGAAAAATTTTACATTATTAAACGTATTTATCTTTAAACGTTTCGTAATTTAAATTGTATAACTTTTTTGATACACTGACTTTTAACAGAGATATTCGTAGTTTTTTGTTTACCCCTCCCTCTAACCTCCCCCATCCCTTTGTTATATTAAAAAAATTTATAGCCTATTTTCATTTCAATATTGTCCAGAACCTAGATACCGAAATTCATTGAATTTGGGTCAGCGGTTCTTGCGTAATGCCGTTGCATATAAACGGACAAAAATTCAGTTGAATTTATTTTCAGTGTTAACGTGGTAAATCTGGCGTAGAAACGAAATTTGGGGCATTTTGAAAAATTGTACAGACAAAATCACAATTTTATTTGTATATATTTGTAAGTTAAGTTTTAACTGGAAATAGAGTAAATTCTCATTAATTTGAACTAATTGGGGCTCTTTAAGTCATCCGGATTAACTGTATAAATACAGGAGCCGACAGTAGTTAGTTCGGTAGTTACCGTCTTTAACACGGTATAGCTTGCGTATTTATAAAGCTATAATGCCCACAGAATTCGAACCATAGCGAAATACCATTAATTTTCATTGGTTTGTTAACATTTTCTTTCCACGAATAAATGAAGACTCGTTATAATCAGGAATCATTAGAAAATGTTTAGAACTTTTAAAAAATATCAATTTTAATACATTTTAAACTGTATTTTAGCTTAAATACATAAATTTGTAACAGTTTTCCATTGAATTGTAAATTTTATGAACTTTTCGCATTATTACATTTGGAGTAATGGTAACATTATGGTCTGCAGATGTTAAGATAGGTGGGTCGAATCAATCAGCGGTAAAATTTTTTATTGTTAAAAAAATATAGGACATGCATGTTATTGCATGTAAAGTACGACGGTTTTACGACTGTGTATAGAAAAAAAAGAACGTGTACTGTGTATTTTGAAATTAAAAAGACATTAGTACCTTAAATTATCCAGGGTAATGGTGGGGAGGAAGGCCACGCATAACAGAAAACCACAGTTGAGCCACTGGCAGTAATGAACTAAAGCAATTTGATAATACAGTCTTACTTTTATAGCTTGAATTTTCTATATCTCGTATTGGATTTCAGTTCCCATCAACCTTCCATGGATTTACCATGTGAAAACCCATCTATACCTCAAATTCCACCATTTCTCCAGGTTGAATTATTTATTTTGTTTCTTTTGACAAAAATATGTATCTGTTAATCCGGCCCTGGATAATCTAGGTACATTTGTAGTTCCATTATTATTTAACACTTTCAGTGCTAAGCGCGTAAATTTACGGCTTCACAAAACTTCGCTATAGCGCAGACCCCGTAATCATACAGGGTCGATTTTCACGTTTTGTGCAATACATACGAATGTTTTTATACGGGTTTTCTAATGCTGTGAACACTTTTCAACAGTTGTAGTTACAATTTTAATCGCTAAAGCTTGTTGAAAACGCTAAAGCGCTGTTTTGAACTCAATTAAATAGTCTATGACTCGTTTTACGATGTGTTGTGTACAAGTCAAAAAGTAGTGCGTCTAACCTAAAATTAGTAAAAAGTTTGCTCAGAGATGATCAGATTATTCGTGAATTGATGGATGAATGGTAAATAGTTGATTTGTCAGTGAATATTATAGTTTTATCAGTGTAGTTGTTTATTATGGTTCAATTTTTTTTTCAAAAAGCCCTTATTTCATTTGGGTCAAAATCAATACAAGTAATGTTAAAACAACTACAAAAAATAGCGCTTTGAAGAGGAAAAATGGAGCTTTAATTTAAGGAAAAATACATTAAATTCTATCAGAAAATAAATTTGCTATAAAATATCAAAAATGTTTAAAAATGTCCAGCATACTAGGTTGTTTGTAATAAAAATGTGCAGCACTGAAAGTGTTAACAGTATTTAAAAGAAATCCTACGCTATTTTATTATAGCAGATAACTCTATAATACGATTGCCGGCCGCATTGGCGCAGTTGGTAACGTGCTCGCCTCTCATCATGCGGTCTTGGGTTCGAATCCCATTCAGGCACGGCATCTTTTCATACGTTATAAAAAAATCATTTCATCCTTCACCGTCTGCATTAGCAGTAATTGCAGAACAGTCGGACGTTAAACCAAAAAAAAAAAAAAAAAAAAAAAAAAAAAAAAAAAAAAAAAAAAAAAAAAATCTATAATACGAGTGTAGTCTGAAAAGTTTCCGACCTAACAACGATACAAGACATTTTTTCTGAATTTTTTTTTTTATTTTTCAACGTAGTCTTCTTGTAACTCTACACACTTCTCCCAGCGATACTCCCATCTCTTTAACCCGTCCAAATCGTACTCGGCATTTTTCTCTGCAAAATAGTTGTTCACGAAGGTGATTGCTTCTTCATTTGACGAAAATCTCTGTCCACCGACCGCAATTGTTAGATGAGAGAACAAAAAGAAGTTGCTTAGGGATAGATCTGGTGAGTAAGGCGGTTGATCAAGCAGTTCAAACCGTAATTTGTGGATTTTCATCATGGCAACCGCTGAGGTGTGAGACGGTGCGTTGTCTAGGTGAAACAGGATTTTCTTTTTCTGCAAATGTGGCCGTTTTTCCACAAATTCTGCCTTTAGCTTGTCAAGTAATGATGCGTAGTATGCTTCTGTAATGGTTTTTCCTTTTTTTAGATAATCAATTAAAATAACTCCATGACTATCCCAAAAAAACAGTCGCCATCACTTTCCCAGCCGAAAAAACAGTTTTTGCTTTTTTGGAGACAGTTCCCGTTTTGCAGTCCACTGTTTGGACTGTATTTTTGTTTTGGGCGTGTAATGGTGTATCGAAGTTTCATCTACTGTAATTAATCGGTGCCAAAACTCGGATTTATTGCGCCAACAGAGCGTTGGAAATGTTCATTCGAACACGTTTTTGGTCTAACGTGTGCAAACGCGGCACCCAACGTGCGGAAAGCTTCTCATGCCTAAATCTTGATTTAATATGTGACAAACACGTGCTTTTGACGTGTTCATAACCTCTGCTGTCTCTTTCACTTTGATTCGGCGGTCGTCTAGCACCATTTGGTGAACTTTGGCGATGTTTTTGTCGGTACTTGCAGTTTTTGGACGTCCTGAACGTTTGTCATCTCCCAAGCTCTTACGGCCACGTTTAAATTCAGCTGCCCAAAATTTCACTGTGGTAAATGATGGTGCAGAGTCCCCATACACAGAATCCAACTCATCTTTGATTTGCGTAGGGGTATTGCCTTTCAAAAACAAATATTTAATGACAGCTCGATACTCGATTTTGTCCATTTCACAAAAACACTCACACCAACTCACTCAAACGACTGTTACATAACAACTGCACATCCAAAATGGCTGAAACTTTGGTGAGTAACTGTCAGCAGATCAACAATGAAATTCACTAGCCTTTGTTTAAGAGTGCTGTTATCTTCACGTAGAGGTCGGAAACTTTTCAGACCACCCTCGTAAATGGATGGTCTGATGCTATTTTTTGTTTTACAGAAACTTGACTTAAAGAAAGGTAAGAGTTGGAAGATTATGTCATCGAGGCGAAAGACTGATGAAGATGATGATCCAGAAAGGTGGAGTGGCGATATTCCGGAAGGTGCAAAACCTGTTTTTATTGATGGAGGAGATGGTAATTATATTAATATATCTTAGATCCAGTTTATGCACTGCGGCGAGCCGCAATGGCCTCCCGGTGCGACGTGCCGGTGTAGTTTTAAGTACATTGAACTAAGTGAGAGCGTTTATGTATAGTGCGGGGACGCCACAGTGAGCAACAGTTCGCTGTTGGGTTTCTAAAAATGTGCGGCTGTATTTATATTATTGCGGTATGTTGTCCACCACCACTAATCATATTTACATTGGAGCTGTTAATACTAGTGTGGTTGAAATTTAGTTTAGTTTAATTTAATTTAGTTGAAACTAAATGAAAATGCCTTTCAATGCCTCTTAACAAAAGCCATGAGCGAGTGGCTAACTACTGTGATGTTTCTCTTTCCACAATTAAAAAAGAAGAAGGAAATTAAAGACGTTAAGAAGCTGTTCAACAGTTTTGTTGACTCCTGGTAAAAAAAGAGAACTGTTAGGTAGTTACTAGTGAAACTGATAGTGAAGATGCCTTTGACAACGATAGTAAAGAAGGTGATTCATTCGTAAAAAATTTGTTCCAGTGGAATAAGGTAGCTGGTAATTACAGTAAATCAAACATTTCTAGTCGTGTAATTATGCTATAGGTATGATGATTGACTAAAGGTATTACAGGTCAGATTTATTTTGTATAATGTTTATGAAGAAAATTTTCTCGAATTAAACTACAGCTTACAAAATGTATGTAGAAACTGCACGGTAATGAAATTTACGAGTAGTGTCGCACTGTTGAGTTTGGCAGCACTGTCATATTTTCACTTCCCTTCCTCACAGCCCATCCATACGCAAAAGGCAATCTTGTGACTTTAGTATCTATAGTTAATATTTTTGGCGAAGTGTTTTGTATCCTGAAATATTTTTGGAGATAACCGGTTGTTGCATCAAGGTCTTCAATTATTCTATTATTATTAGTCGTAAAGCTCCCGAAGTGGAAGACGCTAAGTAAATTTGGTTTATTTTTGGGATTTCTTGTCCTTTTTATCTGCCCACCAGTTTTCATTCTTTGTGAGAATTCAGCTTTTCTTTGTTCACTCCATTTTGTTCCGGTTCTTGGAGCTCTTGTCTGTGGTTTAACCTCCCATTTTTTAACTTTTGTTCTAAAATTGTCTCTTATGAGAATTTCTTTGGTGATTTTGGCCAATTCTAAATCTTTTTTAACATTTTGTATCCATTCCCCCCCATTAACAAGTGATGATACATATTTTACTATTGTCTTTGTAAGTGTATTGTCAGGAAGCCTCATTATGTGGCCATAAAATTAAAGGCGTCTTTTCCTCATGTTTGTCTCTATGTTGGAATATTCTTCAATTTTGGACGTTCTCTGTAATCTGTACCCGTTTTTGGTCCATCTAGGTCCAAGAATTTTCCTAATTATTTTTCTTCTTTCTTTAAGCTTTCCATGTTTGTTTTCCTGTTAAGTGTCAAGGTCTCACTGCCATATAAAATTGTTGATTTGATTACTGTATTGTAATGTTATTGTATTATTGTGTTATTCTGTTATTAATATTAAAAAATTTTTTGTTCATTTGTTTGAAGGTAAAATGAGACAGTCGATTATAATCCCAGACAAAAAGTTACCGCCTGGTTGGACCAAACATACTATAATCAGGAAAAACAGTTCTAAGTGGGATGTTCTGCTGGTGAAGTGAGTAGAAACAAAGTTTTTTTTTAAAATAATTATATTTATATTAAAATTGTTTAAGTATAATAATAGATAAAGAATTCTTTTTAATGTTGAGGTTTTTGTGAATTTTGATGGTATGTAATTTTAATATCGGTGAAAAGGATCGGGATTTTATGTTTGTCTAAAAATATTGTTCAGTTTGTTAGAGAAATTGTAAAACAAACGAATCTTGACGTTTCAAGGAAAGATTCAAAGTAATGCTTGCGACAAAAGTGGAAGATATTTAGCTTAAGTTCCCAAAATGTCAAGTTTTTTGAACCTTTTTCAGCTTATTCTACATCTAACATGTCCTTTGAGAACATTGGTAACCATTGCGGTAATTTTTGTTTTGTCACCACTCAGTCTACGATCACTTTACTAGATGGTAGGGATCATCAACGATATGCGCAGTGATGAGCCCCGCCCTCTGACATCACTGGTCACCAGCAACAGCCGACACACGATACATACCGTATCGATCTGTTATGTTTACTTGTCTTAATACGGTCTGTAATATTTTACTAGTCTTTAATAATTGTGTTGTGCTATTGCTGGGTGTTCTAATCACGATAGTCACCAAAAGGAGTATGGGATTATAAGTTTTACTATTTTCCAAAGGCCATTGAAACTAGCTGAAGTGGATAAATGCTTGCAAGCGGGCCGATTCATTTTCTGCTGATAGTGGTCGCTTGTGTTTAGTACATTTTGACTGATTAGATTATGTATGCGATTGAAAGTCTGAGTTGCTACATCTTCCATTAAAACGTGTCTCAAAGACGAATTCAGTCCCACATTTAAATTTGCTGATTTGTAGTGCCGTTCTACGTCCAGTAAACCCGAAGTGTAGTGAACGTAAAAATCGAGCAGGGAAACTATACGCTTGTAAGAAAGTTTATGATATTTTAAACTCATCATCCAATTACGACACAGGCATTTCACAAAATGAAGGGATAGCTGTAGAGGAATGTAGGCCTCATTTTAATGAATTACTACCAAATTTGATTGTTGCACAGTCAGAGGAAATTGATCTCTTAAAATGTGAAACGTGTAGATATGAGTGTACGTTTCATATTTAGTCACGGTTACTTTACTAGATGGTAGCAGTAACGTGCAATTGTTGGATACAAGATGACGAAGTCTGGTCCCCAACAACTCGGCCGGTGCGTAGTGACAGTAGGATTTTTGCATTGTCTTTTCAAACATAGCGGTTTAGGTATGTTTACATGGGAAATCCATTTAATTCAATAATTCTTCTTTTGCAGCCTGAAGTTTTTATCTAAGTAAATGTTTTCTTGATTTAATTAGGCGTTTTCACGTTTTAAGAGATCAATTTCCTCAGACTGCGCGCAACATTCAAATTTGGTGGTAATTCATTAAAATGAGGCCTACCTTTCTCTACAGCTATCCCTTCATTTTGTGAACTGCCTGTGTTGTAATTGAATGATGATTTAAAATATCATAAATTTTCTTACAAGGGTATAATTTCTCTGCTAGATTTTACGTTCACTAAAAGTCAGCATTTACCAGGCTTAGAATGGCACTACAAACCGGCAAATTTAAATGAGGGACTGAATTCGTCTTCAAGACACGTTTTAATGGAAGATGTAGCAACTCGGACTTTAAATCGCGTACATAATCCGATTCGTCGAAATGTACTGAACACACGCAACCACTATCAGCAGAAAATGAATTGGCTCGCTTGCAAGCTCACTTCAATCTAGTTTCAATGGCCTTTGGAAAATGGTAAAACTTATTATGCCCAACTCTTTTTGCTGTCTATCACGATTAGAACACCCAGCAATCGCACAACACACCATTATAAAAGACTGTTGTTTAGGTCATCAGCTGAAAAGCTGGTTTGAACCTGTAGAGGCTTTACTAAGTAAAACGAGGAGTGAGGTGGTTTACCATTGCCTTCCTCACTGAATGGAAAAGTACGCTTATCAGCATGCCGGGCCCTCTGAAAAGCACATATTTTCCACTCTGCAAATGACACCTTCACTTCATTCACCACAGGGTCTGGCTGTATAATGAATATCATTACTTTCAGAGGAGATAACTCTGATTAGTGTCTTTTACACCTCTACCTCTTCTGTTCTTAAATGATTCAGCCATTTAATTGGCTGACCATGTGATAAGAAACAGAACTATTTATTTTAGCCCAGGAACGACAGATTGAGAGTAAATGATTTGACTCTCCACCTGTCTGTTATGGGCAAATAAAAGACTAGTAAAGTATTACAGACCCACACGGTATGTATCGTGCGTCGGCTGTCGCTTGTGACGAGATGAAGTCAGGGAGCGGGGCTTGTCACTGCACATATTGTTCATGATCCCTACCGTCCAGTAAACTAACCATGATTCTTCCTAATACGCATTCCACCTATAATCTGATGGATGATTCTCTCCAGATAATCCTGCCACAGGTTGTTGCCATCTGGCCAGTTCGTTGATTTGTTTGATCAACCACTGGTTGTGCCAAAATATCCTAGGTTTGATTCCTGGTCAGGAGTGGCATTTTTTTTATTACTCATTTTCATCACGCCCTTCTTGTCTGCATTAACCTTAATGTACATAACTGGATATAAAACAAGTTTAGCTTCTACTGAACACGGCTTCTACGCTGAGGTCCTGTGTTCGATTCCGCCGGTCAGGTCTGAAATTTTTTTCATCGCTCATCTTCATCTATCATCCTTCTTATCATCTGCATTAGCAGTACAGTGGAAACCCCTTTATCCGGACACAAAAAGACCTAATTTAATACGGCATGGATCAAATTGTTGGAGTTTGAACATTACTTAAATAACATAACTATCCGGATTATTACATTAATATTATTGATTTGTATAAATAAATCTATTTCGTATTAAGTTGCGTTTGTATTTGTTGTGACTAATTTCATATGTCTCGTTCTAAAGCATTTGAAGCACTTGATTTAATGTGCAAATGGTTTGAAGGGCAAAGTGAATGTGATAGCGTGCAATTGTTGCTGCTTAAGCAAATTCGGGATTTAGCGGTGACAGAATGTAAGAGTTGAATGCGCCAAAAAAACCTTCACAATTTTTTTGCAAATGAGAATACGTAACTGTACAAGGTGTGGCTATTAAATAACCAGACTGTGCCGTTCTAAAAAAAATTTATTTTTATTTTATACATAATCACTTATTGTCATCTTCAATATACACTCCTCTATCCCTACAATGCTCCATGCGAATTTTCCATTGTTGGAAACGGTGCTGGAAGTCATCTTCTGTTAGCTCCTTCAGGACACGTGCCGCTTTCTCTTTTACAGCTTCCACAGAATCAAATCTTGTCCCTTTTAATGCAGTTTTCACCTTAGGGAACAGGTAGAAAATAATAACATGTGATGAAACGTGGGTTTTTACTTATGATCCGGAAACGAAGCGCCAATCCATGCACTGGAAGAGCCAAAATTCACTGAGAGCCAAAAAAGCTCAAATGAGCAAGTCAAAATTTAAAGTAATGATGATTGTTGTTTTTTTTTATATCCATGGGATTCTGTACCTTCACTGGGTTCCTGAAGGTCAAACAATTAATCAATATTACTACCTTGAGGTACTTTCTAAACTACGTCAAAAAGTAAGGAAAAAACGACCCAAAATGTGGAAGGACAAATCATGGGTTCTCCACCAAGACAATGTGCCAGCTCATTCCGCGTCATCTGTCGAGAGGTTCCTAGCCAAGTGCAGCATCTCAGTGTTAGAACATCCACCTTATTCACCAGATCTTGCACCAAGTGACATCTACGTGTTCCCTAAGGTGAAATCTTAATTAAAAGGGACAAGATTTGAGTCTGTAGAATCTGTAAAAGAGAAAGCGGCACGTGTCCTGAAGGAGCTGACAGAAGATGACTTCCAACACTGTTTCCAACAATGGAAAATTCGCATGGAGCATTGTAGGGATAGATAAAAAGTGTATATTGAAGATGAGAATAAGTGATGATTATGTATAAAATAAAAACAAAATTTTTTATGTCAGTCTCGTTATTTAATAACCACACCTCGAATATTGTAGTACGCTTTGTAAACAAATATAGCGTACATATGTAAATTGTAATTGACAACTTGGCATTTTTAAATTTTGTACATCCATTGTAAATACTATTTTTTTGTAATTAGTCTCTTAATTGGTTTGACGCAGTTCTCCAAGCTGTTCCATCTTGCGCAAGTCATTTCATATCTACATACTTGTAACACCCTACATCTTTTGTAATTTGCTTTATTTATTCTAACCTTTGCCTCCCCCTACAATTCACACTTTCAATATTATCTGTCATTATTGATTGACCAATACCTGGATGTCTTAAGATATGCCCCACTAGCCTATCCCTTCTTCTGGTAAGATGTTTCCATATATTTCTGTTTTCATCCACTTGCCTAAGAACCTCTAAATTACTTATTTTGTCCACCCACCTATTATTTAATATTTTCCTTTAACACCACATTTCAAAAGCTTCTATCCTCTTCTTTTCTACAGCCCCTATCACACACGTTTCACTACTGTATAATGCTACACTCCAAACGTAGTGTTTTAAAAAAATATTTCCTAATCTGTAAATCAATGTTTGTAGTCAGTAAGCTGTTTTTCATTTCAAAGGCTTTTCTAGCTTGAGCAATGCTACTTTTGATATCACTTTTGCTCTTACCATTCTTTGTTATTTTACTCCCTGGATAGCAGTATTCCCTAACTTCCTATATATTTTCGTTGCCTATTTTTAAATTTCCCATCTCTTCTAAACCACTCTTGTTCCTACACAACACTTTCGTTTTGTTCTTAAGTAATCTTTTCTCATAATCTCATCCATTCTATTTAAGATATCCTCTAGTTCTTTGTTTGTCTTTGCTAATACTACTATTAAATACGAGGCGTGTTTTTTAAGTAAGTACCGTTTTGCGATTCCGCCGCCGCAGCGCTACGGTCGGCGTTCCGCGCATGCGCGCTGGTTACCTACATCTCTTGTCTGCGCACTGACGCCATTACAGTCTGATTCTTCATTGTATACGTTGTTTACTGAGTGTTTAAGATGCCTCCGACAATCGTGAGTCCCGCTGATTGTGAAGTACGGGCTGTTATACGATTTCTTAGTGCTAAAGGCGTAAAACCGATCGATATTCATCGTGAGATCGTTGAAGTTTACGGACAAAACATTATGAGTGATGGAATGGTAAGGAAATGGGTGAGAGCATTTAAAGATGGCCGCACAAATGTGCATGATGAAGAACGGAGTGGGCGTCCTTCGATCGTTAGTAAAGATTTGTTGCAGAAAGTGGACGAAAAGGTGAGAGAAAACAGACGCTTTACAATTTCATCATTGTCCGACTGCTTTCCTCAATATTCTCGTAGTGTTTTGTATCGCATTGTGACCGAGAACTTGAATTACCGGAAATTGTGTTCACGTTGGGTTCCAAAAATGTTGACGGATTTGCACAAAACCCAACGTTTAGGCAGTGCATTGACCTTCCTTGAGCGGTACCACAATGAAGGTGAAGATTTTTTAGACCAAATTGTTACTGGTGATGAAACATGGGTGGCCTACGTCGCACCAGAATCGAAACAACAATCCATGGAATGGCGACATTCATCATCACCCAAAACAGTGAAGTTTAAGCAAACAATTTCTGCCCGGAAAATCATGTGCACAGTTTTTTGGGACAGAAAAGGAGTATTGCTAGTGGAGTTTCTGCCTCGTAATGAGACAATCAATGCAGCGTCTTATTGTGAGACATTGAAAAATCTGCATCGTGCAATCCAGAACAAAAGACGTGGCAAGTTGAGTAAGGGTATCGTTTTGCTGCATGACAATGCCCGTCCACATGTGGCTAATCAGACCAAAGATCTCGTCAAATCATTTAAATGGGAAACTCTAGATCATCCTCCATACAGCCCTGATTTGGCGCCCAGCGACTACCATTTGTTCCTGCACTTGAAGAAACACCTGGGCGGTCGGCGTCTTCAAGACGATAACGAAGTCAAAACATTTGTGATGCAATGGTTAACAAATCAGGCGGCAGAATTTTATCAGGAGGGTATTCAAAAACTGGTGCCACGTTATGACAAGTGCCTCAATATTCACGGAAATTATGTAGAAAAGTAGATTAAGGTACAGGCTTTCATGTAAAAATAAAATTATTGCGATATCTTTGCACGTCTTTTTTTAATTCCAAAACGGTACTTACTTAAAAAACACGCCTCGTAACATCGACGAATCTCAACATTTTTATTGTTTCTCCTTGAATTTTTATTCCTGCGTCAAATTTTTCCTTCTCTTCATTTATAGCCTCTTCTATACACAAGTTAAAAAGTAGTGGTGACTATGTACATCCTTGTTGTACACCTTTTCTTACAGCAGCCTCTTTTTCATACCTTTCAATTAATTTTGAATCCATTTTGTACATAATAAACGGCTGTTTTGTACATACATTCTGTTCTGTATTTCAGAAACTCAAACATCCCTTTTTGGATTTCCCATAATCAGGTTCTGTCATATCCAGCTTACTTTAGATCCCAATTGATCCGGATTAGGGCGTTTCCACTGTAATTGTAAAGCGTTGGATGTAAAACAAAAAAAAAGTAACCAGGATATCTGGGGCCTTTCTCGAATTAATCGCTTTAATATATATCCAATACATAATTTGCTTTGATTTTTTGTTGTGAAATTCTCGGTATTTCACAAAGTCGTTGGCTTTTATATGCAAAATATTATTTAAATATTTTCTAAGTAACTCGTGGATTTATTTTTTTATCCTGAATCCATTTAAATCCATATTGATCTGACTTTTTAACCCTTTCCACTTGTATTATGTTCACACTGTGATTCCCCTCCACTTGTATTTATTTTATGATTTGTTGATACCCTATTACATTAATCATACGCGTAATGTGTTGTTATTAGTTTTAAGAGCGTGCTATACATTTTATGTTTGTTATTACTTTAATGTTAAAAATGATACATAAAAACTGGTTTTTCTCACTTAAAAACTTCTAAAATATAACCTGCAAAACATACACTGCTGTCGTAAAAACTAAGATAAAATAAACTGTGTAACTGGAAATAGATACCGAAAACCTAATAATAAAAACACGCAAAATAATCTGAATATTATTTTTGTGTGAATTAGTTACCTGAAAACATTAAACTGATTTTAAAGTGACACAAAATTACGCAAACTAAACAACGCATGTTCACAATTAGGTTAGTTTGTTTACTAGTTTGGTATGGCGACATCGATTCAATTAATTCCGTTTATATCGATAATCGGTAGTAGTCAACTATCGAAAACTACAAGAATTAATTTTTAAAACATCCCGTAGAGGCCAGCACACTACAGCAACTTTGTTAAACGCGTATTTTCATACAAAATCAGCTGTGAAAACTGAGTCGGATGGGGTCCGACATACGAGTGGAACGGTAATACTATCATGTCGGATCAGATCCGACAGTCGAGTGGAAAGGGTTAATATGATGTTCAGCTGTACATAATTTTTAAGTTTTGTCAATAGTTTTAAACAACAATAAACAACTTTGTTGTGATTTGGTTATGGTTAATTATTTGTGTATAAATATTTTTATATTATATTATACCATGAAATTGTGAGCCTGGATCTAGTTAGACAGTAATGCAGTATTTGGCAGAGTGAGAACAAACTTTTTATCTTTTATTAATATCTTATTTTCATAAAAATTAACGATTAAATTTTTTTTTCTTGCTTCAGAATTGTTAACCAAATTTTGAAAAAACTTAAACGTTACTGATTATTTCTTTACTTTGTTTTTTAAGGTCGTTCTTTCAATAACTACGGTGGCTGTTCAGAGTCGCTTTACCGGTGTGTTCGTCAAAATCACTGAATTCTTTCATATTTACATCTAAAAAAACATTTTTTTAAAAATATTTTGAAACCTCAGTGGATTACTTGAGTCAATTTCTGGGCACTCGTTTCTGGTTCTTTTCTTGGATTTTCCTCCAGTATTCTTTCATTTCGGCAGATCTTCTTTGTTGTTCTGCTTCTGAAAAGATCACTTTCCTGCTTCTTTTTTTATCTACTTTTCCTTAGAATCTAATATTTTTGTATCTTTTAATAGTTTCAGCTTTTTGGTTTTATTTTCTAGATCTTTGATGCCTAATTCTTCCGTATCTTTCTTGATTTCTCTTAACTACATTACTTCTGTCTTTTTCTGGTAGAGTTTTCTGACTATTTGGTTTGTGATTCTATCTTTGGGTGTTCTGATTATTTGTCCAAATAAGGATATTCTCTTTTTCCTCATCGTTTCTATAACTGATTCGGTCTTCTTGTAGACGTGTTCATTTGGTAGTAATCTCTACACGTTAAAAATACATTTAATACACTGAAAAATTACGTATAAAATTTTTTAATGAAAGACTATTAAACAATTTAACAGTAGGCCTATAAAATAAACAAATTTTTAAAATTAAAATGAATTTAAAAAAAAACAGCCCACAAACGTTACAAAACGTTGTGTGTGTCACGCTTGCAACTGACTGAGTGAAGCAATTCGAATGTCATGGGCAAGGCGGGTGGAGTGGCAACACTGTAAGGCAGGACGAGTGGTACACGACTGCTCGGTTTACTATGAAGCTTGCAATTTTGTGGTTAATAGTATAGTATTAATTAATTAAACTGGTGATGGTCAGTTCTTTTTAATCTGTGGGTTGGACGTATTATTTATTAATGTACTATTTTACTGTTCACATTTTTAATGTATTTATTAGTTCCTTTAATAGTTGTAAGATTGCTTGGAATATCAATGGGAAGGAAATATCTGCTGGTGGTGGTGTAGTGGTGAAAATATCAAATATTAACATGTTTTGTCGCTTTTCAAAAGTCGTTTCTGTATATATGTATTTATTATATTTAAGATATTGTAAATGTGGGAAAAAATATGGTTGTAAGGTTATACAGTCAGACTACTTTTAATTTGGATCTCAATGGATCAATATTTTTTTTCAATTTAGGGAGTTTTTGATTTATATTATTTTAGGTGTGTTTGGAAAGTGAGAACCGTTTTGTTTTAACGCTGCCACAGCATTACTGTTGGCACTCCGTGTATACATTTTACTTTCCTTAGTTCATTAGCACTGTACTAACGCTAAAGTGCTGCGACACAAGTTATTCAAGCATTCAAGTTATTCTTGGATTCATGAAACCTAGGTGCCTTACGTAAACATCAAAATAAAAGACCAATCAATGGTTTGGGGCTGTACCAATTCTCCATGCAAGCCGAAGAACCCCCTGCCAAACTTTGTCAAGGAAAGTTATGATTACGGTTTTTTGGGATGCCGGGAAGGTTATACAGTCGGACTACTCTTAATTTGGGTCTCAATGGATCGATATTTTTTCAATTTAGGGAGTTCTTGATTTATATTATTTTGGGCGTGTTCGGAAAGTGAGAACCATTTTGTTGTAATGTCATCACAACATTACTGTGTTGGCATTCCATGTACAAATTTTACTTTCCATAGTTCATTAGCTCTGCACTAACGCTGTCACAGTTGATTAATCTTGTGTTTTATATTTACTGTATTCATTTACAATGTTTAAAACAATCGATGGACCCATCAACTGTGAGATTTGTTCTGTTATCCGGTTTTTGAACGCATGGAACATTACGGTAGCAAAAATTCATCGGCAGATTTACGGTGAAAGTAGAATGACGTAATTCAAAGAAGGATGGACAGAATGTCCACTATGAACCTTAAAATAGACAGCGTTGTGTTCTTAATGATTTTTTTTGTCTAATGTCTGACTGTTCTGCAATTACTGCTAATGCAGACGTTGAAGGATGAAATGAATTTTGTAACGTATGAAAATATGCTGTGCCTGAATGGGATTCAAACCCAAGACCGAATGATGAGAGGTAAGCATGTTACCAACTACGCCAATGTGGCCGGCAATTCTTAATGATGACTTGGTTAGGAGAGTGGATGAGAAAATTTAAAAGGAACAGATGATTTACAATGACAGTGTTTCAGATGAATTTCTACAATTTTCAAGAACTGTTTTGCATGAGATTGTTATTGACTGCTTCGGTTATCACTAACTGTGTTCCCGCTAGGTTCCGAAAATGCTCACAATTTGCACAAAAAGCGACTTGACCGCGCTCTAAACTTTTCTTGTAAATAATAAATTTATCTACGTGTTTACTTGAATTTACTCACTTCTGCGGAAGGGTACTTTCTTTCGAAATACAATAATACTTAATATTTGAGCGTTTTGTCTTACCGTAATTTTCTAACCAAATACTACACAGTCAGGCATTTGTAGGTTAGTTCCGATAGCTAATTTAATACTATTTCACCTTCACTAGGAATCACAGAGCACCGAATAATATTCACCAATTTGCCTTCAGCTTAACACCACAGTAAAATACACGACTAAACAGAATAAACAGATTATGAATGTGTACGATGAAATAAGAACAACGATCATTCAAGTGTGATGTCACAGGACACCTTATTTATTGCATCTGCATATCTATTCAATTCTTTTTGCCATGATTGTATCTTTCCTAGCTATAGCTCTGATTACGATGTTACCATGTTGGTAACCGTGTGCCAGGCGACAAGTACAGTTCATGGCATTAAGTCTCCACTAGGAGAGAACAAAATCACCAAAAACTATTTGTAAAAGTGATTGAAAAATGTTGATAACAATTCGTAGTACATAATTATGAATGATCATGAAATTTGAAGAAGTATTGTGGTGGAGTGAAAGTGATTCGAAGATGATACGGGGAAAGAAGAGAAAAATATAACAAAAATCTTGTCTTTTTAGTGTTTGTGATATCGTTTATTCAGTAATCACGTGAGCCGATTTATCTGAAGATCAAGACGTACAAGCCTTCTTATGACAGTTTTAGAAGATTTAAAGAAATAATTATTAAGAAACGAAATTAATCGAATATGTAATTAATAATAGGTAAATATGAGAATAGTTAATTACTCGGAAAGTAACTTCCGTTTGGCATAAATAAAAAAAAACTTGCATTGAAAATTATTTTATTATATAAATTTTAAAAAAAATACAGCTTTTACGATTTTTCAACAGTCACCATTAAAATTTAAGCCTGTATCATAGTGTTTCATTAATTTACAAATTTCTTTTTCATAAAATTCAGTTGCCTGTGGGCACGTAGCCAATCTTTTATGACATTTTGAAGTTTGTGATCATTGAAGTGCTGCGACACAAGTTATTTCTTGCGTTCATGAAACCTAGGTGCCTTACATAAACATCAAAATAAAAGAACAATCAATGGTTTAAGGCCATACCAATTCTCCATGTGAGCCGAAGAAAGCCCTGCCAAACTTTGTTGAGGGAAGTTATGATTACGGTTTTTTGGGATGCTGTAGGAGTTTTGCTAGTTGAATGTATGGAACATGCTATGACGATCACTTCAGATGTCTACTGTAAAACCATTCAAAACAAATTTTGCAGTATGCTGACATTCGATGTTATGTTTTTGCATGATAATGCTCATCTTTGCTGTGTTAAAAAAAAATTTTAGCTTAATGGATTTATTCGGGAGCGATTTTGACATTACAGTTTATCACTAGCGCGATGTGAGCCGAAGAAAGCCCTGCCAAACTTTGTTGAGGGAAGTTATGATTACGGTTTTTTGGGATGCTGTAGGAGTTTTGCTAGTTGAATGTATGGAACATGCTATGACGATCACTTCAGATGTCTACTGTAAAACCATTCAAAACAAATTTTGCAGTATGCTGACATTCGATGTTATGTTTTTGCATGATAATGCTCATCTTTGCTGTGTTAAAAAAAAAATGTTAGCTTAATGGATTTATTCGGGAGCGTATTTTGACATTTACAGTTTATCACTAGCGCGAATGGCAGAGGGGCGCAAGAGGGTTAATAACAATGGACATTGGCATCCCCCCCCCAAGTAATCTACAGTGGGTGTCTATACAGACTTCAGTTAAAGTTATTTTATGTTCAAATCATGTGAAGAAAAATTGGATCTTTTTGTAATTGTCGAAAGATTACTGTACAAATTGGCTTGTGGTTTCTAAATATTATGCTGTTAATGCTTTTGGTTCAGGAATTCTCTCTCTATATGTTTGCAAATCTTAATCAGCTTTTCGCACAATAATTGTCTAAAATTCATTTGGCATTTTTTAACGTCTTTTTATTTAAGGAACCATTTTTCACATTCATGCAATAATATTAAAGACCAGGTGTAACATTTTTTAAGGTTTTCAGTCTTATTGCAGGGGTTGGCTTCGATCAGTGTAGAATGGTTTTTTTTAGGTTTTTGCTTTTCTTAGCAAAAAAAGACATTTTTTGTTCAAATTTTTCTATTATTCAATATTGTCTCCTTGTAAGTCTATATACATCCCTCAGCGATGTGCCCATCTCTTTAACTTGCCAAATTTTAGTTGGCCTTCTCATTCAACGAGCTCAACTTTTAGCCTAGGGAACAAAAAAAAGTTGCTTGGGCATCTGGTGAATACAGTTGGTTGATAAGCAGTTGAAACCACAATTTGTGGATTTTCGCCGTGACAACTACTTAGGTGTGTGACAGCGCATTGTCTTGGCGAAAAAATTTTTTTTTTCTGCAAATAAGGCTGTTTTTCCACAATTTTCATAGCTTCTGCTAACTCGTTAACTTTAATTCAACTTTTTTTAGCACCATTTGGTGAACTTGAGCGATGTTATCGTTAGTGGTTGCAGTTTTTGGCCATTCCAAACGTACATCGCCCAAACTGGTACGGCCACGTTTAATTTCACGGTGGTAAATGATTGTGCAGAGTCCCTATACACACGTGTTCAACTCGTCTACAATTTATGTAGGCAGATTATTGTCTTTCAAAAAGAAATTTTTAATGACAGCTCGATATTTGATTTTGTCCGTTTTCACAGCACCACTTGCGTCGACTCACTAAAATGATCTATCAATCTAAAACTGAGTGTCCAAAATGGCTGAAATTTTTGTGAGTACTTTTCAACGTATGTGTGAACAAATTTCCCAACTGTATTTTTACCGAGTGCTGTCTTTATGTCGTAAACTTTTCAGATAACCTTTTCGTGTACATGTCGATATATCCATATTTTGACGACCTGAATTTTAACTCTGTCTCATTTCTGAGAAGTCCAGGCTTCCATTCCGTACAGTCTATCAGAAAAGATGTAGCGTCTTACAAATCTTATGATGTTTTTATTAAGATATCTGTCAAATATCAGATGTAAAATTCTGTTTAAATATTTATTATATAAAATTTTTATAACAATGCTTTATTAATGAATTGCTGCTGATAATATATTGGTGATTGGGATGGGTATAATGATTTGAACTTCCATCTTAAAGAATATCGTATTGGATATTTGGTGAAATCTGTTTGCTTTACATGCACAGAGGTTTGGTACCAACAAAGATCAATCCTCCCGATCCAGAGTTTTGTATAATATTATATTAACAAAAGATATTTGGTGTAAAACACTCACATGTCGTTCTCTTGCCAATGTAAATTATGAAATTAACGTAATTTTAATCATCAGTGAATGATGTAAAATGAAAATCAACCTCTGTTTGACTTAAAAATATGGAACTTAAAAAATTATAATTGATGATAAACTATACTATTTTTCAAGGCTGATGAGCTCTGAATGTATGCATTGCCCCACTACCCACTTTATAGCTAGCCAGTGACTTGCCAGCAATGTTGCTAATACTTGCTCTTGTAGCTCTCTTTAAATATTTTGTCTGCCATTTTTTTTTTTGGTCTTTCAATAATAAATTATAACCTATAAACATTTTTTTTTTTTTTTTATTTTTGGTTTAACGTCCGACTGTTCTGCAATTACTGCTAATGCAGACGGTGAAGGATGAAATGATTTTTTTTGGAACGTATGAAAAGATGCCGTGCCTGAATGGGATTTGAACCCAAGACCGCATGATGAGAGGCGAGCACGTTACCAACTGCGCCAATGCGGCCGGCATAAACATACAATCAGCTGATTATATTATAAAGTATTGCATGTTAAAGCACTCTATAATCGATGTGTTCAGTACGAGATGCGAGACGAGAGTGAACTATTGCGGCTCTTATACGCATGGGTGCGTAATGTTTGTCAGGTACAATCTGACAACGTTGGCAAACGTTCTGATTGGTCTAAACGTTTGGAACAGCAGAGCTCATCACTCGTGAAAAGCATAATTATTAGTAGAAAAAAATGCTTGAAATTAAAGTTGTAGATTTTTTATTCTCTGTAACTGTTTAATTGTATATACTGTACTTTTGTCTGTCGTAAAATGCATACCACGGTTGTAATCTTAAAAAATTCCAATTTTTATCGATTTTGCAAAAAAATGTGTAAATAAAAGTAATTAGATTATTAATTTTTATAACCTTCATTATGTATATTTTGCTCTAAAATGTTTATTAAGGCCACAATCTTAAAAAAAACATTTTGTACCACTAGAGCTTTTAGACCCCCCTCTTTCATGAATTTCAGCAGACATGGTGCTTACCCTATCTTGTAGAGCTTAAAAAAACGTAGTAAATGAGGCGATTTTTAAAAAAATTGTACGAACCGTTTTTGAGAAAATTGCAAAATAGTGAACAATCGCATGAATAAACTATTATTTCCGGTTGATTGATTTTGATGAAAATGTTTTCGTTGGGTCCCCTAGTTGTACCTAACTTGAGTTCCTAGTTTCAACTTTGTACGATAATCCATTCCTAAAATATTTTGTTTACACACGCACTCACACACCAATCGCTTAAAACTTTTTTTTTGGTTCATGGGAAAATGTATATGTGTTATTTTGTCTAGCCTGTTTTGAGCTCTTTTAAACCAGTTGACAGTGACATTATCGGCTCAACATGAGGAGGGAAGTCTTCCTCTTGATTGTCCACTCTGCTTTCTGTCTTCATTCATTACATACACAAACAGATAATGTTCATTTCATTGTAATCGCAAGCGATGCTAATTAGGTGAATATTACATTAGTAAAATATGACATTTCATCAAGATATCAATCTTATTTTTAATTTTTTTTTATCATTGTGAGTTCGGGATGTATTTAAATTTACAAACAAATAATACTTTTTTTTGGATATTATGATCAGTCTGTAATGTTTTCATGTCAAACGAGCTTGGGGTAGTGGCCAATGCAACAAGCTCTTATGTCATAGGTGTTCTGGGTTTGATTCCTTATCGTCAGATCTGTCATTTTTCATCACTCATTCTCATTTTATGATCTTTCACCGTTCTGCATTTGCAATAATCTGCAAAACTGTCCGAAGTAAAAATATTTGAAACAAGTTCTTTAATTTTTTTTGGAAAGCTTTTTAATGATAGAATTATCGATTAACTTGATTTATATACTTAATCTCTTAATTTTTTGTCGCTTTAATTTAATAATAAGTTCGCTAAATATGCATCCTTGATTTCATATTTTTTGTATACTGTGGATTATTGGGTAAATGAACGATTGTTCTTGAAAAATATTCTGGATTTGTTTTCTTTAGTAATTAATCAATAATTTTGATGATGTATGAGAGAAATAAAAATGTATTAGTGGTTATGTATGGTCAATTCTAGTTTTATTTACCTGTGAAAATTTTATCTTGCGCAACTGGATTATCTACTTTGGTATGGCGTAGTATCTATGGATATCAGAAACTTAAACAGATGTTTTTGATTCACGTAGAATAAACTGTGTGGTGTGTGTAGTGCATGAGTTGACACGATGTGACAAGCCACCCGTGTCTGTCGCATCACCTCACACATGTTATACGCGTTCAAATGTGTGCCTTTGTTTATGATTTGTTCTTTATTTTTCTTGGAGGATATAGAAACAATGAAATCTGAATATTTTGTTGTCACTTTTTCTGAAATTTAACGAGAGAGTGATTTTTGAAATGCGATGGGTTATTTTTCGTCAAAATTTGCCTCTACTCTCGGTCATTAATAATATAATTGTTTTTGGTTGGGCCAAAAACTTCTGACCAGATATTGATGGATGTATACACAGGAAATCTTCAGAAGGATGTTACTGTTGCTTCAAAGATAGTTCAGCATAAATGGATGGAGACGGATTATGATGATGGTTGTCAGAGCAACTAACGGACCTCGTATCAAGATTTTTCAAGATAGGGTGGAACTTAAGGGCCTGCCGCTCAGAATGCGATCTATGTTCTGCGTTCCGGGCTAGTGATTGTACCATGCAAAATATTTTTTGAATGCTGTGGTTATTAGCGAAGCATGGGACACAGAGTGTGTTCTGATCATGCGAGCAGAAACTACAGGACAGTTTAAAACTAAAACACGTTACGATCCACATATTCTCGTATAAAATTGTACTGTTTGTCACAAAGTTGTGATGTGTCACTCGAAATAGAAAAATTCATTGTTACTGTCGTTATTTATAAATGACAAAGGACATGAAAATATCTGTAAAAGCCGTCTTCATGTGGTGGAAGTTCTGTACATAGTTTATCATACTCTATAAACTGTAATAGTTTTTTGTTTATATTGTGTACCCACACTGTACGATTTTTGTTTTTGTTTTTAACCCTAGAACTGGTGGTCACATGTTTCTGTGGTGGCAGGCTATTTTTTTGTGCTTCGTGTAAGAATCGTTTCAAAATTAAAAAAACAAAAACTCTTGTGTTACACACACGACTTTCTCTTGCCAATGTAAATAATTAACAATATAACTTAACATTAGAAATAAACAAAAAACTAACCTCAATAAACATAACCTAATTTTAATCATGAGTGAAAGACGCAAAATGAAAATCAACCTGTTTGGCTTTAAAATACGGATAATCACTCTTTCACGCTAAACTAGGTTGTGTAGAGAAAAATGCTCTAAATAAAAGTTGTAGATCTTTTAATTTCCTATAAATTTGATTGTATACACTTTTGTTGTTAAATAGCTGAACGCATAAAAAGTAGATTTTTTACATGTTTTCATGAGAAAAAAACATAGAATCGCTTATTACCGCTAAAGTAAGCGTTATACAAAACAGTGCTCGAAATAAAAGTTGTAGGATTTTAAATTCACTACAACTTTTATTATAGACATTTTTGCGCTTAAATGCATGTTAAAGTCGCAATCTTAAAAAAACAATTTTTTTACGAGAAAACCTCTCCAAGAATTTCAGCAGACATGGCACCTACCCTATCTTGTAAAGCATAAAAAATGTAGTAAATTAGGGAATTTTTAAAAAAAATTGTATGAGCCGTTTTTGAGAAAATTGCAAAAAAGTGAAAAATGACACAAATAAACTGCTACTTCCGGTTGACCGATTTTGATAAAAATGTTTGTGTGGGTCCTCTTGCAGTACCTAACTTAAGTTTCAAGTTTAAAGTTTATATGATGTTCTATTCTTGAGATATTCTGTTCACATACACACACCACACGCAGACCAATCACTAAAAACATATTTTTTGGGCTCAGGGGGTCTGAAAACCTGTGTAGATCCGGTGAAAACCTGATTTCGAAAAATCGACATGAAAAAAATACTTTCCTTCCAATATATTCATGTAGGCAAGAGAAAGTAGAACGGAAGCTAAATGTCGTAAAATCGACCGCTGCCAGTTCTAGGGTTAAGAGATAACAACAATAGAGTAACAGCTTCTTCCTATTCTGATAAAGAACTTATCGTGACTGGCAGAATGAAATGAACGCATTCTGTATCACAGGAAAGATAGCACTTGAGATCGGAGTGCGTTCATTTACCCGGAACGGAGGGCGCAGATTGCATTTTGTGTGAATCACCCTTTAATCATCTTATGAATTATTTTCTGTAAAAAATCATTCACGTAACAGAATTGGTTCAAAATTTCAACATGAAATCGGACGACTAGAATTCATCTCTATCTGGAACGTATTGCACGACGTCCAGAAATCCGTATTTGCAAACCGACGTCCAGAAATGCAAAAAGTTATTGAATCGTATTTTTAATAAATAATTTACTAGAAAAAAATGCGAAAGAAAACAAAAAAATTATTTATACATCTAGGGGTGAATTGTTTTCAGCCCTACTGGTCGTAAATTCCGTTCACGTAAAGATTTAAGAACATATTACAATGAATTAAATAAGGACTATCCAGAGGATTGTTTCGATTTTGTCGTTGGTCGTACGAAAGCTACATCCATATTAATCGAAATGGAAACGCTGGCTAAAAAACAGATGGGTCCGTCACCACCTACTGTGAAAACGTAAGTTTTCATCTATTTGTAATATCTTTATATATATTTTTATTATTGTTTCTTTTGTTGATTTGCACCCTCGTTTTTAGTTTTGTTTTCACGCTTTTTATCTTTAGCCAACTTTTCAAAAGTTAATGAAATTTTAATTTTATTTTGGTTTAAAGCGCCCGAAAACTTAACGATCTTATGTTCAAAAATTGAAATACATTTGTGTAGAGTTTGAAGTATGTGCTTTACATTAGTACTTTTGTGTACATTAAGTGCGTCCAGCACTGCAATAGGTTTCATAATCATAGACACTCGAGTTTGAACCCTTGCATCTCCAAAACTATAAGTCTGATTTCAACATATTTTACATTAAAATTTAGCTCATTTTATTCTGTGTTGACATATAAATAATAGTCCTATATTTTTAATGTTTAAAAATTGCCATATCGAGGTTGGAAGACAAAAAGGAACCGGTTTTTTTGCTACTGCAACAAATTTCATGCGTTTGGAGGCGTGTAACTCGATAATTATTTGACTAAAAAAATTGAAATTTCAACACAACATAGACAATTATATTCTTACAGTGTGCGTAAAATTAAAAATTTGTACGTTATTTAAACTATGATTTATTAACAATATTCTGAAATCTTGCTATCTTGGTGAACGCTCGATCGTTCGGCACGAGTAAACTATCGTTTTATTCAGCGTAAAAAACATAGTACTAATATGTTATAATAACTTGAAAAATTGATGGGTCAAGGTTGTGGTAGAATTTTTAAAATTTTGAGAAATAGACTGGGTAATGGGGGGGGGGCTACTATCCATGTTGCCAGGTTGTGTACATAACATCCTGTCAGACTGTCTACTGAATTGTCAATTTTGCATTGTCAATTCAGGAAGATGGTCAGATTCAGGTAACATGGATAGTAGTGCCCACTCCCGCATAACTCAGTCTATTTTTCAAAGTTTTAAAAATTCTACCGCAACATTAGTCCATCAATATTTTATGTTATTAACATATTTGTACTAAGTTTTTTATGCTGAATATAGCGTTAGTTTAACCAAGCTGAACGATCGAGCGGTTGCTGAGATAGCAAGAGTTCAGAATGTTGTTAATAAATCAGAATTTAAATAACGCACCAATTTGAAATTTTGTACACGCTGTAAGAATACAGGTATAATTGTCTATGTTGCATTAAAATTTCGAACTTTTTGGTCAAATAATTATCGAGTTATACGCCTCTAAACGCATGAAATTCGTTGCAGTAGCAAAAACCGGGTCTTTTTGTCATCCAACCTCAATATGGCAATTTTCAAACAAAATTTAAAATATAGGACTATTACAGCTCAACACAGAATAAAATGAAATAAATTTTGATGTAAAGTATGTTAAAATCCGACTCATAATTTTGGAGATGCAAGGGTTCAAACTCGGGTGTCTATGATTATTAAACCGATAGTGGCACATTGGTTTAGTGGTCATTGCAACTGGCTTCTGTGCCAGGGGTTCCGGGGTCGATTTCAGCTAGGTCTGGAATTTTTTCATCTATGTCTTGCCTCATATCATTACCTACACACAAATCAGTGCTCATGTTCGCATTATGTCTCAATTGAAAAAATTTTACTGGTGTAGGATTCATCTATGAGGTAGGGTCAAAAAGTTCCTGGAATTGTTTAACAGAAATTGATTAAAAGTATGTATAACATTTTAATCCTATTTACCTTCGAAATAATCTCCTGCATCTACGCTCTTATTCCACGGTTTATACAATCGTTGGAAACACTCCTGAAAGTCATTTTTCGAAAGTTTGATCAGCTGTTTCGTCCCATTTTCCTTCACCCCAAAATGATGTCCCTTCAATGTCATTTTCAATTGTGGAAACAGGTAAAAATCCGATGGTGCAAGATCGGAAGAATATTGGAGGGTCTTTCACAGTGGTGACATTGTTCTTTGCAAGGTATTGTTTCACCATTAGGGATCGATGTGACAGGGCATTGTCATGCAACAAAAGCGAATCATTCCCTGCCCATTTGCCCATTTTTCAAGTTGTTTTCGTCGAATTGTATCATAACCGTTTTAAGATCTCTGTGTACAATTCAATATTGATTGTTTTCCCTATTGTCGCCTGTTTGTGCGGACAAGTTGTTGAATGCGCTTTACATTCTTATCTGTGGTAGAAGTGGAAGGCCACTCAGTCCGAACGTCATCTTTAATTGTTGTGCGACTGTCATGAAAATGCGTGTGCCACTCGTAAACTGCCGTTTTCTTCATTGCATCATTTCTGTATGCTTTCTTCAGCATCTTAAGATTCTCCGAGGGTGATTTCTCCAGCAACACTTAGAATTTGATATTGGCACGCTTATATTCCGACAAAAGAAAAACTGCGTCTAAAATATCATTCACCACACGCAGGAAACCAACTCTTAACTGGCTGCTGAATGGCGCAGCACCTTCCCTAATAGTGATACCAACCTCCGAAACAAATATTTCCCTTCCAGTAAACAAATGGTTGACTGCATGTGACCATGCCGGGAACTTTTTGACCCTATCTCGTACTTTTTCCTGGTGTTATCGAAGACTTATCTTTTGGCCAGTTGGTAATTTGTTCGCTTCCAGAAGTCCTTGAAGAAAGGATAAGATGCCGGAATTCCAATATGTAAAAGATTCCTTTGAATAATGAAATTTAGTTTCCCATTTAAAAAAGTAAATTAAAGAAACATTAATTTACAATCGTCTATAGTGGTCAGTGCAACTTGCTTCTAAACCAAATGTCCCTGAGTTCGTTTCGTGGTCAGGTCTTCGTTTTTAATCTTATCACCCTTCATCATTCTGCATTAGCATGAATATGCAAAGTAATCATACATAAACCAAAAAAAATCATATAATTTTACAGATTTTTGAATCATTCCATTTAGTATTTGCTTGTTTTCTGAACGTTTTTGAATTTTCATGCCAAATTTTTTAGTTTTATAAAATTTTCTGGGTTTGTTTAATGTGTAAAATTTTTGTTCCTTACGTAGGGAAATTAAAATGTCCGCATTATTTTTTGAGGAAAATAATTTTCTCGTGATATTTCTGGCCGGTTGTAGACATTTGGGTAAATTTTCTTTTGAACACTTGATTTTATTTTATTTCTATCAGTATATATTATCGCCATTTGCTGCTAATGTACTTCAGAATATTTTCTTTTTTATCTCCCTCTTTCTCTTGTATATGGTTAATTTTAGACCACGTGAGGTGAATTTTGACGTTTCTGGAAGCTCTTTTTGCAGCCCACATTCTCAGCGTTCGTTCACTTTTATCTTATCTTTTGTCCCTTTGGTGTTCTGTGAATTCGGTGCGGCTCATAAGGTTTCCTCTGTTAATTCCGGTTTGCTCAATGTCTTTTCTGACTTCTTTAAACCATTTATCCGACACCTTAGGTATTTTGTTTTAGTGGCATAATTTTCTTCTTTATATGTATTTGATGTGTTTTTCTCATTATTCGTTTGTAAACATATGATTTCTTTTTTCTCATTTTCAATTTTTTGTGTTGTCTTGTGTTTCTTCAATTCTGTGTTTCTTCTTGCTACCTTCAATGCATATACAGAATTTTGATTTTGAAATGGTGTTTCAATTTGATAATGGTTTCTAGTTAAGAGTAATGCTGAATATTATGGAGTTCCATTTTTCAAGTAGTCAGTTTTTCTAAACTAAAATTTATTTCTTAAATGTATTTGTTAACTTACGATAGACTATTTATCTGTGATTTTTATGTATTTATCTATTTATCATTAGCGTGAAGTTCTATCAATTCCTAGCCATTACGGTCCTCCTTGGAAGGAACTCAGCGGCTGTTTCAAATTCTATCTTCATACAGATGGGTACATGCTTCCGATGCCAAGGAAATGCCGTAACTTTCCCGTAAACCCTAAATTCTTATGTAATAAACTAAGGATGTATTCCTCCAGCACTTAATCTTGATGCTATTATCTTAGAATATATTTAGACCCTTTATTCCGAAGTTTTTTCGTGCCATAAATATTTCTGAAAATTATCAGCGCAAAAATTATGTTCGATTAAATCCGTAATCCTTTCAGTGCTGAAACAATATTTAAAAGTTTGATCTAAAGTGCCATTTAATTTGAATAAGGGTGTATAAAAAGTGCCAGCCCTTATTTCGAAAACTTACAGGCGTAAGCCTGCCATTGCCAACCAAAATTTCAACGTTACAGAAAAATAAAATGTCTTATAAATTATTATTTTTTAGTTTATTTAAAGTTGCATTGACAGCTTGGTCATTAGCAACTACTGTGGGTTTTGGTACCTTAACGGTGGTTTTAACATGTTAACATTTCCAGACTGTAGTGGGGAATTGAACGTGGGACGTTTCGCTTTGTACAGTAGTGTTCTAGTCACTATACCACAGAAGCAGTTTCAAAATACATTATTTCATTAATTTTTTGTTCAAAAGTTTTTTTGGAAATGTTCGGTTTTCGGATGTTGGTACTGAAAGGGTTAAGCAAAATTTAAAATGGCAATTATTTTTCTGTTGTCCTTATATACCATTGTTTCATAACGTTTGAAAAGTCGGCTAATCTTTATTTGGGTTGGTTACTTTTATTAATAGTAATGCTTGTAGTTTTTTTGACGCTTCAGTTTGGTCTGAAATGTTTTATGGATTCAGTTTTTTGTTTTACATTTATTTTTAGAAATGATAAAAGTTGTGGGTTTGTGTGAAAGTTGTTTTCTTTTTTCTTTCTTTTCCTGGAGATTGATTGTTTTGTCGCAAAAAGAATAGATACAGTACGTTAAGTAAATCAGTATTGTTGCTACGTCATTATAATGAAGATTGATTTTTAACATAAATGGAAGTGTTATAGTATAGAAAAATATACGAGTAAAATGGTTGGCTTTCTTACAAGGTTGAAAGGTATGATAATTATTAATGTACCAGTCCTATTTAAATACACTTAGCTCTTCTTTCTGGCTATTGATATGATTATTTCGATTGACTGGATTGTAAAGTATTAAGTGTGATAAAAAAATACTGTAATATTGTAAAAAAGTACTGACAAAGTAATAAGGTTATATAAAATTTGAATTAATCTCCTTCAAAGTACTGTACTTGGCTTAAGATGCACCTATCCCGACGTTGATTTTATTATTGGAAGCATTTCTGGAAGGGCCTTCAGCTACTTTGTCATGTCCCTTCAATGTCTGGAATGGTGTCAAGATGTTTTCCGTACAGCACCTTCTACCACCGCCTTTCCTGAAAGGAAAGATTGCCGGTGCACTCCAAGAAACTTACCACTTGTATAAGAAGAAAGCATTTTCAAGATAAGCCAAGATTAGACATTATAATACCATTAAAAACCTGTGTCAGTACGCTAATGAAAGCCTAAAAATGAATGGGAAAGTTGGTCTAAGGAAGCAGAAAAATTTGGGAGAAAGATCTACCGCAAGATAACGGGCCTGAAGATATTAGATGGATAACATAAATTATGAGGTCAAAGGAACTGTTCAAGGAACATGAATGATTAGCAAAAGAAGATTAAAATTTTACAAACATCTGTATTGAATTTTTTTTTTTGTTTAACGTCCGACTGTTCTGCAATTACTGCTAATGCAGACGGTGAATGATGAAATGATATTTTGTAACGTATGAAAAAAATGTTGTGCCTGAATGGGATTCGAACCCAAGACCGCATGATGAGAGGCGAGCACGTTACCAACTTCGCCAATTTCAAGGAACATGAATGATTAGCAAAAGAAGATTAAAATTTTACAAACATCTGTATTGAATTTTTTTTTTTTTTTGTTTAACGTCCGACTGTTCTGCAATTACTGCTAATGCAGACAGTGAATGATGAAATGATATTTTGTAACGTATGAAAAAAATGTCGTGCCTGAATGGGATTCGAACCCAAGACCGCATGATGAGAGGCGAGCACGTTACCAACTTCGCCAATGCGGCCGGCATCTGTATAGAATGGATGACAATCGATTGACAAAACAAATTTTTAAGACACTAAACAATAAACGTAAGGTGTCGTCAGATAAATGGTTTAAAGAAGTAATGAAGAATATTGAGAAAAGTGGAATAAACCAAGAAAACTTAATGAACTGTACCAAATTCAGACAATTAATTACTGACTTTAAGAGGGTGTCCATGAAGAGCAAAATCAGAACACCGGGGGAACAGAAGAAAAGACTAAAGCCTTTTGAAGACTTTTAAAAGACTAAAGACTAATGCTAAGAATATGGGCTGCAAAAAGAGCTTCCAGAATTATCTTAGTCACCTCAAGTCTAAAATTGGCCCTGTACGATTCAATTCTTCTATTCAGCCATCCCAACATCCTTTGAAAATCTGAGGTGTTATTTACTAGTGTTAAGTATTAAAAAGTATTAGGTAGTGAGTTTAGTTGTGATTATTGTCATCACGTTGATTTTTTAGTTAGATTTTATGTGTTTGTGAACATTGGGAGTAGTTTAGTATGAATTTTTTATATTATTGAATGAGTTATTAAGTAAATCGTTAATTTTTAAAACTTGACTGTTCATTGTTATGTATTTTATTTTATTGCATGTTAGTATAAAAAAAAAATTTTTGTAATCCGAGAAATTTTATTATAAATGGTTTTATTTTATCAGGGTGATTCAAAATTTTATGTCAGTCTCTCCAGAATTTCAGCGTTAGAATCAACTCCTGAGAAACTTCCATGCAATTGTGAATCACCTGTACAATCTTTTAAAGAAAACTTAAGATTGTGTAGTGTCTGTTAAGCTAAGATACCCTTAAGCGTAATGAATGTATTTTGATTAAAGTTGGTCTGTAAAGAGGGGTTTTTAGAATGTTTTCTGTAGCTCTGTAGTGTAGTGTATTCCAGGAATTGAACATTATTTTTTTCTTTGTGCGTGTTAATGTATCTGCGTGTTGAAACATGTGTCCAGTTTTAGTGATTACAGTGCGCAATTAGGTAGTTCTGACACAGTTATTATGTAGCTTGTTTTTTACCCATCGATCACTTCTGCTATAATTTATATCACTGCAATGAACAAAGATCATAGAGTGCCGCAAGGGAGTATGTTTTGTCTGATTTTATTTTTAATATTTTTTTTATTGTTTAAAGTGAAAATATTTTTACAGTTTTTGCAAAGATTGTACAATAAAAAGTGGGATTTATTCATAATTTCTGTTTAAACTTGTTGTGCATCGTAGTTTTTTTAATAACCTTCAAAAATTTATGATGTTTTTCTGTGATAAATGGTTGTATGTATTTGTTTTAATATGTTGTGCTCATGTTTATTTAGTTTTCCTCTCCCTGTCTACAAATACCTTCTCTAGCATGCTTTTATTTTATAATTTTTGTATTTGCGCTGTGTTTTTATTGTTATTCGATTATAATATTTACATCTTGTAGCATTTAAATCTGTCTAAAATTTTTGTGTCTGTGTTAATTTATTTGTTTGTTGTTATTAAAGTCCTGTCACTGTGAGAGACTGTTTCTTGAAGGAAGGTTGATTGATTGATAATAAAGGAGGGATGAGGTGGTCCTTTCAGTTTCTTAACACTGCGGCAATGGGGAATCTATTATATTAGCCCATCTGTTCTCTTATTCACTCAGTAAACAGAGCTCTCCCTTGTGTTTTACAGTCGTAACTTTTATGCGAGTGCTTACCAATTTTTTTTGAAGGGGTTATTTGCTCTAAAGATTTACTGCCTTGATCAGTTAATCCTTGATCGTCATACTTATAACCCTTTCAGTACCAACGTCCGGAAAACAGGATGTTTATATCTTTTACATAATGATAACATCCGGTTTACCGGACGGACATAAGTTAAATATAAAGTGCAAACGTCCGGGTAACCGAACATAAAACTTTTAAACAGAAATTAATGGACTAATGTATTTTGAAACCGCATTCGTGGCGTAGTGACTAGCGCGCTAGCCTACAAACCGAAAGGTCCTAAGTTTATTCCTGGCTAGGGTCTGGAAATTTTAACACGTTAAAACCACCGTTTAAGATACCAAAACCCACAGTATTAGCTAATGACCAAGCTGTCAATGCTACTTTAAAAACTAAAAAAAACTATTTTGAATATTTTTAATGTAAAACTATTTCCTTTTTTTATGGACGCAATAAAAATTAATTTTTAACAAGAAATTTTCTTTTTCTTTAATGTTTAAGTTTTGGTTGGTAATAGCAGGCTTACGCCTGTAAGTTTTCAAAATAAGGGCTGGCACTTTTTGAACACCCTTATTCAAATTAAATGGCACTTCAGATCAAACTTTTAAATATTGTTTTGGCACTGAAAGGGTTGAAGGGGCCTTCAAATCAAGACAGAAGTGTAATGGGTTAAAACTATCATTTTTAAAAATGATGTAAATTTAAATTTAGGATGGTTTATATGAAAATAGTAAAATTAAGTTTTTAGGTTCAATGTAAAAGTTGGTGTGATATTTGATACATGATTTTCGTTTTTTTAATATATTTCTTAATTATATTTTTTCAGGCCTAACAAAAAGAGAGATTCTAGAAAATCAGGAAGTGATGATAGTTTTACGTTATCGCCGTCTCAGGTTGTCATACCTGACGGCGAGAAAAGAGTTAAAACTTTAATGCCGAAAACTAAACCGACGATAAATACTAATGTCGAAGAGGAACCTTCGACACCTTCGGTGGCTACTGTGATACCAACTTCTGTACCAATTGCTACAACGAGCACCAGTTTATCTAATCTTAACACACCGCCATTATCGCCGATTTCTGCTAAGTCTATTCCAGTAACGACGCCTTTAACACCAAAAGTACCGACTGAAAATGTACCAGTTTCTGGTAAGTTAAATATTTGTATACAGGTTCCATAAAATTTTGGAATAGGCATATTCACATCGAAACATCAAAATGGTCATAGAAAATTGACAGATTTTAGATTAATTATTCGTAATTGGATTGTGTCAATGCAGTTCAGTGGCTGGTCCGTTGGTGTAGTTGTTAGCGCAACTGGCTTCTACGCCAGGGTCCCAGGTTCGATTCCCGGTCTGGTCTGGCATTTTTTCATCACACCTTCATGTATCATCCTTCCCACCGTCTGCATTAGCAGCAATTGCAAAACAGTCGGAAGTTAAACAAAAAAAAAAAAACTTTAACTAATAAAATTTTTGTTCAAAATTTTTAAGATTTATTTTACTTCATGTGTTTCCCATTACAACGGGAGTTTAAAATCATAGCTCTTTGAAAGTGTTCTCGCTTGGGTGATCTAAAATTTAATGATTAGTTCTTTTTAAGTGATCCAGAGCAAAAAATAATTCATTGATTGACCATTTTATTATCTAATGATTTTTATTTTGTTTTGCCCTATAATATAAGGAAAGAAATTATTGTTTTCATGTTGATATTTCCCAAAAAGAAAACATTGTTTTTACCAATATTGGTGTGTGTGGTGGGGAGGTATAAAATATCTTATGAACGGAATATCATACAAAGTTGTAAATCAGAACTTATCTAATACAAACATTTTCACTAAAATGTTAACTGGATTAAAAGTTCAACTAGACGTAGCAGTTTATTAGTATAGTTTTTAATTTTTTTCAATTTACTCAAAAATGGCTTTTGTGATTTGTTTAAAATTGGCTCATTTATTTGAGTTATAAAATTTCAGTTGATTAATCATCTGTGGCTTGTTTCAGGAATTGGTAGTCCGTTGACACCAGACCCTGATGGAACTGCTTCGTGGATATGTCCTAAAGAGGGTTGCGGAAAGCATTTTCGAAAAGAAAATCTGCTACAGGTAAATCCAAGTGTGTATAAATAGACATAAGCGACAACTCCTAGAATTGTTGCACCTCTTTGATAAACTTGGTTAGAAATTCCAGTGAATTCTCTTACGCTCAATTTGGTTTGAATGCTTAAATTTTCTACTCATCTTTTTGACTGAGTATTAATAAAAATGAAGCTGTACTAGATAAATATTTTCTTTATATTTGCTGAAAATTTGGTTTTCTTTTCACTTTTCAGATGCATTTTAAGCATTACCATCCTGAGTATAATCAATTCTTAGAAGGGGCACCGAATGTGGCCGATTTAGCGTACGCTAGAACCATTGGAGAACCTCTGGATGATACGGTCGGTGTCACATCGTTTCTCGATCGAATTAAAATATATGAAGCTAGACGTAAAGCAAAGACTGATAAAACTAACATTGCAGGTTCTCCTTTAAGAAAGGCATTACTAAAAGGGTAAGTTATTATTAATAATGATTTTTCTTGACAATATTAAAGCACTTTACTAGTAAAGTAATGAATATTACAGAACTGGAGGGATTGGACATCATCATCTTGCTTTATCAACTTCTCTTCTTCCCAGTCTTCTCTTCTTCGCCTCTCATCATGCGGTCTTGGGTTCGAATCCCATTCAGGCACGGCATTTTTTCATACGTTACAAAAAATCATTTCATCATTCACCGTCTGCATTAGCAGTAAGTGCAGAACAGTCGGACGTTAAACAAAAAAAAAAAAAAAATTCTTCCCAGTAGTTTCATTTTGACACACTCACAACCGCAAATGAGTTATGCCCATACACGAGTAATGGGCTCTCCAGTTCTCCCTCTTTATTTCTAGATTTTATTTCCCTTGTATTTTAGAACTAGTGTGCGTATAGAAAGCAGAGTTCATTTCTCACATTACAAGCTCTACACGTGCACATAACTACATATTCAAAATTAACTGTATAAAAATATTTTGAACACTTTGTTAGTTTTATAAATTAAAATATTGTAATGTTTTCAGGTTTCCCACTTCGAAAGAATCACCAGAACACAGTGATTGTGGTGATATCGTAATGAAAATTGATACTTCTCCAGGACCATTACAGGTTTGTCCATAATTTCCTCTGCTTGATTTCCTTTTTTATTTTTAGGTACGAGGGTAAACCAAATATAAATGGGATTTTTTTTTTTTAAATTATTGATAACAAAAGGCACTTGCAATTTATTTTTACTTTCTCTTGCCTATATGAATATATAGGAAGAAAAGTATTGTTTTCATGTCGATTTTTCGAAACCAAGTTTTCACCGGATCTACAAGTTTTCAGACCCTCTGAACCCAAAAAAATGTGTTTTTAGCGATTGGTCTGGAGGAGCCGTTATTGAGAAATTCACAAAAAAGTGAAAAATGACTCAAACTAATACTTCCGGTTGACAGTTTTTAAATGAAAATGTTTGTGTCAGGTCTGGTAGTAGTACTTAACTTAAGTTTTCAGTTCGTACGATATCTTGAAGTATTGTGTTCTCACACACACGCACACGCGCGCGCGCACACACACACACACACACAAACCAATCACTAAAAACATGTTTTTTTTTGGGTTCAGGGGTCTGAAAATGTGTATATCTGGTGAAAACTCAATTTTGAAAAGTCAACATGAAAACAATACTTTCCTTCCTATATATTCATATAGGCAAGAGAAAGTAAAAGTTTGTAGTAAAGGCTAATAAAGTAATCAGTTTGCTAACTGTTACTGAATAAAGGCATGACCTTCCTTCACGGAATAGTTTACTATACAAACACAAAAATTACACCAGTAAAAGGAGTAAAGGAAGGAGTGAAGAAAGAGGGGGTTCATATGTCACAGCAAAGAAAGAAAGAACAAATTTACGCTCTTATAAACACCCGCATAACTTAGCTCAGCGGTGGAATAAACGGTCGATCTCTCTTCAGACAATAACACATATCCACTATAATAGTTATACAGTTTTACCAACCCTAACGATGAAATATTCCCAAAGTTAACACTATCTGAAAGATTAGTAAAACCAAACGTTAGGTTAGCAAACTTCACCAGCCTTAATATCAATAGTAAATACTGTTGCCGACATCATGTGGCAGAACCTCACCTTGCAAAATTTTCTTGTGGCCCTGAAAAGGGCCGTTTATTCGGTTGAGGGTCTTGAAGAGGACCGTTGTTGTTAGTGTTTTGTTGTGTTGGTAGTGGTGGCCCTGTAAAGGGCTGTTGTACTTGGCCGGATGCGTATAGCCGGCGTGTGCAGCACAGTGTTCAAAGGGTGACAGCTCGGCTACCGGGTTCAGGCGTAGCCTTCTCTCAGTGGCAGTCGGGTTCCTCACTGCAGCGTGATGTGATGGCCTACAGAGCCCTGCAGTGTCAGGTCGGTGTAGGCCATCAGCCTATAGCGCAGCCGAGGCGGTTCCGTCTGGCGCTGCGCTGGACTCACTCTGCACCGTGGTGCCAGCAGGCTTGCATGGGCTTCCTTC
The DNA here is from genome assembly GCA_035578175.1 of Catonia carolina. Lineage (NCBI taxonomy): Eukaryota > Metazoa > Arthropoda > Insecta > Hemiptera > Achilidae > Catonia > Catonia carolina. The sequence continues at coordinate 16,719,523 of JAQMRL010000014.1, read as the reverse complement.
GGCTGACCATTGCGGGAATGTGACGTCTGCCACTGGTAGCGTCGACCAGGGATGGCTGCGTCTGGTCTCGGTTGGGCTGTTCTTCTTCTTCTTCTTGTTTGGTGTTCTTTCCTGGTTGGGGGCTGGATGGTGAGTGCTTCTTGCAGTTCAGTGCAGCTGTTTAAATACCCCTCCAATGAGTCCACTTCATGTTGGAGGGAAAGCACACGCTTCCTGCGGCATGCTCCGGGACCATCTGTAGGCGCCGATATTTGTGTGGCAGTCGGCGACAATATGTATGTTTTTAATCAAATTTGACTACGTTTCAGCACGGGTAATTTGAGATGTACGCCCTGCTATATAAATAGCTTTATAAATACGACCGCTCAAAGCTCGGAACTACCCGGACTTCTAATATGCGGTTCCTGGCGCTCAAGGGTTAATGGAGCTGTTGTAGTATCTTTCTTTACGTAAGACTATAAAGCAAGTTCGTATCCTTGTAATCTGGGTTTTTGGTTTTTTTTTAGAATAAGCTGACAGAAAGTTCCGAACAAAATGGTTTAATTGGTAGCAGTAGTGGTGGCGGTGGTGATGCTGAACGAATACTTCATGAATCGCCAGAAAAGTAAGTTTTAAACTAAAACCAATAAGTTATGTAAGATTTGTTTTAACCCTTGTGGGACTGATAGGTTTTAGAATATTTACTCTTCAAACACTATTTCCGAGATCGCACCGATAGACTTGGCTTTTTTTATCCATATTTTATCCAAAAATTTGAAATTTTTATGAGACATTAAGAAAATTTCAAGACATTTAAAAAAAAAAAAACGTGAAACTCATATTTTTTTATGCCAGCTACAGCGAATTTAGGAGAAATTTGTTGTACTTTTGAAGTCGCGTACGTTGTCAAAATTTGGCAATAATTTTTTTTTTTTCAATGTCTGACTGTTCTGCAATTATTGCTAATGCAGACGGTGGAGGATGAAATGATTTTTTTGTAACGTTTGAAAATTTGTATTATAGAAAAATGTCTAGCAATAAATTTGATACCACACTATACGACTATTCAAGCGTATGTAAGAGTCAAGTGAATTTAGATTCTGTGATAAAATGCACCCCGAAACAATTTCTCTCTTTGAGTTGATGTCATTGACCCATTCTTTCAGTTATTTATATGACTTGTTATTATATAAAAGCACAGAGGTTTCTGAACACGTGCATGTAGAAAAATGATAAAAGATTATGTTAGAATATTTTAGTTCCATTGTGAAGAATGTCTGAAAAAGGCTATTCTACGAATTTCGGAGCATTTATTCCCTTTTACAGGTCAAATTCAATTCAGTTGGTTTTGCTCAAATAGCAACGTTGAAAAATTTATCTACCTTTACCATTCAAGCTTTTAAACGCGGTTATGATTCTATTTTTAAATGAGATATGGCCTTTACACGGTTTTCTTCAAAAAACCAGAATTGAGTGGTATCCCAACCTTCACAAATCAATAGAAAATTTCCCACTAACCTGATTGTGTTTCTAAATAGCTTACTTTCTTCCTCATACATTCAGCTAAAATTTAACTATAATATTTACTGGTGTGCACGTACAATGACATTCACTATGACACAAACTGTTGAGTACTTACATACTAGTCATCTAACAACCGTAAATGGGCTACCCTGCTTCTAAGGGTTAACCTTTGCGGGGACTTTTGATGGTAATATCCGTAAAAAATTCTTCAGGTTGTTTTGTGGATATATTTGCATACAGTTTTGAATATTATGGTCATTAGTGGATGTATCCACCTATTTACAAATTAAATTGAAAAATATTTTGGCTAAAATTTGTCTTAGTCATAAAAATTATGCCAAAATATTTATAAATATTCCAGGAAATTTATGCCTGCGGAAGCTGGGTTGACAGTACTGGTCGCTAGTGTTTCTTGGCTGCCATGGGATCAGTGTTACATATCAGTCGTGCTTCCTCTGTTCATTTGTTTAGTAGTTACTTTCGTTCAAGTTAATCGTAACAAATTTTTAAACTATCTTGGTACTTGTAGATTTATTTTCCTCTTGCGTGTTGCAATTCACCATAAGAATAAATTTTTATTAAGTTCTATTTACGAATATATCGGCATAAGTCACGTCACTCAGACTAAATATGGATACATCCACAATGATTCAAACCCAACTCAAATTACATTGCCTCTCAATGGTTTTTTTTTTATTCCTTATGTGTGTACGTTGCAATCTGTTTAATTCAGAACGATAAACAACCCCTTGACCCAATGAGATGAGAATGATATGTATGACGTGTAAATAGGTGCAGCCTCTCACTTCATAGGCCCAGAGCCATTCTGTGGAATTGGTGAAGGCTATTATAGAGGTATAGTTAGGGCCTGGGAAGAGGAGGCTAAAACCTCCTATTGGGAGAAGGTGCCAGGCTGTGAACAGGCAAAGAAATTCATTGCCTATTCCAGCAGGAAGGCTGGGATATATAATAGACTAGGAAGACAGGACTTGAGGAGGGTAGTGGGCCTGATGACTGGTCATTGTAATCTTGGGTATCATTTATCCAAGATAGGAGTTGCTGAAAAGAGCCTGTGTAGATTCTGTCATGAGGCAGAAGAGAAGGCTGAGCATATTTTATGCAGTTGCAAAGTGGTTGGCTGCAAAAGAAGAGCGCTGATGGGTAAGGACGTGTTAACACCTTCTCAGGTAAGTGCACTAGATCCTAGGCAGATCCTGCGCTTTATTGAAAGTGTGGGTCTTGCATAAATAAGGAATAGGGGCAATCACAAAAGATCTTTTAGGTCGCGGTGAGGAGGGGCTGCAGAAGCCTGAACGCCCTGGTTGTAAAGAAAGAAAAGAAATGACGTGTAAATTGTCACTGCCCCTCTATCTACATTGATAGGTTGGTAGGGGTGTTAACAAAAAAACAGGAAAGGAAGCTAATAAAAACAAATAAATACTCAGGTTTTTGCTGCATAAATGAATTACTACCATTAAAAATGGATGAAACAAAACAATTTAATTTAATAATAATAATAATAAAATGGTGTAGACACCAATGTTAATACATATTGCCAAACCTTAAATGGATGGACTAACAATAATATATATAATGCCGGCCGCATTGGCGCAGTTGGTAACGTGCTCGCCTCTCATCATGCGGTCCTGGGTTCGAATCCCACTCAGGCACGGCATATTTTCATACGTTACAAAAAATCATTTCATCCTCCATTGTACAATAGTTACACCCCAACGTCGTCACTAATGACCGTTGTAGTTGATGCGACGTTAAATAAATGAATTAAAAAAAATATATATATATATATAAAGATCCAAAGTTACACATCTTTAAGTTACTAAATGTTAATACAAAACTTAATGAAATTACGAAATATTTAGAATATAATAACTTAAAAACTGCAGAATTTTATGAGGCCAAAATTATTTAAATTTTATTCTTATAGCTGACAATGGTAGCATTTAACGAAAATTAAAAATAATAAACTTTAAACTAATATATATTTAAATGTACATAATAAAGTGTGTAGTAATATTCCAGGTTTCACTGGTAAACTTTCAAGTTACACAAATCTTTAATAAGTAATACATAGAAAACAAATTTTAAAAAGAATTAACAAAAATTTTAGAATCGAGAATAAATTAATAACATGTTGATTTAGTACACGTTCCCTGATTAATTCATGTTTCCTTGCAGTGAAATTTTAAAGAAAGTCTATAATAGGTCAAATATTACACATAAATTCTTGCCGGGTGCAAGCAAATCGACAAGACAAATCATAGGTACGGCATGATCTTCACTAGAATAATTTGTTGGCACGTTGAAACAAGGTTTGAAGTAGGTTAGATTTTCCCCAAATAAATAATAAAAAACTCATACCAGTTCGTAGGAAGCACACATTTCGGTATTTTACTGACGTGTAAAAAAAGATGTAGTAGAATTGACCAACAGAGCTTTCAATCTAGCGTTGGACGACGTGTAAACTGCATGATCTTAGGTAATTCAAGGAACGTTGACAAAATCGAACTTGATTATTGGCGAACAAAATTTCACCATCCGGGAATGAATGAAAATATTCATGTCTGGTGTGGTAGGGGTATTAAACTTAAGTTTCAAGTTTCAACTTCGTACACTATTCCGTTGTTAAGATATTTTATTCACAGACACTCAATCGAGTCGCTAAAAACATGTTTTTAGGGTTCTGGGGCTTAAAAACGTGTATATCTGGTGAAAACCGGTTTAACCTTTTATAGGTCTGTGGTAGGTATACTTACCACTGGCAATAAGGTCGATCTTTTATAAGAATAAGCTATGCAGTATAACCTTATTGGCATTTTATGGTTTTATAGATGTTCTCTGGTAAGTAGGCTATCCACATATTGAAATTAGCGCGCAGTAACTATTTGCTTTGTGAGTTACACGTACGTGGTAAGGATTCATTCCAGCGTACGCTACCATGTTGTTTTGTTGTTACTTTTGTACAGTGCTTAGAAAATTCCAGTTTTTTATGGGAAAGCAAGCATTCATGGTGATATAAAGTTAAGATAAGTTATTCGCCACATTTTTCTGTTATATAGGGCTACAAGGTGTTTTAATAAGAATTCTTACCACTAAATATTATGTGCTTCCCATTTCAATAAACATTTTTTGGTAAGTATACTTACCAGGGCTTGACATAAAAAAAAGAAATATCTTACTGCTCTGGCACTAGAAATACATTATTCAAGTCCTTATAGAACAAAATTTAACATTTTACAACATGTTTATTTTTCCCTGTAATACTGCCCTATAAAGGGTTGAAAAAATTGACACGAAAACAATTCTTTTGTACCCTATCTATTGATATACGGGAAGAGAAAGTAATAAATAAACAGCCCTGATAATTTTGATATATTTTAATCAATTTGTATTTGTTGATTTGTTTTCAGAGGAAAATTACAAAACGGTGTAGAAGATCATGAGAAAGTGTACAATGACATCAGTAGTAATCATCCGACATTGAAAGAGCTATTAACCGGTACGTCAAACACTGATCCTATAGTTGCTGCACCTGATATAACTACTTTACCTTCCTCGCCTCCCGATTCCTTGGCGCAACCGACATCTCCTATTTGCTTAAAGCCTTCCACTGAACCTGCTGCTCCTATAAATCCTATTTCTGTCAGTACTCCATCTATTCACAAAATAAGTAAGCATGTAATATACATAATTTATTTAATTGAAACATAACTCTATCTTTAATTTGAATTACAGTGAAACCTCGTTGATTTGGATCAGATTTGTAGAGTTATTTTTTATTTAATGTTCACATAAACAATAATTTTTAATTACTTTAGCAAGAACATAAGTATGAGGTGTGGCTATTAATAATGAGACTGTTGCTGCTGCGTATCAAGGAGGCATGTGTCAACCGCCATTAATCAACAGCTGTTTAGTGTGAACCTTTCTCTTTAGTATCCAGCTAGTCTTGCTTCTGTAAACAACACCATTTAGTCAGAGCCTACGTTGCGTTATTGTTTGCCAGATAAAATGGTTAGTGTAATTGTAGAGCAACAAATTATTGTGAAATTTCATTTTAAACTTGGAAAAACTGCTACTGAAACTTATAATTTATTGAAAGATGTGTATGGCAGTGAATGTTTATTGCGGGCATGTGTTTTTGAATGGTTTAAGCGTTTTAAAGATGGCAGAGAAGACGTTGAAGATGATTTGCGGTCAGGTCACCCTTCAATGTCAAAAACGGATGAAAAAGTTGGTAATTTTATTCGTTCTGACCGTCGATTAAGTATTAGCGCAATTGGTGAAACTGTAGGTATTGATAAAGAATGTGTACGGCAAATTTTACATGACGATTCTAACGTGAAAAAAGTGTGTGCTAAATGGTGTCTAAAATTCTAAAGTTTGAACAACAACAAGATCGCAAAAATGTTAGTACTGACACTTTGTACGCGATTGAAAATGACCCAAATTTTTTGGAAACTATAATAACATGTGATGAAATGTGGATTTTTACTTATGATCTGGAAACGAAGCACCAATCCATGGACTGGAATAGCCGAACTTCACGGAGAGCCAAAAAATCTCGAATGAGCAATTCAAAATTTAAAGCAAAATGATTGTTTTTTTAATATCCATGGGATTGTGTACCTTCAATAGGTTCCTGAAAGTCAAACAACTAATCAATATTACTACCTTGAGATACTTTCTAAACTACGTCAAAGAGTAAGGAAAAAACGCTCTGAAATGTGGAAGGACAAATCATGGGTTCTCCACCAAGACAATGCGCCAGCTCATTCCGCATTATCTGTCAAAAGGTTCCTAGCCAAGTACAGCATCTCAGTGTTAGAACATCCACCTTATTCACCAGATCTTGCACCATGTGACTTCTACCTGTTCCATAAGGTAAAATCTGCATTAAAATGGACAAGATTTGAGTCTGTGGAAGCTGTAAAAGAGAAAGCGGCACGTGTTTGTTGTGGGAATGGGATTGTGTCCAAGGTACACAATCCCATGGATATAAAAAAAACAATCATCATTGCTTTAAATTTTGACTTGCTTATTCGAGCTTTTTTTGGCTCTCTGTGAAGTTCGGCTTTTCCAGTGCATGGATTGGTGCTTCATTTCCGGATCGTAAGTAAAAAATCACATTTCATCACATGTAAATCAAAAAAACATGTGAAAAAACAGGTGAATGTTCTACCTGTTCCCTAAGGTGAAATCTGCATTAAAAGGGACAAGATTTGAGTCTGTGGGAGCTGTAAAAGAGAAAGCGGTACGTGTCCTGAAGGAGCTGACAGAAGATGACTTCCAGCACTGTTTTCAACAATGGAAAATTTGCATGGAGCTTTGTAGGGATAGAGAAGGAGTTTATATTGAAGGTGACAATAAGTGATTATGTATAAAATAAAAATAAATTTTTTTACAACGTCAGTCTTGTTATTTAATAGCCACACCTCGTGGCTATTAAGAAAGTTTACGAAAGCACTTACCTCGAGTTTAAGAAAGCTTTACTAGAGTGTCGCATTGATGAGAGAATGTCGTGTGAGTGTTTCACACCTGATTGTTTACTCAGTGTTACAGTTACTAAGAAATAACATTTGATATTTCAGGTGGACCATCAATTGATGAATCTGCTCCGAACAGTCCGGCGACGCCTACCACCAGTGGCATTAAACATGTAATGTCCAATCCATCCTCATACAGATTTTCACGAATCAAGCCTTTTGTGTCAGTTGAAAAATTGAATGTCACTACGGATAGTAACGGTATGTCTAAAAATAAACTCAATTTTGTTTTTTGTGTGTTGTACAATCTTTAGTACGTCAATTTAAGATTTACAAAGTGTGACTGGAAAGTGCAAAGACTGTACTTGTAGTTTGCAGCAATTTTTTATATTGTCATTTATCATTTTATTTTGTCTGTGCATCTGTCACACCCAATGTCAGAAACTACAAGAAATAGCAACCAATGGTTTTCGGATTCATAATCTATTCAAAAAATTAGTGGACCTAAATTGGGTTTGATGTTCTAGTTTTGACCGGAAGTGGCCCAAAACCAGAAATCAAGAAATTAAAGTTAGAATTTGGAAACAAAAATAGTATCATTTGATTCCTCTTAAAGAGTATATACAGAAATCATTGGGTTTAAAGTTCCAGTTTTGACCTGAAGTCAGAAACTACAGGAGTTAGCAACAAACGGTTTTTGAATTTGTAATCTATACAAAAAGTTTGCCTGGATTGGGTTTTGACCGAAAGTAGCCCAAAATTTTCATAATTCGATAAATAAAGAAGGAAATTAAAGCCGTGAAGAAGCTATTCTTCAACAGTTTTGTAGACACCTGGTAAAAAAAAGGAAACAGTTTGGTAGATAATAGCAAGACTGATAGTGCAGACGTTGGTGACAGCGACAGTAAAGAAGGCGATTCATTCGTAGAAAATTTTGTTCCAATGGAATAAGGTAGCTGGTAATTACAGTAAATCAAACATTTCTAATTATGTAATTAAGCTGTAGGCAATACTACAGGTCACATTTATTTCTTATAAGGTTTATGAAGAAAACATTTTCTCGAAATAAACTGAAGCGTACAAAATGTATGTAGAAACTGCACGGTAGTGAAATGTACGAGTAGTGTCTTACTATTGAGGTTGGCAGCACTGTCAATTTTTCACTTCTTCACAGCCCATCCATACGCAAAAGGCAATCTCATGACTTCAGTATCTATAGTAAACAAATAAGAAAAAAATTATACTATTATTTTAAGGAATACAGAATAGTTAAAATTCGAGTAGTTTTCTTTTTTCATTTTCTTCATTTAAACATAAAATTATGTTGCACACATTCTCACATTTCTGTAATATGAAATGTACAATTTGCAAAATGTTGTATTATTTCACTTGCTGTAATGTTTAATGCTTATTTTCTATTATATTATTATCTATATTTTATTCCACTTAACTTTGGAACTGATGTAAACAAATCATATACGAATGTCGGTTGAAAGAATGAAGTTAATGTGACCGATTGTCAGAATGGACGGCTAGGTGCCACTGTCGAATCATGTTATGTCAACATATTTATATCTATAGTCCAGCCTCTCTTAGTTTGCTCCTAATGTAAACAAATAATGACGTCACTGAGCATGCGCATTATATCAAAATTTGTACACGCTGATTAAAAAGTAACAACAAAATACTTTCAAAAGTATTTAAATACAAAATACTTTTAAAAGTATTTTTATAAATGAAATTGTTAGGCCTACATCATATCATGACTGATATAATTTAAGTACTTATAATTTAAAAAATCTGGTGTGAAACACTCACACAACTTTCTCTTGCTAATGCAAATAATTAATAATAAACCTAACATTATTAATAAAATATTAGAAATAAACAAAAACTAACCTCAAAAACATAACCTTATTTTAATCATGAGTGAATGACGCAAAATGAAAATAAAACTCAATTTGGCTTAAAAAAACAGAAAATCACACTTTCACGCTAAACTAGGCTCTGTAGAGAAAAATTTTCTGAATAAAAGTTGTAGATCTCTTAATTTTCTTTAAATTTTATTATATATACTTTTGTCGTAAAGTGCATACTAAGGCCGAAATCTTTAAAAAATCGATTTTTCACACGTTTTCATGAGAAAAAACAGAAAATCGCTTATTACCGCTAAACTAAGCGTTATACAAAAAATGTTTGAAATAAAAGTTGTAGAATTTTTAATTCTCTACAACTTTTGTTTTATAAATTTTTGCGCTAAATGCATATTAAAGCCGTAATATTAAAAAAACAACGTTTTTACGTGAAAACAGCCTCAACAAGAATTTCAGCAAACATGACGCCTATCCTATCTTGTAGAGAATAAAAAATTGAATAAACCAGGCGATTTTAAAAAAAATCGTAGGACCAGTTTTTGAGAAAATCACAAAAACGTAAAAAATTACACGAATAAACTACTACTTCCGGTTAACCGATTTTGATGAAAATGTTCGTGTCGGGTCCGGTAGTGGTATGCAACTTAAGTTTTAAGTTTCAAGTTCGTACGATGTTCCGTTCTTGAGATATTTTGTATACACACACACACACACACACACACACAGACCAATCGCTAAAAACATGTTTTTTGGGTTCAGGGGGTCTGAAAACGTATAGATCCGGTGAAAACTCGATTTCGAAAAATCGACATGAAAATAATACTTTCCTTCCTATATATTCATATAGGCAAGAGAAAGTAAAAATAGTTAACTTAATAGGAATACGACATCTGTAAAGTCGCAGACTTAGTGTGCACCCTGTAGTAGGTGGCTTTTGTTTGTTGACAGTTGGAGCAAACTAAGAACGGCTGAACTTTATATTTTATATAATAAATTTATACAGGGTGTCTTACAAGTAACCCGACAAACTTCTAAGATGGTTTCCTCTCATCAAAATAATGAAACAAGTTTATATAAACATGGGTCTGGAAACGCTTCGTTAGCGAGTTATGGCTAACGAAAGATTTTGCCTGAGGTCCAGAACATACGCCTAAATAAAGTCTTCCTAGAGGTCTAGGAACCAAATTTTATGAGTAGATTTGATGGTTTCTTATATATTTCGACCCAAAAAATTGAATAAAATAAGTTCCAGAACCATATCTCCAGTAGTTTTTGTAATATCCAATGACAAACGGACAATTCTGTGCATAAAATACGGTTTTTTTTTAGGTTTGAAGAACAATAACTTTGTTAAATGGCTAATAAATGTGTAAATTTATTTAGCAAAACTTGTAGAGATTTTAATTCTGAAGAGAATGATGTAATGATGAGGCCAATAATAAACAAACGCAAAGTTTAAAAAATGTATGTTTAATTAAATTAACACATCCTAGACCTCTAGGTTCCTAAACCTCTGGGATGACTTTATTTAGGCGTATGTTCTGAATCCTGGGCGAAATCTTTCACTAGCCGTAACTCGCTAACAAAGCGTTTCCGGACCCATGGTTATACAAACTTTTTTCATTATTTTGTTGGGAGGAAACCACCTTAGAAATTTGTCGGGTTACTCGTGAGACACTCTGTGTAATGAATTTATACAGAGTGATTTTTTAGTCCTGTTACCCAATTGTTAATGTCTGGTAATATTTAAAAAAAAAAAAATTTGTTTTGTGACACTAAGTTGGTAGCCCTACTCAACCAGTATGGATATGGCAGTGTGAGTTGATTCTCCTTGAGCTGTGTAAAATTTTGTGCCATTTCCGGTCGTGCTACGAACAGAATGTCTTTTATCCTAAAACAATCTCTTGTTTAAATCTGGAGGCTGAAGCTCTAGAACTAATCGTATGTGATACGGATACAATTTCAATTTTTTAGCAGCTTTCTGAGCACTCGAAACATGACAAATCAACATACGAGGAAAGTTTTTGTAAACTTTTCCATGGAGAATTGAGCAATCTTGTTTTCACATTCTCTTAACGTCATCTGTCAAGAGAGTTGGTCGACCACTACGTTTTCTGCTGCAAACAATACCTGCCTCTAAAAATCAGTTAGTTAGCCTAGAAATTGGTTAGAATAGAGTGGAGCAACACCAAAAAATTTTGTTTGAAATGATTCTTTTACACTTGCATACGATTTTGTAGCAAAATATTGTTCAAGAATGAAAACCCGTTGTTTTAGGGTAAAAGACATTCTGTTCGTAACACAACTGGAAACAGCACAAAATTTTACGCAACTCGAGGAGAATCAACTCAAACTGTCGTATCTATACCGGTTGAGTAGGGCTACCAACTTTGTGTCACAAAACAAAATATCCCTTTCTTAGAAAAAAATTACCAGACATTAACAGTTGGGTAACAGGACTAAAAAATCACCCGGTATAATAATTTCACTAACCTTGTTTTTAAACTGTGTCAGGTTTTAAACACGTGTAAGGTTAGTGAATAATAATTTCACTAACCTTGTTTTTAAACTGTGTCGCTTTTATTTTTATTTTTACTTACACGTGTTTCAGTGGATCCACCATCATCAGAGTAAATAAAATAATTGAAACTAAAAAAATGTTTATCTCACTTATTTAAAATCTATAGAAAATTATAAATCTTCATTCATTTGTATAAAACTGATTTAAAATTAATTTATTTGAATTTATCTCTTATTTACTGTAGATAGCAGCAGCAGTCAATATCACTTCATCATTCCTAAATGTGACCTGTTCATTGAAAATGTCCTGCTTTTGCTCTTTTAAATATTTATAAATATGGAACATCTCATATTTTTCAATTTTATTTTTATTTTCTATATTACGTTGTTCTATTATATTAGAATGTTCATCTATTAGTATAGTAATATAGAAAATAAAAATAAAATTGAGAAATATGAGATGTTCCATATTTATAAATATTTAAAAGAGCAAAAGCAGGACATTTTCAATGAACAGGTCACATTTAGGAATGATGAAGTGATATCGACTGCTGCTGCTATCTACAGTAAAAATGAGAAATGATAAATTAAAATAAATAAATTTTAAATCAGTTTTATACAAATGACTGAAGATGTATCATCATCTTCTATAGATTTTAAATAAGTGAGATAAAAATTTTTTTAGTTTCAATTATTTTATTTACTCTGATGATGGTGGATCCACCAAAACACGTGTAAGTAAAAATAAAAATAAAAGTGACGCAGTTTAAAAAAAAGGTTAGTGAAATTATTATATAAATTCATTATATAAAATAGAAATAATTTCAAACTGCAGGATGCATTGTAAAGATTTATTATATTTATATTTGTCTACTTTTGGCAAAGTAAGAAACTACTTTGGTGTTTGTGTTGTTGAATGTTTTTTACCATAAAAATTATATTGGTTAAATACAATTTCAATTAAATCCAGTTTTTCTCTCACAATTGGGACGCCCTGCGTTAAGCATTTTCTGGAACTACCATTATTACGCATCCATCCAAGTAAGAGAGTAGAGCGATTGTTTACTACTGTTCCAAAGATGAATGGAATTTAGTTTTTGTTGGATTATTGTAGATACACTTTTTTCTTAAATTGCTATCACAAATGGTTGTGGGTTTTTAATCTTAAAAACACATTTAGGCTGGCTGTACACAGGACACGACAAAACTGTCTAAGACAAATGTGTTTTTTACATGACAAAACTGTCTTAGACAAATGTGTTTTTTACACGACAAAACTGTCGAAGACAAATGTGTTTTTTGTCTCTTGACTGTCGCTGGTGACATTTCTCATTCTCTGATAATGTTTAGGTAATATGGCGTGTAATGAAGGATTAGCTATTGTGTTCTATCATTATTTATTATGTTTGGAAGAAGAAAAGCCGGTTCAAAATTTTGACACATCCAATTACCCAGAAAGAAGTTTGTCTGCCTTGAAATCCATATGCTCTTGCTGTGTATTAATGATTCAAACAACTACACAATTTCAACTAAGCAATTTCACGATGATGTTACTACCGTATATCCTCGATTCTAAGACGCAGCTTATTTTGGCAGTACAAATTTTGGAAAAAAAATGATATCTAGAAAAATCATCAAAATCTTATTTTAAAATACGAGGTGTGGCTATTAAATAATGAGAATGACGTCGTAAAAACATTTTATTTTTATTTTTTACATAATCACTTATTGTCACATTCTATATACACTCCTTCTCTATCCCTACAACGCTCCATGCGAATTTTCCATTGTTGGAAACAGTGCTGGAAGTCATCTTCTCTCAGCTCCTTCAGGACAAGTGCCGCTTTCTCTTTTACAGCTTCCACAGACTCGAATCTTGTCCCTTTTAATGCAGATTTCACCTTAGGGAACAGGTAGAAGATAATAACGTGATGAAATGTGGTTTTTTACTTATGATCCGGAAACGAAGCACCAATCCATGCACTGGAAGAGCCGAAATTCACGGAGAGCCAAAGAAGCTCGAATGAGCAAGTCAAAATTTAAAGCAATGATGATTGTTTTTTTTATATCCATAGCACGCGCAAAGCTGAATGACTCAAGCTCATTCTTGATGAGAGGTTGTCATGCTTGAGCATGACTGTTTGAAGCATGACAACCTGATACATAGCAACCCACATCTACTTAGTACACGTCTGACAAAAATAACTAGTCGCAAGGTGACTCGTCGTGTCCTGTCTGCGGCTACCCTAAATTTATTTAAATTTTTATTCTAGTTGTGTTGGTGAAAATTTCAGAGAACTACTTTCTAGATTTATTTTAATTTTTTTATTTTGTATTTGTTACTGCAACAATGTGTTCCTTTCAGTAACCTAGTTTTTTATTCTGTATGTACTTATAAAATTTCATAGGGTTAATACAGACCTAAATTGGTCCAGAGGTGGTTTGTTGACCATTTTATTTTGTTTTTTATTATTTTTTTTTCTAAAAATGTCCTTTAGTAGGAGAGTTCAGATCTATGTTTTTTTTTTACTTTTTTTATCTTTTACAATATTGAATTTGTCTCAATGTTGTTTTTACTAGCTTAAGTAAAAAAAAAATTAACGCTACCCGTGAATTAAACTACGAGGGTCATCTCTAAAGTAAAGACAGTTTTGTTGTAAAAAATTTATTTAGAATAATTTATGTAAAAACAAAGTGATGTGGAATAAAATGCCTAACTTACATTAATGCTCTACATTGTTGCTATATGAATTAAGACATTTGTCGTAGCGATTCATCAGCTTATCTATACCCTCGTCATATTCTTCTGCCGCCAATGCATTTAGCCACTGATTCACAGCATCTTTAAGTTCATCGTCACCTGCGAATTACTTACCACCAAAAATTCTTTCAATTTGCCAAACAAATGGCAATCTGAAGATGCTAAATCTGGACTGTACAGTGGTGACTGAAAATTTCCCATCAAAATCTTCTCAGTAAATCGAGCGTCTTACCTGCCACATGTGAAGAGTACAATGCTGTCTGTAAGCCATCCACAATGCCGGTTTTGAATGGCACGTCATAACTTGCGTAGAGTTTCGCAGTAATATTCTGCATTTACAGTTGTTCCGCATGGCGTAAAGTCAATCAACAGTATGCCAAATTGATCCCAGAAGACCGTGGCCATCAATTCCCTTCCAAACGGCAGTGGCTTGATCTTCGTTGGTTTTGTTTGTGACCTGAGGATGATGCTATTCATATGACTGTCGTTTTCTTTTTGGTGTGTAATAAGAAATTTACGTTTCATCGCCAGTATCTATTGAATTAAGTAATTCATCACCATTTTCTCTGTAGCACATCAGAAATTCCAACACAGATCCCATTTGATTTGTTTGTGACGTTCCGATAACATGTACGGCACCCAACGCACACAAACCTTTCTGAAACATAAATGGTCACTCACAATGGGACCAATAACAGCTCTTGAAACAGGGAAACTTAAGGCCAATTCAGATATTGTTATGCAACGATTGTTTTTGTTTTGATCTCTTCATCGACCTTTTTCAACAAGTCCTTGTTGATTATTGATGGCCTTCCCGAACGTTCTTCATCATACACATTAACTCTCGTATTTCTAAACCTTTCACACCATTTTCAAATTTTTTTTCATTCATTACATTATCACCATATACTGTAACTTTGAATTTCGACAGGTTTAATGTTTTGATGGTTTAAAAAACATATCGTTCCATGTATTTCACAATCGGCAGCAATATCATTAACAGATTCATTTCAAAACACAATAACACCAAATGTAAATAAAGATATACAACAATGCAGTATGTATATTACGAGACTGGCCTGCCACCATACAGGTTAGCCAACCTCAAGTCGAGAAATTACCTAACAGTTTTTACTTTAGAGATAACCTTAGTACATGATAGAAAAAGTAATTTCTAAATGTTTCTCTCCACCATACGCCGGCCGCATTGGCGAAGTTGGTAACGTGCTCGCCTCTCATCATGCGGTCTTGGGTTCGAATCCCATTCAGGCACGGCATTTTTTCATACGTTACAAAAAATCATTTCATCATTCACCATCTGCATTAGTAATTGCAGAACAGTCGGACGTTAAACAAAAAAAAACAAAAAAATCCCCACCATACAAAATAAACTAAAGCACTTGAAATATTTGGTAGGGACATAGTTCTGAAAGTTTAGCCTTATTAAATTGCAGCCTAACCCATAACCTTAGGTTAACAGTGAATAACTTTAATTAATGTGGTGGTGTAAAATAACGCCTTAAACTGATAAAGTACTTTCTTGTTTTCTATAGCTTTTTTATTCTAACTGTTGCACGTTGGTTACATTAGCAAGTGTTGTACAGGCATTTAGATTGATCCTTTTAAGTGCGTCAGTAAAAATCATCTAGTTAGCTGTTGCCAGGAAATTTTTTATTAACTTTGTATGGATTTTTTTTATACATTGTTGTGTAAATATAAATCATAACTATGAATTGAATTTTTGGATGTGAATTTTGTCGATGGACGAAACAAAAATTTGGTGTGAAATGCTCACACAACATTCTCTTGCCAGTGTAAATAATAACAAATATAAATTATGTTTAATCATGAGTAAACAATGGTAAAATGAAAATTAACCTCCGTTAGATTTTGATGAGCAAATTATAAAAAATGATTTGATTGATTCTAAAACTAAAGCCCCTGCTCCACGTACGATATTTTTTAACGATGTATCTGTGTTAAATTATTGACAGGCTTAAATATAAAATATTAGTTTCAATTAGCTCTAAGTTCGATAACAGATCGTACTGCGTTTGCGTATTCAAGGTCATAATGCACTTGAATGCAGCTTGTTCCATTTTGCAATCTGATAAACTATTGAGTGACACCTGCCTCCAGGTTTATTATACATGTTTCCATCTGATGGTTTGCCTACTGGTGACATTGTTTCTTGTGATTTGCTCGCTTTTGCTATTTTTCGCCACAAAATGTTGGAAATAGCTGGTGAAATATTAATTTTAGAATTAGAGAAGCATCCATGTCTATATGATTTAGGCAACGAAAACTATTAAACTAGAACAGCCAAAATTTATCATGATACAATATTTAAGCTTATCATGAAGAATTGAAAATCTCCCTGTACATTGCGTTAGCTTATAATTGGATGTATCCACCACTTTTTTACTTTCTCTTGTCTATAGGAAGGAAAGTATTGTTTCATGTTTTTTTTTAAATTCCTAATATGTGTACGTTGCAATGTGTTCAATTCAGAACAATAAGCAACCCCATGACCCAATGAGATGAGGATGATATGTATGACGCGTAAATGAGGTGTAGTCTTGTACAGACTCAGGCCGACCATTCCTGAGAGAGTATGGTTAATTGAACCCCAACCATCAAAGTACACCGGTAACCACTGGCTAGCATTCAAATCTGTATAAAAGTAACTAACTTTACTAGGATTTGAACCAGGAACCTTCGTCTCCGAAAATCAGCTGTTAAACAGCTGATTTTGGCGACGACTTTACCTCTAGACCAACCTGGTGGGTTTTCATGTTGATTTTTTGAAATAGAGTTTTCACTGCATGTACATGTTTTCAGACCCCCTGAACCCAAAATACATGTTTTTAGTGATTAGTCTGTGTGAACAAAATATCTCAAGAACGGAACATTGTACAAAGTTGAAACTTGCAAACTTAAGGTAGGTACTACTAAAGGACCCGACACGAACATTGTTATCAAAATCGATCTACCGAAAGTAGTAGTTTGTGTAATTTTTCACTTTTTTGTGATTTTCTCAAAAACTTTTTCTACAATTTTTTTAAAAATTGCCTCTGCTACATTTTTTGTGCTCTAGTACAAGATAGGGTAGGCGCCATGTCTGCTGAAATTCTTGGGGAGGTTGTTTTCTAGTAAAATAAATGTTTTTTTTTTAAGATTGCGACTTAAAAATGCATTTTAGCGCAAAAATGTGTGTAATAAACGTTGTAGAGAATTTAAAATCCTACAACTTTTAAGTTATAGGTAAAAATTTTTTTTTTAAATTTCAGTCTTAGTATGCATTTTACGACAATAATGTATATAATCAAATTTATAGGAAATTTAAAGATCTACAACTTTTATTTCAAGCATTTTTCTCTACAGAGCCTAGTCTAGCGAGAAAGAGTGATTTTTCATCTTTTTAAGCCAACCTGAGGTTGATTTTCATTTTGCATCATTCACTCACAATTAAAATAAGGTTATGTTTTTGAGGTTAGTTTTTTTTGTTTATTTTTAATGTTTTATTACTAATATTAGGTTATATTGTTCATTATTTTCATTGGCAAGAGAAAGTCTTGTGAGTGTTTTACACCAGATTTTTTTTTAAGTTTATTCTAGTTAGTAATGTAATCCTGATCTAAGATGGACAGTTTTTTTTAACGATTGATTGACTGTTCTTCATGTTCAGGTAAATTATTAAATACAATGACTAAAATTTCAGCAGTGAAGTGATTAAAGTTTGACTCCATTGTAAAAAAACTGTTAGTCTACATTTTATATTTTAGTTTTTGTTTTTGTTTTTTAATGTGGTTGATTTTATTACCGGGTCATCATAGTAAGGGTGTGAGAGCTTGTGGAATAGGGGTGTAGATAGATAAGGTGGTAGTGTTGATTGAAAAAGGCATATTCCCATAATGCTAGTAATTACTGCTGTACTATTTTTCGAATTTGATGAGTTCTGAACATATGCATTGCCCTTTATCTGTTCTTAATTAGTTCAGTCATATAATTGGCTGAAAAATGTGATAAGAAAGAACTATTTTTCGTAGCCCTGGAACTAGCAGATTGAGTGCGAATAATTTAACATTCCACCTGCCGGTTTACCGATATTGTTTTACTAGCATAACTACGAGGGTTATTCGGAAAGTAATGTCCGAATCTCCGTAACTAAACAAACGTGACGCGAACATCGTATTGCGCATGTGCGTCGACTCCCGGCATGCCTTGCGTGTAAAACGACACTATTTGCATTCGTATTGATGCAATGTGCTGTTTACAGTATTAGTTCAAAATGTTTCAAACAATTGATCAGCCCGCCGACTGAAATTCGTTCCGTTATACAGTTTTTGACAGCAAGGAACATTTCAGCGGCAGAAAATCATCGCCAGATAACCGAAGTGTACTGCCTTAATGCGATGAGTGACAGCAAAGTGCGTAAGTGGGTGAGAATGTTTAAGAATGGACGGGACAATGTCCATGATGAACCGCGATCAGGCCGACCATCAGTGGTGACAGAAGATTTGGTTAATGTCGTGGAAGAAAAGATTCGTGAAGACCGGCAAGTCACAATTTCAAGTTTATCATTGGAGTTTCTGAATGTGAGCAGAACAACTTTGTACAAAATTGTGTCGTGAAATTGCAAATTTTCAGACACAATTTTGTGTCAACGAGAACACAAATTGTGTTCTCGTTGGGTTCCCAGACTGCTTACTGAGGATCACAAAATGAAAAGAATGGCTTGTTCTCTTGAATTTTTGGACTGACACTATAGAGAAGGTGATGAACTTTTAGAGCATATTGTCACAGGGGACGAAACATGGGTTTTTCACATTACCCCAGAGTCGAAACATCAGTCTATGGAATGGTGTCACATGTCATTGCCAGTCAATGTCAAGGCCAAGCAGACAATCTCAACACGCAAGATTATGGCTACAGTGTTTTGGGATAGACATGGAGTCTTGTTAGTCGAGTTTATGCAGCAAGGGGCAACAATAAATTCCACCGCTTACTGCGCCACCCTGACTGATCTTCGCCACGCTATACAGAATAAGCGACGTGGCCATCTGACATCTGGAGGTTTGTTGCTGCACAACAATGCCAGGCCCCATTCTGCCATTCGAACGCAAAATCTGATTAGATCATTTGGTTAGGAATAGGTTGACCACCCGCCGTATTGTCCAGACTTGGCACCATGTGATTTTCACTTGTTCCGCTACCTAAAGGAGTTTCTCTGTGGCAAGCGGTTCAGCACAGATGACGATGTGAAAGAAGCTGTTCAAGACCGGTTATTCTCACAGGCGGCAGACTTCTATGATACAGGTGTACAAAAGCTTGTTAAACATTATGATAAATGTTTAAATAAAAATGGAAACTATGTGGAAAAATAAAGAAAGATGTAACAATACAATAAAAAAGGTTTTTGAAAAAATCTTACGTTCATTTTTTTTTTTTAGAAATCGGACCTTACTTTCCGAATAACCCTCGTAGTAAAACAATATCTGTTTGCTGCATATCCAATGTGGAGTAACCCTCCACCGACCTCAGAAACGTCATCTCGGGACTCTGTAGTCTTTTTTCTGATCTGCCCTGAATAGTAGCACCCAGTAATAGGGGCTCATGCCTGGGTTTGCAGGTGAAAAACCCGATTAACCCTTCTGCGACGGGAGGCAATCTCAGTTGCCCTGGTAGTTACCAGCTTCAAAAGCCTACAGCAAACGTATTTATGAAGCGATTTGTTGTTCGGTTTATGAATTTAAAAACGTACAAGTTTTATTTCTAATTTTTTTTTGTATAATGCTCAGTTTAGCAGTAATTAGCGATTTTCTGTTGTTTTCTTCATGAAAATTTGTAAAAAAAATAATTTTTTAAGATTTCATTCAAAGTATGCATTTTATGACAAAAGTGCATATAATCAAATTTATAGAAAATTAAAAGATCTACAACTTTTATTTAGAGCATTTTTCTCTAAAGAGCCTAGTTTAGTGTGAAAGAGTGAGTTTTCGCATTTTTAAGCCAAACTGAGGTTGATTTTCATTTTGCATCATTCACTCATGATTAAAATAAAGCTTTGTTTTTGAGGTTAGTTTTTTGTTTATCTGTAATGTTTTATTACTAATGTTAGGTTATACTGTTAATAAGCATTGGCAAGAGAAAATTGTGTGAGTGTTTCACACCAGATTTTTCTGTTTCATCTTAACACACTGTTTGGCCCTTACAACTTTTTCCTGGATTGGTTTACTCCTTTTGGGCCCTACTTTGAGATCTGACATCTTCTTACATGGAAATCTTCTTACAAGACAAAATTACAATTTTATTTTAGGTTATGTTTGGATAAAAGTTGTAGAACTATCGATTTAATATTGTTTGTTTTATGTAATGTGTATTTTCTGAAATTTTATTTTAAAATTTATTTTTCCACACTCTACTTTGGGATGCTATTATTAAACTTAACTTATATTTCATTACTTTTTTTGGTTTATTTTTCTTTTCATAAAAATTTCATATTGTGTAAAAGGGAAAGTTATGTTACGTAAATAGTGTATGTAACAATAGCTTTTTGTAACGCCTTTGATCATATTTTTTAAATCTTTGACAGTTTGTTATGTTTTAGAAATATTCAAAATTGTATTTTGGGGTTTCCTTTTTCTGTTTTTGTTTATTTTTCTTGCGTGTAATTGATTATTGTTGATTTTTTTTTTATATGAGTTTTCCTTTTTGTTCTCGATTGTTCAATATTTAGGACGGGTTCTTTATATGGACAAGAAAGTCAGGGAGATTACAAAATTAACTGAAAAACAAGCAGGTAGTAATAGTTTTTATTTGTTCTGTTATTTTTTTTAATTTCAATTTTAAATTTTATTATGGTGGTAATTCAGTTTGAAATTATGTTATTTGATTTAAGCGTCGTTCTGTATTATATTATTGGTCGATGTTTTTGTTCTGTTATATTCAGCGATACTTTTAGGTTGATATTATTTAAGCATGTTTATTTATAATTTAATTTATAAATTAATTATTTACTCAGAATAATTTAGTGTCTATGCAATAGGTTTGAAAAGTCTGGAATCAGCCGAATTAATAATGTATCGTAAGTATTATGAAAATTTTACAAAGTGACTTGAAATGTCGGGAATTATATGGAAGATATTGTACGAATTGTAGTTTGTCTGTATCTGTATTCGTTTTGTTATTATTACGAAACGGAACTTTCTGGACAAACCTTGTAGTATTGTGAGATTCTCTTAAAAATTTCAAAACAGTAGCTGCAGTAGTTTCTATGAAATAATTTGCATTTTAAGTTTCAAATACAGGGGGGGCCAATAAAACCGAACTTGAAGTGTGCTGCCATTTGTAGATGGAGTAGAGAGTTCTCCTGCTAGATGAGATAAGGTTAGTAAAGACTTTCAACAAACAACTGCCCAGAGGGCATTTGATTGTAGTATTGTGTTTCTCTTACTGTTGACATGTTCCGCCTATGACATCATTAAGCATCAAGTCAGTCTTCTACTGGCTTGATGCTTGCTTGGTTTCTGGGTCTTACCTGTAACACCAACTCTCATCATCTGTAATGACTGGTCAAAAAGTTTAAATCAATCTCTTTTTTTTCTAGTCCTGACTCAAATTCAATCGAATGTTTTGTTGATTCTGTTTAAGAAGATGAGCAACAAATTTAGTGGCAACATATCTCATTTGCAAATTCTCAGTTGAAATCCGCTGTCACAAGCTCCAACTCACACTTGTTATTCTGAAATTTCATCGATTGTGAAATGACAATCTTCGTTGATTTTTTCAATGTTTTTGTTGTTTCGAGTTGTTGGAGGGCGCCCAGAACGAACATTCATCTCACAACGTTGTAAAGTGCCCAAACCACTCAAAAACTTGTGTGTGGCTCTATAGCACCCCCGTTGAAAGCCTATTGAAGCATTTGGTAATTAGTTTGTTGGCATTTCTCCCTCCACCTCCCCTCCTCCGATTGGTCGCTCAAAAGCATAGACCTGGAGGCTGTTTCGCAGAAATCCTTATATACGAGGTGTGACTATTAAATAACGAGACTGATGTTGTAAAAAATTTTATTATAATTTTATACATAATGACTTCGTGTTACCTTCAGTATACACTCCTCTATCCCTACAACGCTCCATGCGAATTTTCCATTGTTGGAAACAGTGCTGGAAGTCATCTTCTGTCAGCTCCTTCAGGACACGTGCCGCTTTCTCTTTTACAGCTTCCACAGACTCAAATCTTGTCCCTTTTAATGCAGATTTCACCATAGGGAACAGGTAAAAGATAATAACATGTGATGAAATGTGGTTTTTTACTTATGATCCAAAAACGAAGTGTCAATCCATGCACTGGAAGAGCCGAACTTCACCAAGAGCCAAAAAAGCTTGAATGAGCAAGTCAAAATTTAAAACAATGATGATTGTTTTTTTTTTTTATATCCATGAGATTGTGTACCTTCTCTGGGTTCCTGAAGGTCAAACAATTAATCAGTATTAATACCTTGAGGTACTTTCTAAACTACGTCAAAGAGTAAGGAAAAAACACCTCGAAATGTAGAAGGACAAATCATGGGTTCTCCACAAAGACAAAGCGCCAGCTCATTTCGCGTTATCTGTCAAGAGGTTCCTAGCCAAGTACAGCATCTCAGTGTTAGAACATCCACCTTATTCACCAGATCTTGCACCATGTGACTTCTACCTGTTCCCTAAGGTAAAATCTCCATTAAAAGTGACAAGATTTGAATCTGTGGAAGCTGTAAAAGAGAAAGCGGCATGTGTCCTGAAGGAGCTGACAGAGGATGACTTCCAGCACTGGAAAATTCGCATGGAGCGTAGTAGGGATAGAGAAAGAGTGTATATTGAAGGTGACAATAAGTGATATTGTATAAAATTTTTTACAATGTCAGTCTCGTTATTTAATAGCCACACCTCGTATCTCGTGACTGGCTACTGTCACAGACTAAAGTAACTGTTATATAATAAAACATAAAATAAATTTGAAGAGCAAGGGTGAGTCAGGTTGGCAACCTGGGGAGTATGCATTAACTCGCTCTCACGTCCAGGAGGAGCCTCTTGGCGCACAAGGCACCCGTCATCAGAAATTTAAATAGAAAATGGTCCTAACAGTCAAAAGAAAACTGTCAGAAAAATTTAAACTACTAATATAAAACCTAGTTAGGACTGTAGTCACTAATTTACGTCGTACCAGCAAGTGTTTGTCGCCATTATATGTTTCCGGGAAGGGGAAAACAAATTTTATGACCTGGTGTTGTTTGATTCAGACGTGGGACAACCCCTTAGTTATACTACATGACGACGATAGAACTTTGCTACCTCCTAAGCATTTGGTAAGCTTTTGTTGCCGAATTTTCAAGCAGGAAACAAAATTTTAAACACTTTATTTTTATAAATCTGCCATAACGGCGTTGCAGGCGGAACACGACAACTGTTAGAGAAACACATCACTATGATTAAACATTAACCTACAAATTGACACCATCTGGGCAGTTTTTTGTTCAAGTTCTCTACTAGCTCCATCTAACAGGAGAACTCTCTATTACGTCTACAAATTGCAACGCACTTTCAGTCCGGTTTTTATTTTTGGGGTCCCTCTCATAAAATACTTTTATTTATAGATACCATGATCAATTTTCATTATTCTGGTTTGAAAATTATGTGTAACCTCCTAAAATAAAAAAAATAATAGTTATGAGTTGTGTTATGTTTAGGCTGTTTCCAGACTTTTAAACGATTATCAATATACATAACCTTGACGCTTTTAAATTCAACCTTTAAGTTTCATTTTTAATCTGCTTAAATATCTCACCAACAGTAGTGTTAAAAAAATGCATGTAAATAGAAAATTCTCAATCTCTTCTTAGAATTATTGTATAATTATTATTAAATCTACAACGAAAAATGGTTGTTGGGTGCACATTAGAATATTTAATTTACCTCATTTCAATAAAAAATTTAACCACTACTAGGTAAAACTATCTGGTACGTTCAGTATTTTTTACTAGTTACCGATAATGTATTTACTTCACATGATGAAAGTTACCAAAATGATTGTTTTTTATTTATTTATTTAAAGTTGCATCAACTGCTTGGTATAGCAACTATGGTGGGTAATGTATCCAGAACACTGGATTTTGACTTGTGAAAATTTCCAGATCTGGGAATCAAACCTTCGACCTCCATGTAGTAGGCTAGAGCGCCAACTACTACGCTATGAAGGCGGTCGATTATTAAAATTTAAATATTCGTCAATTTAATTTGTTGGACATGTTTTAAGTAATCTTTGAAGCTGTTGAATTATGTTAGAAATTGATAATTTAAATATGTATAAGTAAATACAATCTTAAAGGATGTTAAATTAAATTTTAAGACAAATTAAAGAAATTTTGTATTTTAGAATTTAACAGAGAAAACGATACTTTGTATACCGATTGTTACAAGTGTTTTCGGTGCTTGAACATCGGTCATATTTTTGATCCACTCCAAAAAAATTAATGTTTGTGAGGGTATTCGGAAAGTAAAGAACGTTTTTTTTATTTTGAATTTTTTTTATTTTAGTTGAATAAAACTTTTTATTAAAACATACTTGATACTTAAACTATTTTTCTACGTAATCGCCATACAAATTTAAAAACTTGTACCGTTTCACCAATTTTGCTATGCCTTCTGCGTACTGAGTTGTTGCCAAGTAGTTTAACCAATCACTAACAACATCTTTCAGATCATCGTCACTTCCATAGCAGTTCCTGCCCAAAAAGTCGTTTAGTTTAGGAAAGAGATGGGAATCACTCGGGGCCAAGTTTGGGCAGATGATCAAAAAGCTCTTATCGAAACTGTTTACAAGCAAGTTCTTTGTTAATGCAACAGAATGTGGTTGTGCTTTATTATGTAGAAGCATTACGCTGCTAGACAACAATCTGCGCAAACTTTTAATGCACCATTTTTAAACTGAAGCTTCAGTCATCACATTACCATAAAACTCTGTTATTTTTCTGTAAATTTTGATAGGTTGCATTCAAAAAAGCGTATTACACTACAAACCTCACACTTGGTGGGATCTTTAATTTTGTCAAACATTTTAACCCTTGTGGGACCGATAGATTAACCGATAATTAAAGATCGCGCCGATAGATTTAGCTTTTTTTATCCAAAAAATAGACATTAAGAAAACTTCGAGAGATGTTTTAAAAAAACAAACATGAAACTCAGTTTTTTTTACGCCAGTTACAGCGAATTTACGAAAAATTTGTTGTAATTTATGGAAAGTCACCCGTTTTTGTCAAAATTTGGCAATAAGTATTTTTTATTTTTTTTTTATTCTGGTATTATAGAAAAATTTCTAGCAAAAAATTTGATGTATCTAACACCCTCGCTTACCGCATTATACGACTATTCAAGCGTATGTAAGAGTCAAGTGAGTATAGATTCTGTGATAAAATGCACCCCGAAACAATATCTCTCTTTGAGCTGATGTCATTGACCCATTCCTACAGTTATTTATGACATATGTTATTAAATGAAGCACGGAATTTTTTGAACAGGTGCGTGTAGAAAAAAATTAAGATAATATTATAACATTTTAGTTTCATTATGAAGAATGTCTGAAAATAGGCTATTCTATAAATTTCAAAGCTTTTATTCCCTTTTACAGGTCATATTCAATTCAACTGAATTTGCTATAATAGCACCATTGAACAATTTACCTACGTTTACCATTCAAGGATTCAAATGTGGTTATAACTATTTTTAAAGAAATACGGCCTTTACACGGTTTCTTCAAAAAAAACCGGAATTGAGTGGTATCCCAACATTCACAAATCAATAGTAAATTTTGCACTAAACTGATTGTGTTTCTAAATAGCTTACTTTCTTCCTCATACATTCAGCTGTTATTTAACTATTATGTTTATTGGTGTGTGCGTACCATGACCTTCACTATTACACAAACTGTTGAGTACTTACACACTCGTCATCTAACAACCATAAATGAGCTACTTGGCTTCTGATGGTTA
The DNA here is from genome assembly GCA_035578175.1 of Catonia carolina. Classification (NCBI taxonomy): domain Eukaryota; kingdom Metazoa; phylum Arthropoda; class Insecta; order Hemiptera; family Achilidae; genus Catonia; species Catonia carolina. The sequence continues at coordinate 16,693,330 of JAQMRL010000014.1, read as the reverse complement.
AAGACTTAAAAATAATCAATACACGACTGTATCGGCTTGCTGTTAGCGCCAGACTGAAAGGTGACTGGAAGGTCAATGACTCTGTAGCAAAGATGGTGGGGGAACTGCACAGCTCGCCAGATCAAAATGATCTTTACTTTCCGAATGACCCTCGCATATTATTTCAGAATTTAAAATCATAATTCAAAAAATATTCAATCATTTCATAAATTTCATTTTAATAGTTCATTAAAGTAAATTTCCGTAAAGTTACAGTTTTTCATTTCAGCTTAACGTTTTCTTGTTGCTTTACCTGTAGATTTAAATTTTGTTTAAAAATATTTTGCTTTACTTACATTATCATTAAAAAATGTACAAATAATGAATATTTGAGTAGTTATAAGGTACTTAAATAATGATCTGTATAAGGTAAGGTGGTGTTTTCTCCCATTATAAGAAGTGCCGCACCAAATGTAAATTGAAGTTATTTAAATAACTATTTGTTATTTAGTATACGCTTACTCTACCTGTGGAGTAAAGTTGATCAATGCAGTTGAATTGATATACGAAAGTTGGCTAAAGGACCCTGTGTTTTGTTTTTTTTTTACATATTTTTTTTTGTTTTTTAGTAGATATCCGTAATTTGTCTTGTATTTAATATTGTTCGATTGAATGTTTGTACAGACAGTTTACCAGATATTGCTGAACATGATTTGTCTGCAGATGTACCAAATTGTGCTGAAGCAGAGCCAGATGATATGTTGAAGAAAGAAGAAATAATTAATTGTTTGTGCGGATATGCTGAGGAAGATGGACTTATGATTCAGGTATTTATTTGATTTACCAATATTTTACTATAATAAAATTTTTTATCCGCCCTTAACAAACAGGTGAAGTGTAAAATTATTTACACTCAATCTGTTTGTTGCAGGGCTAAAATAAATAGTTCTGTTTCTTATCACATGGTCATCCAATTAAATGACAGATTCATTTAAGAACAGGAGAGGTAGAGGTGTAAAAGACACTAATCAGAGTTATCACCTCTGAAAGTAATGAATTTTATTATACACCCAGACCCTGTGGTGAATGAAATGAAGGTGTCATTTGCTGAGTTGAAAATATGTGCTTTTCAGAGGGCCTGGCATGCTGATAAGCGTACTTTTCCATTCAATTAGGAAGGCAATGGTAAACCACCTCATTCCTTGTTTTACTTAGTAAAATCTCTACAGGTTCAAACCAGCCTTTCTTTTTTTTTGGCGTGATGAACTAAACAACAGAAAATTTTTTGTGTTAGAAATAAAATCAATATACAAGGTTTGATGAAAAAATAACGGGAATTCTAGTTTTTCTTAAAATTTCTTAATATGTCTATATCAGTTTTGTCCCCTTCAAAGTAATCCACCTCAGATATAATACATTTGTGCCAGCGCTTTTTCCAATCTTTGAAGCAATTCTGGAACTCACTTTTGGTGTACCTTTCAGCTACTTATGCGATTCTGTTTTTGTATCCCATCAGTGGTGGCAAAACATCGTCCTTTTTTGGTTCTTTTCAGCTTCGGGAATAAAAAGAAGTCATGTCCTTTTTGTCATTGGTCGTTTGTGCCAGCATGTTTTCCAATCTTGTGAACACTTCTGGAACTCACTTTTTGATATACCTTTCAGCTACTTTAGCGATTCTGTTGTTATGCCTCATCAATGGTGGCAAAACGTCATCCTTTCATGGTTGTCTTCAGCTTCGGGAATAGAAAGAAGTTGCTGGGGGCTATGTCCGCTGAATCTGGTGGTTTAAGTAATATAATGGTGTTGTCGTTTGCTAAAAAATTACGGACAAGGAATGAAGTGTGAGGGGGAGCATTATTGTAATGTAATTTCCACGAGCAGTTTTGCCACAATTCTGAGAGTTTTCGGCGGATTGCTTCACGCAAACAACGCATAACTCCCAAGTAGTGTTTCTTATTGACCAAACAATCACGTGGCAGGAAATCACGATGCACTACACCATTGGAAAAAAAACAGTGGGAAGAAGCTTCACATTTGATCGAACTTGCCAAAGTTTTTTTGGTTTTGGCTCTTTATATACACTTTTGCCCTAGAATTCAAGGCTTAAAAAAATATATTTTTGCTACGAGAGTACAGGCTCTTCAAGAAATTCAACAGAAGAAGACCAACCCGAAAGCATAAGACATGTATCAAGCATGTAACTCAAAATGTAACCACCACAAACACTTAAGTAATAAAATTCAGTTCATGACTCGTCACACTAAATAGTGGAGACCGGGGATGGTTGTAACACAAGCAAGGTTTATAATTTTTTACAATTTTTTAATTCACTATAACAAATTTTTTTATTGCATATTGCTTTTTTTTTCATTCTTCTCGAGTGTACCATTATTATTAATTAAAAATAATGCGTAGTTTTTTTATAGGAAAGGAATAACTTGTTCCATGTACTGTGTTACAACCAACCCCACACCAGGGGAAGGTAGTAACAAGTATGAGGGTTGATTGTAACAATAAACTGACTACACCAAACGTATATATATATTTTTGTTTTAATTAATTTTTTTAAACATGACGAATAGTATTTCATTTGACAGTACTTAATTTTATGATTAAATGTAAAATTATTAATATAAAAAACGAAAAATTAGTCTTTTGTAAATTAAAACTAAACAGATGAAAGTAAATTAAAGTAGTAAACAGATTCTTATTTACACAATTTTTAATTTAATTTTCATCCCAAAAAAGAAATAAGATGAATTAAATAATAGTATTAGTAAGAATAGTATTACAAGAGATGTGAAGAGCAAATATCTCGGAATCAGTTTGGTTTTGTCAATGCAGTTGGAACCAGAGAAGCGTTATTTGCTGTGCAAGTCTTGGTCCAGAGATGCAGAGATGTAAACTGTGATGTTTATTGCTGCCTAATTGATTACCAGAAGGCTTTCGACCATGTACAACATGAAAAAATGGTTGAAATAATGAGACAAACTGGTATTGATGAAAAGGACATGAGAATAATCACAAACTTGTACTGGGGCCAAACAGCAAAAATGAGGGTAGATGGCGAAACAACAGATGAGATAAGAATAAGAAGAGGAGTCCGACAGGGATGTGTCTTGTCGCCATTGCTGTTCAACTGCTATTCGGAACAGATCTTTAGAGAGGCATTGGATGGTGAAGAGGAGCATGGAATACCAATTCAAGGTGAGAGAATCAACAATATAAGGTATGCGGATGACACCATAGTACTTGCCGATAGTGAAGAAGGTCTACAGCTTCTAGTGAGCAAAATAGCCACAGTAAGTTGCAAATATGGCCTTGATATCAACAGTAAGAAAACGAAGTTCATGTTGATCTCCAAGCACAGAAATGACAATGCCAAAATTTTCGTCAATAACCAGCAATTAGAACGTGTGAAGCACACAATGTACCTGGGAACAATGATAAATGAAAATTGGGACACGGCACAGGAGATTAAATATCGCATAGCAAGGGCAACAGCTGCTTTCAATAAAATGAACAGAGTTTTCAGGAGCCATGATCTTACCATTGAGACGAAAATCAGACTTTTGAGGTGCTACATCTTCTCGATTTTGCTGTATGGAGCAGAGGCATGGACATTGAACAAGAGTATGATTAAACGTATAGAAGCCTTTGAATTGTGGATGTACCGGAGAATGCTTAAAATATCATGGACAGAGCATGTAACAAATGAAGAAGCTCTGAGACGGATGAAGAAATCCAGAGAATTATTGAACACCATCAAGATCCGTAAACTTCAGTATTTGGGACACGTTATGCGGAATGAGTCCAGATACTCTTTGATACAGCTCATTGTGCAAGGGAAAATAGATGGAAGGAGAGGACCAGGAAGAAGAAGAATATCCTGGCTACACAACCTCAGGGAATGGACCGGAAAGACATCTGCTGAACTTTTCCGTATTGCTGTCAGCAAAGTGAAAATTGCCATGCTGGTCGCCAACATCCGAAACGGATAGCGCACTAAAAGAAGAAGATTAGTAAGAAAAAATATGTCGGGAAGGTCTTAACAGACACTCCAGTGTTACAACCATCCCCGGGCTTCGTGTTACGACCAACCCCGTACGATGCCATTACATAAAATTTGTCTAAATGACGCTAACAAAACTTGACTGAATAATCAGACATATATAGCTAGGAAGGTGATATTTTGTTGGGTATTTTAAACTATCATTGCATTTCATAACTTATAATGAACATTTAAAAATAATGAGGAAACAAAATTTTCGGAAATTTACTCATCCTTGTAAAAAGTAGATAATTATTTCCTTCTTAAATTTTTTCCACCAAAAATTGGTCAAAAACACTAAACTCACAATGCCAAGTAGTACAATGCTTCTTCTTCTCTGGAATCACAATTAATTCTACCGACAGGTACCTGATTTATAAACGGTGTTATATCCAACCCCTTGTTACAACCTTCCCCAGTCTCCCTTAAGTAAGGAGTAATGTAATTATTTAAAGAAAGTAAATTGTTTAAAATTCAACTGCAATTTAACATAACTTTACTGAAAATAATTAATTATGAAAACCCTAAAAATACAATATCATTTTGAAATTACCGTAAAACTAGTATTACTTATGATAATTAGCTTGCATCGACGGAACTCACGGGCTAACTAGTCTATCACTACAAATGTCAGAGTGCAGTAATTCAGTTTACTGCTGATGACCAAAAAGGATACTAAATTAAGTCTAGTATTATGGCTTATTTAGAATGAATGTTTATTCTTTAGGATAAATTATTAATACTCAATAAATAATACAATGGAATGTTTATAAAACGACATAGTTGTAAACATAATAAATCAGTGTAAGAGTAAAACTACAACATGATGTCATGGTTAGAGCTGTCGCTGTGATGTATTTAGAAGAGCACATATCATCCATCCAATGGTAAACTCGTGAGTGTGCAAATTCTCAGTTTTACAGGAGAGCAAAAAACAAATTTAATGCTTTCTTCTTTAACACACTTAGTGTATTTTCGTAACTTTACGAAGGCTCTATCTCCCTAACCGAACAAGATACATATTCGCGAGTTTACTACAACATGCGTTGGGTTGTATACATCAGCCTGCACTAACAAACTCATTCGCAAAATTTGCACATTCACAAGTTTACCATTGGAGGGATGATATAGTAGCACTTCTACCCCCCGCATAGTCCAGTCTTACTCTCACTGACGATTGTCAACTTATATTGCGTTACCGGTATGATAAACATGTTCAATAATAATCAAACTGTGTCGCCAGTGAGTTTTTCGCATAGTTCACCTACGACGATATCTCGTCGTCCGAGGTTCAAAGGGCTACTTATCCAGAAATTGATTATTGGAAAAATTTGGTAATGATGTGAATTTTCTTTTGTTTTTTTTATTCGTCGGGTAAGAGTTTTAAATGTAATTTCAGATGTAAGATATAGAAAATAACCATATTTTTTGCCGTTTCTAGTGTGATTTATGTCTATGCTGGCAACATGGTTTTTGTAATAATATCAAGAAAGAGTCTGATGTACCGGAAAAATACATTTGTTCAATCTGCAGAAATCCGAAGAAGTTACGTAATTCGTATAAATACAGTTACAATTTTGATTGGCTGAAAGAAGGAAAGTTACCTAAGTAAGTATTAATTTTGTTTTATTTATTAACTACCAACTTTTCCCGATTGCTATGGTTCATGACAAACTAAACTTAATTTTAAACTTCTTAAATAACCTTACACGAAAAATTAATCACATTTACAAATTAAACTAATTTGTATTGGAAACAGGAATTGTTTGCACCACAATGAATCACCATTGATTGAAACAGAAGAAATACAACCTGAAGAGCCCATATTAGCCATTTTTTTTTTCTAAGGACTTTTCTCTATAATTTCTGTATTTATTCTTTTTATTACGTTGTAAGGTTCAGTTTCAGACCATGTCAGGTGGCTTAGGTATTTCTGAAAGCTGTTTTTGCAGCCCATATTCTCAGCATTTTTTTCACATTCACCTTTTCTCCTTTCTTCTGTCCACCCTGTTTCCTGTTTTTACACTCTTTATTGATGTCTTTAAATTCCGTAATTAGTTATCTAAATATGGTTCCAGTTTTCTCAATATCCTTTATGACTTTTTGAAACCATTTATTTGACACCTTAGGTGTATTGTTTGTTTAGTATCTTAAAAATTTGTTCTGTATACCAGTTATCATCTTTTTTATACAGGTGTTTGTAAAAATTTAGTTTTTATTTTCTAATCGTTAATTTTCCTTGTATAGATCTTTTCGACCTCATAACCTATAATATGTGAACATTACAGAACCATCAGCCTAACATACCATGCACCCAAGATACTGACAAGAATAAATATACGGGAGAATAGAACACCGAGTAGAACAGTCATGTCAAAGATACGGCCCGCGGGCCGCATCCGGCCCCCGAGCTGAATCAATACAGCCCGCGATCGCAATGTGTCACAGAAAGAAGAATCATGTTTTTTTAGAGCTTTAAGACTTCACTCGATTCCTCTACGGAAGTTTTAAAATGCGCACACTACATTTATAAGTAATTTTAAGGGCAGCGCGTGCCTAGGACAAGCAAGAGAGATAGACAGTAACACCATCTCTACCTGACATCAATGAGCTTGTCAAAAACAAGAGAAGTCAGGTATCTGGATCCTCGAGCTCAAAATAATTACCGTCTTTTATAACTTTGATATGATTTTTAACAACCGTATATTATATACTATACAATTAAATAAATAAAATGTTATAATAATTCAGTACATTTTTTGTTATTTGAATGTGGCCCGCCTACACATTCTAAATTTAATGTATGGCCCTCTGAAAAATTGAGTTTGACACCACTGGAGTAGAAGAAGTGTTGGACGGTGACCAACTTGGATTCAGAAGGAGAATGGGAACTCGAGAAAAAGGACATCACCTTCCTGACATAATTTTTTCTATGTAAAGTAAATTTCGCACACCCACAACTACGTAACCTTAGTTGAATAAATTGAAAATTAATATTGTTTTGTTTTTCCTAAAATGTAAATGTTTCTCATGGTCACCTTGTATAACTGAAAACTTTTAAGGTACGTAAGGAGTAAAAACAAACAATACAAACTTGTAAAGTAGAATCAATCTTAGGTATTGAAAATTAATATACATGAATTTTTTGTTGCAGTTTATCGTTTAGAACACAGAACAAGAATGAGATTCAACAACGAGAGTCGTTATTAAAACGTTCGCACGATCTAGTCGCAACTTTACTTCAGTTACAGACGGTCGTGAAAAGTCTACGATTGAAGACTCATATCGCAGGGTTTGTTAATTAAGATTTATTTTTAATATAGAAAGTTAAGTACAAAAAAACTGGTGTAAAATAATAATAGGAATTTCTCTTGTTAATGTAAATAGTTAAACATATATAACCTATGTTTAATCTTGAGTGAATGATGCTAAATGAAAATCAATCTCTACGATTTATGAAATTAATCTCTATGAGGTGTGACTATTAAATAACGAGACTGACATTGTAAAAAATTTTATTTTTATTGTATACATAATCACTTATTGCCACCTTCAATATACACTTCTTCTCTATCCCTACAACGCTCCATGTGAATTTTCTATTGTTGAAAACAGTGCTGGAAGTCATCCTCTATCAGCTCCTTCAGCTTTCTCTTTTACAGCTTCCACAGACTCAAGTCTTGCCCCTTTTAATGCAGATTTCACCTTAGGGAACAGGTAGAAGATAATAACATGTGATGAAATGTGGTTTTTTACTTATGATCTGGAAACGAAGCGCCAATCCATGCACTGGAAGAGCCGAACTTCACCGAGAGCCAAAAATGCTCGAATAAGCAAGTCAAAATTTAAAGCAATGATGATTGTTTTTTTTTTTTTGATATCCATGGGATTGTGTACCTTCACTGGGATTCTGATGGTCAAACAATTAATCAATATTACTACTTTGAGGTACTTTCTAACCTACGTTAAAGAGTAAGGAAACATGCCCTGAAATGTGGAAGGACAAATCATGGGTTCTCCACAAAGACAATGTGTCAGCTCATTCCGTGTTATCTGTAAAGAGGTTCCTAGCCAAGTACAGCATCTCAGTGTTAGAACATCCACCTTATTCACCAGATCTTGCACCATGTGACTTCTACCTGTTCCCTAAGGTGAAATCTGCATTAAAAGGGACAAGATTTGAGTCTGTGAAAGCTGTAAAAGAAAAAGCGGCACGTGTCCTGAAGGAGCTGACAGAAGATAACTTCCAGCACTGTTTCCAACAATGGAAAATTCACTTAGAGGGTTGTAGGGATAGAGAAGGAGTGTATATTGAAGGTGACAATAAGTGATTATGTATAAAATAAAAATAGGATTTTTTACGTCAGTCTCGATATTTAATAGCCACACCTCGTACATATTCTATGTGTAATCTATTGCGTGTTTGTGTGTGAAGTTGTTTTGCATTGTGCGCAGTCATAAGTGTTGTGTGTTTATATTTTAGATTATTATTATTTTGGAAAATGTCGAAGGAAGAAATTATTTTTGAACTATTAAGCTATTATTCGTCCTGTGGTGAACTTTCCGATTAGTTACAGATGGTATAGGCGTACTCTGAATCTGAATATACTAAAGAAAACTTTTAAGTTCATTTTTCTCAAAACATACATTTTTAAAGCTTAAACTTCTGCAACGCATAACTCATGTTATTTTGAACTTAAGTAAATGTTTTTTTTTCATCAAAATGTTTCAAATTTTGTGCTTTATATCACTGTGTATCAAACTAAAAATGTATATTTTCTTACTTAGAAAGGACTCCAAAACCGCAAAAATTAAATTGAATTTTTTTTAGTTTGATGAACTTATGTAGTCCTATGTGGCGTTAAAAAAAAAAAAAACAGGATGTGATGCACGCTACTGTTTAGTACACGGACAATCATTGCATTTATTAAGCGCAACGTTTATAAGATAGATTCCCTCCTTAACTTTTGTGCATGGAAAGGTGATCGTATTTCAAAATCATGCTTACTTAAAAATTATGCCTCATAGGTTGAATTGCTGCAGAACTGTAACAGTACAATTTATGAACCCTTTGCGCCTGAGTACAAGGTATTTTTTATTCCTCATATTGTAAAATCAAATTGAACTTAGTCTTGCATGAATATTATTGAGAAAGGTAATGGAATTTTATTTTAATGATTGTTTACAGGAAAAGTGATCATCCAAAATTGTATCTTTGGGCAAAAAGCTGGGAGAAAGAAACGAAAGCAGATGCCAAAGTTAAAATGGAGGATAAAGGTATTGGCAATGGCGAAGAAGACAAGAAAGAAAATGAAATCAAGAAGGAAAAAGAAAACGTTGAAGATAGCACTCCTAAAGGTAATCATTTGGTTTCTTTCAGTTCCACAATATGTGGTATATCAGTTTATAGTTGCTCCTGGGGTAGAAAATACAAAATTTTTTGAATTGAAACTTCTTAAGTAGTACAATTTAATACACTTTTACACTTTTAATTTAATACACTTTCACTGTTATTCCTGTGTATTTACGTTCTCCACTTTGATTGTTATTTGAGGTTCACGTATTTGTACTGTTTTCTTAAACAGTGAAATTCTTTCACAATCAGGTTTTTTATGAATGTAAATTATAAACTTGAAGCAAAGATGATAATGTTGTTTTTATTTCTTCTAAGTATAGACCTAAGTTTTCAGATAAATGGTTAAAAGAAGTCAGAAACGATGTTGAGAAAACTGGAATAAACCAAGAAAACTTAATGAACCAAACCAAAATCAGATAACTAATTACGGATTTAACCCTTCTGCGCCATACCACATTTGGTGCTACTGTAAATGTAACTGTATATGTCAAAACACGCTCCCGAATAAATCCATTTAGCTAAGTTTATTACTGATAAAGAATTATGAAAATATTACAGCTGCTTCTTATAATATGTACAGTTTTTGTGAGTATAAAAACATAAATATTGGTTACACTTTACGGTCGCTAAAGCTTGCAAAATACTCGCATGCACGAAAATTGGTAGGTTCCTATTTCATATTAACCCTTTGGAAACAGACTGTTTCTTGTTAAACAGAAGAATTGCAAAAATCAAAACGCGCTCTCAAAACAACTGTTTTATCTAACGTCTTTACTGATGAAAAATTCTGAAAAAATTACAGTTGATTCATATAATACGTACGCGCCTTTTGAATATAATTACAAGAAAATTGCTTCATAATTCTTTGCGTTTAGGCGAGCGAAATTTTCAACCGGGAAAATTTTTGTGTTTACTTTATATTTTTTACTATAACGGGCTTAAATTTCAGTTTAGTAAAAATATTTATAAAACATGTTTTGTAGACAAAAGTTTACTGGAACAAATGTAATTTTTTTCTTTAAATTTCCGTAAATATTTGACAAAGTTACAAAATGTTCAACATGAGTCCATTTTCACATCACAGGGAAGCATGAAGGGATGGTATTTTACATTCTTTACAGTGATGTCACGGAGCCAGTATTATATTTAGGTTACAGCTGTAAGCAAAGCAATGTAGAAAATTCTTTTCCCTACAACCACGTGTTTTGAAAAATTGTGTCGGTGCGGTTAGAAGGAAGCTGTTACAAGACCTTTGCAACCCGGCAAAGTGTTAAATTTTTTGCTTCTGTGATGGTAAACCCCCTCCTGAAAAGTAAAATGGACTCATCTTTCCTTTTCAAGGGCAAACGTCGTTACAGAATCGTCATAGCTTCAACACAAACTAAAGAACATGCATGTACGATGACTTACACACGACCTACATGGATTTCCATTTAAAACAAACAATTCCCAAACCATCAATGCTACCTACACACTATAATGGAATAAAAATTTTCCCTGTTATGATATTGTATTTCTGAAAACACTATCAGATGCGTTAATGAATTCCCTACAAGAAAAGTGCAATATTTATTGGTCTCCGATTTATACTGACATTGCAGAAGCACGTTTTATCGCCCCAACTACAATCCATTCAGCATCATCTAAAATTAGATTACCAGTTTGAACAGGGTTAATGGCTGTAACGTGCTAAAATTTCAGTTTAGCATAAAATTTGACTTAACATATTTTGGAGAAGAGAGTTTTGTGAATAAAACTGTGTTTTTAATTTGTATTTTGGGTAAAATTTGGCTGAGTAATTGCAGTTTGAAATATGTAATAATTTTTTTAAAAAATCAAAAAAATCTGAAAAATTGGTATAGGCCCGGTAAAGAAATTAGTTAGGTTGGTAACTCCCCCGCTGCTGCTTTGTTATTAAATAAAGGCATGACCTTGCTTCAGGAAATAATTTACTATACAGATAAATACACTAGTAACCGGATGTAGTATGGAAAGGAGGGAGAAAAAAGGTCACAGCCAAGACAGAAAAATTTACGCTCATAAACATTTGCATATTTCAGCCCAGCAACTGCGTAAGTGTTCTATCTCCCTTCAGTCAACAATACACATCACTACAATAGGCCTAAAGAAGTACCAACCCTAAAGATGAAATATTCCCAAAGTTACACTATCTGAAATATTGGTGAAGCAAAAACTTATGTTCGGAAACTTCACCAGCCTCATAGCCCACTATCAATCATAAATATACAGCAATTTATATCATATTTGACTACGTTTCAGCATGCGTTTTGAGATATCATACACTCTGACAGCTTTATAAATACGACCGCTCGAAGCATGCAATTAGCTGGACCTCGAATATGCGGTTCCTGGCACAGAAGGGTTAAAGAGCTTCCATGAAAAGTAAAAACAGAACACAGGGTGGACAGAAGAAGGAGAAAAGCCTATAGTAAGCGAATGCGGAGAACGTAGGCTGCAAAAAGAGTTTCAGAAACATGTATACTATTTTTCAAAGCTGATTAGCTCTGAACGTACGCATTGCCCCCTACCCACTTTATAGCTAGCCAATGACTTGCCAGCAACATTGCCAATACTTGCTCTCATAACTCTGTTATATATTTCGTCAGCCATTTTTTTGGTCTTTCAATAACAATTATAATGTATGAATATACGTTTAGCTGATTATATTATAAAGTATTGCATGTTAACACGCTCTATAATGAAGTGTTCAGTACGAGATGCAAGACATTACTGTGGCTCTTATACACATGTGCGCGTAATGTTTGTCAGGCTGGTACATTCATACAATCTGATAATGCTGGCAAACATTCTGATTGGTCTAAACAAGTGAAACAGCACAGCTCATCAACGGTAAAAAGTATTATTTATTGTCACTTTATGTGGTAGTCTAAAATTGGCGCTATTTGAGATAATAAAATATTAATCATAATTTGTCATAATTGGAACATTGTAAAGAGAAAGTTGTTCAGGTGTTTCACACTATATTTTTAAAAATTTTAATTTACTGATGTAATTTTTAACTCCGTAAGATTATTGTTCAGACATCGTGTACATCCTCCAAATTTTTGGAAATTATATGTGCTTATAAAGTGTTTTGTATTTTTGTTTTCTTCAGGTCCACAAGCTCCTGTTCCAGAAGCACCCATAGATTTAGTTGAATGTCGATTGAGATTGTTGGAGCATATTGAAGATTACCAGCAGCAAGTTGAATCTAGGTTAACGACTATTGAAGCTCAAGTTGTAGGTATGTATATTTTGTTATAGAACTGAAGTAAGATTTATTTTACATTTTTTACTTTCTCTTGTCCTATATAAATATATAGGAAAGGAAAGTATTGTTTTCATGTCGATTTTTCGACATTGACAATTGAGTTTTCACCGGATATACACATTTTCAGACCCCCTTGAACCCAAAAAAACATGTTTTTAGCACACATGAGTTTGTATGTGAACAAAATATCTCAAGAATGGAATATTGCACAAAGTTGAAACTTAGAACTTAAGTTAATTACCACTAGAGGACCCGACATGAACATTTTCATCAAAATCGGTTGATGGGAAGTAGTTAATTCGCGTTATTGCGATTTCTTTTCAAAAACGGCTCCTACAATTTTTTTTTAAATTGCCTCATTTACTAAATTTTTTATGGTCTACAAGGTCATAAAATTTGTGGGGAGACTGCTCGTAGAAAAAACAGGTTTTTTTAAGATTGCAACTTTAATATTCATTTTAGGACAAAAATGGGGTGTTGCTGCAGTAGCAGAAATTTTTATAGAAGTAAATTTACGAACAAAACAATTGTTGAGGAAAAAAATGAATTTGGATTAGAATACAGGGGGTTTACAATTTCCTCTTTGAATTTAAAATAATACCCATTCAATAGAGAAGAAAAATCTGAACAAATTTCAGTATTTTATTTATTTTTACAGGGTGTTTCAGGAGGATCTGCCATACTGCACAAGCTTATTCCTCTCATCAAAATAATGAAAAAAAGTTCTTATAAACATGGGTTCGGAAATGCTTCGTTGGCGAGTTATACAGGATCAAAGATTTCACCTGAAATTCAGCTCCCTCAGTGAAATTAACTCACACTGAAATTTTTAGGGTGTTAATTGAGTTTGTTAATTAGATAAATTTTATGAAAAATGAGCTGACAAATTGTATAAAACCTGTCCCAGAACTCTTATCTCCAATAGTTAAGGAGAAAATCGGGGTAAAGCAAAAAAGGTTAGAGTCGAAAACACACTTTTTTTGCGTTTGGACTACAATAACTCCATTAAATTGCCTATAAACAAAGAAAAATGTTCAATAATTAATTTGTAATTTGAGAATTTTATTCTCAAAAAAATAATGTAAATAAAGTCAATAAAAACTGAAAAGTTTTCTTTTAAATTCAATTTTATTAAAGAACACACAAAACTACAATTTATAAAAATCATGCATTACTAACGAAGTAGTGAAGGTTATTTAGTAAATAGGTTGGCTGCTAGAAGCGCTAACCTGCATCATTATGTTAATGAGCAGTTCTAGTTCCATTATAAGGTTATGTACAGTTTTCCATTTTCATTGTTGTAATAGTTTTATGCTGTTTTATCATTTCATAGCTCAACTGAAATAAGAGTGTATTTTTATCTGTGATTTTTGTGTACTAGTTATCGTTCTTATTTGTATTCGTTTCTTTATTTGCATTGGCAAGAGAAAGTTTGTGAGTGACACCAGATTTTTCTTTAATTTTTTTCTTTTTGTTTTCAGCTTTGGAATCGCAAGACTCCGATGTTGCGACAGATGAAACGCCTGACGACTATTCTCAGACAAAACAAACTGTACAAATGTTAATGAGAGATTTGGGTACCGTACGGAAAGTAATTGGGCTTAACTAACATTCGTCTTTCAAAAAAAAATCTTTCGCACACTTAGTCAACAGCCACGTGTGAAATCAAGTCACTTTGTTTATTAATATTATTATTCTTAGTTTACAGTTAAAAGCTACGTTCTGTTTCTTGGATATTACATAGTTTGTCATTAACGTAGATTAATATACTTTGCACATGACGTCAGATGAGATTAGCAGGTTGTTTGTACTTACCCCAGATTGCCGTAGTACAGAGAAGCACGTATCTTAAAAAAATGGTTTTTTTTAACATAAAATTGCAAATTTCCATTGATTTTATTATCTGGCCAAGAGGCGTATCTCAATTCTTATAGCTAAGTCCACACTAGTCCGTTTTCGCTTGCACTAGGTGCATGCGTCAAGGTATGCCTAAGAAGTCTGAAGCAGCAGATTTTCATAGTGCAAGAAGTTCCACCATCCAATTTACAAGTGTTTTATAGTGTGCACCATGAAAGAAGTTTGTTGTATTTTAAGAGCTCTTTCTCAAAAACACTAATGGAAAATTTTGAATGCTGTACCAAATTAAAGTCTGAACTTTTTGCATTGATTGGTTTGACTTAGATTATTTTATTTAGAAATCGGAGATATAACAATTCACCTATAAAAAGTACTCGGTTTTTAGCCGGATTTCTGTTAATGTACTTTTTAAACACCTGTTACTCCGTCCAGGCTTTATATAAAAAAATCTGCATTTAAGTATGTTAAAGATCAGAGTTTTCTCTATAATATGAATTTTTTAGAAGTGAAATCTGATGTTCCATTTTAATACGCCGACCATTTTTTTTTAAAAGTGCTATTTTGGCTCCACGTAAAAATAAGGATATGCTTTTCGACCTGAACCATCCATTTTTACAACAGTAGGTAAAACTTTATTTCCTACATTTATTTATGTGCCTCATCACTAAATATGCTGCACTGATTCCTCCCAACAGAATAATATCTTCATCTTGAAAACAAAACAGAAGTGAGGCTCAAGTATGGAAAGGTGAACGGCATGCCTCTAAGTGCATGCAATAAACCCAGCGTTGACACATGTTGAATTGAACATTGAAAGGAAAGTTAAAAATGAAAACGCATGAGTGTGGACATAGCTAATGGTTGCTAATTAGCTGACAGCCCTGTAAAAGTTAGTTAAGCCCTTTATTGTATCATGCACAGAGATTTATAATATGAGATATTTAGAAAGTAACTTTTATTTTAGAATAAATAAACCCAAATGAAAAGAAACACTTTTTATTATTTATACCTGAAAAGCATATTCAGTTATTTTTGTATAAATTAAAACACATCATAATTGTATACCAGCTTGTTAATTCCTCGTCATTGTCAAAGCACTGTGTTGTAAGCCAGGTTTTCATGTATGAAAATTGCTCGGAGCAAGATTTAAACTGTATGATGGACGATCAGATAGCTTCCATCCAAAATCCATCAAGTTGGATGTGATCTTAACAGTAGTGTTCGTTTATATGAAAAAAAATGTAAATATTTTACTTCCCAATAAAGTTACAACAGGTTGAAAATTTATTAAAACGTGTTGAAAATGTAAAAGTGCTGTTGATTTTTTTTTCTCTTGTATACTGCTAATTTTAGACCACATAAGATGACTTAAGATGTTTCTGGAAGCTCTTTTTGCAGCCCACATTCTCAGTATTCAATTTACTCACTGTAGGTTTTTCACCTTTTGTCAGTTCACTCGGTGTTCTGTTTTTGCTGTTCATGAAAGCTGCTAAATCCGTAATTAGTTGTCTAAATTTGTTTCTGTTCATTAAATAATTTTGGTTTTCTCAATAACTTTTCTGAGTTCTTTAAATCATATCCGACACCTTAGGTATATTGTTTAGTGTCTTAAAAATTTGTTTTGTCAACTGGTTGTCATCCATTCTATACAGATGTTCTTAAATTTTAATCTTCTTTTTCTAATCGTTAATTTTCTTCGTACGGTTCTTCTCAACCTCATTAACTAATATTGTTCGTCTACAATTTTCAGACCTATCATCTTGCGGAAGATCTTTCTCTTAAATTTCTCTGCTTCTTTTAGACCAGCCTTCCCAACATTCTAAGGCACTCACGTAAAGAAATAAAGATTTTATTACAGTATTATATGTCTAATTTTGGCTTAAAGTACTGTGGTATTTAAATAAACATTTTATAAGTTTTTCAAGCACTTAAACTTAATAACTTATATATTTAAAGACAAAATACTGTCTTTATAACAAAAAGATGTACGACGGGTATCCAAAATATGTTTCCCTCGTCGAGGAAAAATAAAAAAAATATATATTCATTTTTGTAAGGAATTACCTATTTTTCCACAAAATCTTCATCATTTCCAAGCATTTTTGGTATATAGGCAACAGTTTTTTAATTCCAGTTTTGTATCAATCTGCCGCCATAATCTGAAGCCAGTTATCAATGTCGTTTTCCACATCATCGAGTACTAAGATGATTTTTGAGCTGTGAACACCACCACGGCCGGCCCGTGGTGTAGTGGTCAGCGCAACTGGCTACTATGCCGGGGTCCCGGGTTCGATTTCCCAGTCAGGTCTGGTATTTTTTTCATCTGTAAATCACCACATATCATTACCTACGCACAAGCCAAAGGCTTATGTAGGCATCATCACTGCAAAAAAAAAAACCTTCATCTTCAAACAATTTCAAAAAAGAGTGTGCAGCTGTCAAGCCACACTGCTTATGAGCGTCAGACAGTAAACGCGACACACACTTTTGAGACCTGAAGGTCTCAACCATGATATTGTGCAGAGAGGACTGGCTAATTTCAATATTTGGTGACAGTTGAGTCAAGATTTCGTCGAAAGTGAGCCGCCTGTCTGAGTCAATGATCTAAAGTACAGTAGCAATGGTGTCGGCTTGGCGAGAAGGTGCTGGTTGGCCGGTTCGCTGGTCATTGTGAACATTTTCTCTGTCTTCAAATGAAATTGTTCGTCACCGACCAACCATTTGGACAGACATGACATCTTCACTATAAACACTGCACATTTTATCTACGAATTTCCACAGCCGATTAATTTTTTGCAGTTACAAAACGAATAACACTATAGTTTTCACAACTCTTGGCAAAACGGAGGGGAACCTCTATTTTGTTCAGTTCGCTATTGATCCCTGATTGGTTTATAACCACCAGATTGAGTGCAAGCGCTGTCACAACACCTGAACTAAAATTCCCTGTGCATGGAAACTGCCTGCTTCTTTCGTACTTAGATATAAAACTTAAAGAAATTTATATCTTGGATTCCCCTTGTAATTAAATTAATTTTTTTAAGATAACTGAAATCAAAATATAACTCAGAAATAAAGCACAAAACAATACAACACTTTACATATGACTGTCACATTTTTGCAATTCACTACAAAATATTGCTCTTATTTATGAGATATTTTTTTAAATATCCACTAGATATCTCAGTAATTTATAAGGAATCGTTTTATCTGTACAGGAAAATGATTCAAGATAATCTAACCATGAGGTGAAACTATTTAAAAGTCAAGTACACAATAAATATCATGGCCCAAATAAAACTCTCATTTTGACTCTGTGAAAAAGTACCTGATTTATTCAGACTCATTCTCTAATAACTTCGTTTCATGTTCACTATGTTTAATGCGATATTTATTATGTTACTTTTCAACCATTTCAGTGCCAACATCTAAAAAACAGGATGTCTATACCTTTTACGTAAGTGCCAACGTCCGGTTTACCGGATGTTTACAAAAAAAATTTTTTATTTTAAATGGAATAATACTGCCAGCCTGGCAGGCGACCTTTTGGGTCTTGCCATATGTGTGTTTGTAATACATATTTTGTATTTTGCGATATTGTCAAATGTTATTTGTATATATTACTATTTTTACGCTATTGTACTGAAACTAACAGTCTAAAACAATGTATATACATATGTATTTTAGTAATAAAACACACTTTATTATTATTATTAAAATGGAATAATATATTTTGAATATTTTAGGGTTATCAGAACGATTTATTGTTTCTATAAAATTTAATTTTTAAAGTGAAATTTTATTTTTCTTACGTTGAAAATTTACGTTGGCTTGCACCTGTTAGTTGTCGAAATAAGTACTGGCATTTTATGTACATTCTTATACAAATGTATGAAACTTTAACCCATCTGCAGCGGTAAGCTTAAAATTATGTGTCTTTGATAAGTGTGTAAGCATTCAACAGTCTGTTAGTTTGTGGAGGTCATTCAAGGCGTACCCTAGTAACATGTGTAGTTTAAATGTAGCCAATGAAATGAGGTACAAGCTATGCTTTTCAGAAACAAAATACGATACGTGAGAAATTTTCTATTGATGTCAAAATGTTGTGGTAAAACTGATTGTGTACATATTTCCTAAAAGACCTGTGCGAGGCTATAGGTCATGGAAAAATTTAGTTACAAGTGCGTTTGAAAGCTAGAATTGTAGAGGGGAATGTTTTACGTAGAATAGTGGTCTTTGCAAGGTCAAGCATAGCTCATTGGGTACAAGAGAGAGATCGAAACATCTGTATGTCTGTATTGTGTAATATGTTTACGTTCCCCTTTCCATAAGATTTATGGCCACCTTTCAAAAATATACTACGATTGTTATATATGTATTTGTTCACAAAATCACGCTCTTTTATATGTTGCTTTTATATATGTAATATCTGTACGAATGGTTCAATGAACTGAGTTGAAAGACGCGGGATTTTTTACTTTCCTTCAGTCTGACTGCATATCCCACTTCGTTTTTATTAGCCGTGGCATATAGTGGTCAGTTTGTTTAATACGTTACGTTTAATACACGTACGTTACATCAGATTTTTTGTTAGACATTTTTCTATAATACCAACTAAAAAAAACAGGAAAAAAATATATGTAGGCTTGAAATTTTAGCTTCAAAGCTGAAAATGTACACGAATTGCAACATGTTTTTCGTAAGTTAGCTTTATAAGGTGTAAAAAAAAACGGATTTGCATGGTTTTTTTTTTAAACAACGGCCAACAATTTGTGAACGTGTCATAAAAATTTCAAATTTTTTGGATAAAAGATGGATAAAAAAAAACAATTCAAACGGCGGCTTCAATGCTACGGATGTTGCTAGCGTCTGTCGCTCACTTCAATGCGAGGGTTACGTCAAACTTTAAGGGTTAAGGGTCAAACTTTTAAAAATTGTTTGGGCACTGAAAGGGTTAAAATATAGGATATTTTTGGTGGTCTCTGAGTACCGAAATTCACTATTGATATCCAATATAATTTTTGCTTCTTTAACTTTTCCGAATTGTTTCTTTTTTTTATGGAAATGAAAATATGCAATTAATCAATATAATTCAAGGTTTATTTATATATATTGATTGTCTTTGAAACGTTTTAAAAGTAATGATTTTTTATATCGTCTCTAGATAAGTTATCGTAAACTGTATTAGTAAAACTACGGCTTGGCAGGTGTTATTTGACGCTACATTTTTTTGATAAATGATGTGGTTTCTTTTTCAGTAAACCCATGACATCACAGGATGGTTAAATAACGTGAAGATTCTTACGTTATTTATCGCGTGTCTCATTACATGTTTGATTTTTAACGCAGTATTTTCAGTGTCTCGTAGTGTAAATGCTTGACAGGTGAATAAATACTGGGCGTTATTTAATACTCATCTAGCCAGTATATTGCGTCCTTTATCGAAAGAAGGAATAGCCCATGTGTTGTCACCTTCAGGATGCGCTCTGCTGCATTAAATTCAGAACCATCTAGCAGATCCCATTATTAACTATTGTGTTCATATTTCCAGCGTCATTTATCGAAAGAAAGTAGTGTCAAATTATGCCCGTCTAGTTGTAGTGTAAATTTATTTTAAGAAATTTTGTATATTTTAATGTATTTAGTAATATAACTTATATAATTATATATTTTCACGTTTGTTTTTTTATTGTATAAACATTAATATATATTTTTTATGTACAGTTCATTCAATATTTTCGAATTATGATTTTTGTAAAAATATTCTTTGTAAGTATTAATACTGCATATATAAATAGGATAGTTATTATGTAATAAATTGTTTTTTTTTTCAATTATGTCTTTTTGTTTTATAATACCTGTTCATTAGAATAATTCATGTTAAATCATAACAAGTAACTTCCGTATTAACCCTTACGAAACGGACTGTTTCTTGTAAAACAGAAGAATTGCAAAAATCAAAGGGCACTCTCAAAACAACTGTTTTATCTAACGTTATTACGGATGAAAAATTCTGAAAAAATTAGTTGATTCGTATAATACATACGTGCCTTTTGAATATAATTACAAGAAAATCTCTTCATAATTCTTTGCGTTTAGGCGAGCAAAATTTTCAACCGCAAAAATTTTTGTTTAGTTTAGATTTTTTACTATAACAGGCTTAAATTTCAGTTTAGGAAAAAATTTATAAAACATGTTTTGTAGACAAGAGTTTACTGAATAAATGTTATTTTGTATCTAAATGTCCGTAAATATTTGACAAAGTTACAAAATGTTCAACATGAGTCAATTTTCCCATCACAGGGAAGCAAGAAGGGATTGTATTTTACATTCTTTATGGTGATTTCACAGAGCCACTATTATATTTAGGTTACAGCTGTAAGCAAAGCAATGTAGAAAATTCTTTTCCCTACAACCACGTGTTTTGAAAAATCTTTAAGTGTGGTTAGAAGGAAGCCATTACACGTCCTTTACAACCCTGCAAAGTGTCAAATTTTTTGCCTCTTGTGATGGTAAACCCCCTCCTGAACAGTAAAATGGACTCTCTTTCTCCTTCAAGGGCAAATTCCATAATAGAAATGTCATAGCTTCAACACAAACTGAAGAACATGCGTGTACGTTGACTTACACACGAGCTGGATGGACTTCCATTCAAACCAAACCATCAATGCTACCTACACACTATAGAGGGAATAAAAATGTTCCCTTTTATGATATTGTATTTATGTAACACTATTAGATACGTTAAAGAATTCCCTACTAGAAAAGAACAATATTTATTGGTTTCCGACTAACACTTAATTAGCTGCAGCACTTTTTGTCGCCTCTCCCACCATCAATTGTGCATGGCCTAAAATTAGATCAACAGTTTGAACTGGGTCAAAAAGTTTACTGTTTATTAAAAAAAGCTGGGTTTGTAATTAGAAAGTTTTAACTCGGTTTTTTTTTTTTTTTTTTTTTTTTTTTTTGTTTAACGTCCGACTGTTTTGCAAATTGCTGCTAATGCAGACGGTGAAGGATGAAATGAATTTTGTAACGTATGAAAAAATGCCATGCCCGAGTGGGATTCGAA
Source organism: Catonia carolina (assembly GCA_035578175.1). Lineage (NCBI taxonomy): Eukaryota > Metazoa > Arthropoda > Insecta > Hemiptera > Achilidae > Catonia > Catonia carolina. Next base: position 16,671,723 of record JAQMRL010000014.1, on the reverse strand, counting down.
CCCAAGACCACGTGATGAGAGGCGAGCACGTTACCAACATCGCCAACGCGGCCGGCTTTTAACTCTGTAATTGGAATTTAAAATCTTAAGTATTTCAGACTATTTTGATGGAACATCTTCGAAGTAGTCCTCTTCTGAATTGTCTCAACTACAATGGTATTTTAATTTTTTGAAGCTTTCCTTGGAATTATCTTTCTTAACTGTTAAGGCTGTTTTGGACTGTTCCGCTTCTATTACACAATGGCCGTACTACATTCCTTTCCCATGACGTCACACATACATTCATAAGAGGTCTGTAAATTAAGTAATGAGACTGATTATTTTAAAAATTTTTTATTCAAATATAATAATTTTATATTGTCACCCTCAAAATAACTTCCTTCTGAAGCTACTCAGCGCTGGAGACTGTTCTTCCACTCTTAGCAGTGCTGGAACTCCGATACTGGAATAGCCTTCAGCTGGTCTGTTACAGCCGTTTGAATGTTTTCAACTGTCCCAAAATGAGTTCCCTTGAGGTGATTTTTCAACTTTGGGAAGAGAAAAAAGTCACAAGGACTCAAGTCAGGCGAATAAGGAGGCTGAGGAGCCACTGGAATGTTTTTACTGACCAAAAATTTGTTTATTGACATTGCTGTTTGACAAGGAGCATTATCGTGATACAACACCCAGTTGTTCTTGATGTTTGGTTTCACCAAAAATCTGATGAACAGTGGTGTGAGTCAAATTTAACTCTTCCCCGAACATTCTGACTGTCAACCAATGATCTGAACGCAAAATATACCGCTTCTGTCGACATTTTCATCGTTTCTTGAAGATGAAGGCCTTCTGCTTTGTGGTTCATCTTGATTCGACTCTCTCCCTTCTGAAAATGCCTTAAACCACGGAAAAACCTGGGCTCTTGACAAAACACTATCTCCGTCAGGCTGCTGAAGTAAAGCAAGAGTTTCTGTTGCATTGTGCCCAAGTCTGAATCAAAACCTGATAGCACACCGTTACTTGAAATTTATATCACTCATTTTTAGAACGTAATAGAAAAAACTGTTCCACAAAATAATTCGCTATGCACAACCAAATGACTAGCGAGTTCAAACTTGTACTGTAGGCAGATCGCATGTTCCCCTGTCTCCCCTCCAAGCCCAATGCCTCCAGTGTTGCCAGATCGTACGCTACGTTGCCAGTCTCATTACTTAATTACTTAAACCATTGGTAAAGCATAATTTTATCTAGACATATATTTCACAATTCTGTAGATTTCAGGAGAATGACATGAGGGTGACTTGTTTGGAACACACTAGGTGGTATTTTTTTGTACACCTCTCCCTTCCACCCTTTGCTACAACATACAATAGAACCAACCGTTTATAACTAGGGCAAATTCCTATAGAACAAAAATGTTACAGCTATCACACAAACTAAAAATTGTATCAGTATGTTGACTTACAAACAGCCTGCATGTGATATCTGATTACATAAAATTTGATTCAAGAGGGGAGAAGTATCAATAAAATCAAACAACATTTATTAAAATCTTATTTTAAAGAAAAATTGTTTTTGTCAAAAATTTATTCTCGCCAATAAATTACATAGATTGAATTTTATAATTACAAATTTGTAATTTTCTAGATAATAATAATAATTACCTTAGTCTATTTATTACAGTTTAATTAAAGAAATCACAACAAATGTAGTACTTACATAAATTTATTATTATTACCTAATTCTAACAAAATAAAATAACTGCACGTAAAAATTCAAAAATGTATTTCTAAGATGCATCAATTAAGAAATGAGAATATAATATTCTGTAAAACGGATGAAACAAAATAAACAATATTGTTTATTTTATTTCATTTATTGATTGGTTTAATTTTTTTTCTATAACTACATTAATCCTGTGAAAAATTTTAACACGTTGACTGCTATGTGACCGTGACCCAAATATGTGTCACACTTGTCTTCAAAAATGGGCACGTGCATCAAAAATGAGAGTCACAATACATAACTAATTTTTAAGTCGTGTGTTACTAATGTGGTTTCAAAAGCTATGGCTTCAGAAACTGACTTTGTACACGTAGCCTGTTCAAATAGTTGGCCTTTTGCAAATAATAGGATATTGCATAAACAGATACTTTTTCTTGTTGTCCTGTACAAGAATGCTGCTATTGTTTTTAATTTTATTTCTTTTGGTTGATTGAAAAAGTCTAGATAAACTTGCAACTAAACCCAGTTGTCTATTACATTTTTTATTGTGACACAAAATCATTCCAGCAGGCCAAGTGACCCAAAAATATGCCACAACTATATTTTACAAAAAAAAAGAGTATTTGTTATTAAATAAAATAAGTAAATAAATAAATAATAAATTAAGCCGGCCGCATTGGCGCAGTTGGTAACGTGCTCGCCTCTCATCATGCGGTCCTGGGTTCGAATCCCACTCAGGCATGGCATATTTTCATACGTTACAAAAAAAAATTCATTTCATCCTCATTACACACAGTTACACCCCAACGTCGTCGCTAATGACCTTGTAGTTGATGCGACGTTATAAATAAATTTTAAAAAAATAAGTAAAATAACAAGAAAAATGAATAAAATGTGAAAAAGAGTTCGATGGTTCCGTTGTGTCGTTAAATTTAGTGTGGCAGTCAACGTGTTAACATGTATGAGATATGTCTGGAAAGTAATACAGTTTTTTTGTACTCATACTTAAAGTGGTCGCAGAGCGGTTCCAACCGGTTGGGTTAGGTATGGGGGACTTTCAGCTTCAAAACTGTGCCGTATTGGCTTATTTTCAGGTGGCCAAAATCGCCATGGCATAAGAGCTCTTATCAGCATTGTGGCTTTTGTAGGTGTTCTTCGTTTCCCCTAAACGTTACTCCACCACACCTCAGGTTTTGTCGGTAAAAAAAGCAACCAATGTACTGTAATTAAAGTACGTATAATGGATACTTTGTGCCAGTTTTAACTTGTGTAGCCAAGACATGAACAGGGGGAAAGAAGGTAGAAAGTAGAATCCAGGCGGATGAAGTTCAAAAGGAGTATCCTGGCAGAGACAATAAGAAATTATATAATTAGGGAACAGTCGGAAATGGACAACCTGTAAAGGAGGGTTAAACAAAGTTAAGGTGGTTGCTCATATCAGTAGAATGGAGGAGGGAAGACTACCGAAAAGGTTGCTGTATTTGGAAATTGAGGGAAAAAAATCAAAAAGTAGACCAAAAGTGGAGTGGATGGTTTCAGTTATGGATGAATTGCGGAAAAGATATGATGCCTAAAAACCAATGTAGGAGGGATGATTCAGTGATAGAGGTAGAGAGACGTCCTTCAATCTGAGGAAACTTGGAAAAGGAACAAAGATTAAGATTATGTTGATTATTATTACACTATAAAAGATTGAGATTAAAAAAATGTATTTGTCTTTTAATTAAAATGTTTAATTTAAATTATCAATTCAACTCCTAGAGATCATGTTTATGTAGTTTAGAATTCTTTCTTTTCCAAAACAACCTCATTGTTTTACTTTGTACTTTCTTTCTTCTTTCCATTTTTACAATTCATATTTTCTCCTTTCTTTGTCTAGAAATCTAAACTCATAAATTTTTTCCTTAAATTTTCCAGGACCCACCGGGTTGGTCTAGAGGTAAAGTCGTCGCCTAAATCAGCTGATTTTCGGAGACGTAGGTTCCTGGTTCAAATCCTAGTAAATGTTGTTACTTTTGTACGGATTTAAATGCTAGATAATCGTTACCGGTGTACTGTGATGGTTGGAATTCAATTAACCATACTTTCTCAGGAATGGTCGACCTGAGTCTGACAAGACTTCACCTCTTTTACACGTCATACACATCTCATTGGGTGATGGGGTTGCTTGTTGTTCTGAATTGAACAGATTGCAACGTATGCACATTACAGATTAAAACAAAACCAATTCCATGTCTCTGATCAAATATTTTTAAATATTCAAAATTTTTAAACCCATTTCAATTTTGTTAAATCAATTCATTTTCATAAAAATAAATATATATTCTTTTTTACAAGAATTCAATCGCAGTGGATTTCTCAAAAACAAAATTGAGTTTCCCTTTCTTCTTAGGCTACATTCCTCATCCTTTACATCCTGTGATTTCTTTTCTCTCCGACAAACCTTCATTTTATCAGATTTTCATTTTCTGGGTTCTTATAAAAGTCCTTTCACTCTCTTAATCTATGTCATCTTTTCTAATCTGAACTTTCTCACATCTTCTAGAAACATTTGGTTTTCTTAACCCTCACATGATTAACCAATTCATAAAATTTATACTTAGTTATACACAACATCTAAATTTAGTTTTATCAAAATATTCAGTTTCGTCAAATATTTTCTTTGTTTATGAATGAAATTTAAATATTTTTTCTGCTTATGTGACTTTTTTTTATTTTTTCACAATCTTTATAAATTTCTTTTAATTTTCTTAATTTATCTTACTTATTAATATCTTACTTATTTCTTAATTTATTAACTCTCTGAAAATATTTATAAGCATTCTGCACCATGAAGGACTTCTAGGAGAACTTACAGTTTACATAATGTCGTAATTTTCAATTTTAAGTTACAATTTCAATTTTCTGAATTCTATTTCTCAAACCAAATTTTTATGGTGTATTTATTTTGTTATAACACTAAAATTAAAATTATTAAGTAATTTAAAACAAGTATCTCTACAGACTTCCTTAATATGTACAAAAATGTCATGGTTTCTTTGAAAAAATTTTAAAAAAAATTAGTTTTATTTTTTAATCACTATTTTTTTACAGCAGAAATTTTAGCTAAACCAGAAATTAACAAAATTTGTGTAAAATATTTACTTCAATCAATCTTTTTATCAGTATTTTAATAAAGATGTGATAAATTAAACTTCTGCTGTCATAATATTAAATATTTCTTTTACTTTTGAAATGAATCATAATGAATCTGTTATTCATTTAGAATATAATAATATAAATCTAAAACAGTACTTGTCCATTCATTATGTAAATTTTAGTTCTTTATTAAATTACAATAATAAAAAATTAAAGAATTTTTTCACTTTTTTATTTTTGAACAGAATATAAAAGTTAATAATTAGTTATAAAATAAAAAATATTATATTGAAAATTTTTATACTGCGTCTTTTAACCAAACTTGTAACGGTATTTGTAAAAATGCTCCGTTCAAGAAACTTTTAAAATGCCTACTTATTGCTTGAGCTGCAGCTGGTTTCATTTCTTCAATTATTTCATTTGCGTTCTGGTTTAAAAATTGACTCATTGCTTCACCTGAAAAATTATAAATTAATTTTATTAAAAATATTTTGTTATAGTCACTTGAGTCACAAGTTTTCCCTTGTGTGCAATGAGGGGTAAAGGGGGAAAGGGGGAAAAGCATCAGTGAGCATGGGCGACTGCTTTAATTTCAGTACAACAAATATAACTTATACTATACCCAGAGCATATTGTACAATATATCGCGGAACCTTTCGTAAATTACCTGTACGAATATAACTGTTTGTTACCGTAACCAGAAATGACCGGTTCTCGAAAACGTGGTCTAACTATTCATAGTGCTGAACGAAATATAATATGCAATGTATAATATGAAATGTTGTGAAGTTGAAGCTTAACAAAAATGCCTATCCATGCCTCTTAACAAAAGCCATGAGCGAGTGGCTAACTACTGTGATGTTTCTCTTTCCACAATTCGAAAAATAAAGAAGGAAAATAAAGACGTGAAGAAGTTATTCTTAAACAGTTTTGTTGGCACCTAATAAAAAAAGGATGTACATGTTTTCAGACTCCCTGAACCCAAAAAACATGTTTTTAGCGGTTGGTGTGTGTGTGTGTGTGTGTGTGCGCGTGCGTGCGTGCGTGCGTGCGTGAGAGTGTGTGTGTGTGTGTGTGTGTGTGTGTGTGTGTGTGTGTGTGTGTGTGTGTGTGTGTGTGTGTGTGTGTGTGTGTGTGTGTGTGAACGGAAAATCTCAAGAACGGAACATCGTACGAAATTGAAACTTAAGTTAGATACCACTAGAGGAGCCGACATGAACATTTTCAACAAAATCGGTCAACTGGAAGTAGTAGTTCATTCGTGTCATTTTTCACTTTTTTGTGATTTTCTCAAAAATGGCTCCTATGATTTTTTCTAAAATCACCTCATTTACCACATTTTTTTTTACTGCTCTACAAGATAGGGTAAGCGCCATGTCTGCTGAAATTCTTGGAAAGGCTGTTTCCTCTTAAAAAAAAATGTTTTTTAAGATTGCGACTTTAATATGCACTTTAGCACAAAAATGTATATAGCAAAAAATGTAGAGAATTTAAAATCCCACAACTTTTATTTCAAATATTATTTTGTATAACGCTTACGTTATTGGTAATAAGCGATATTTCTGTTTTTTTCTCACGAAATCAAGTAAAAATCGATTTTTTTAAGATTTCAGCCTTAATATACATTTTACGACAAAAGTGTATACATTCAGATTTATAGGAAATTAAAAGATCTACAACTTTTATTTTGAGCATTTTTCTCTTCAGAGCCTAGTTTAGCGTGAAAGAGTGATTATCCATATTTTTAAGCCAAACTGAGGTTGAATTTCATTTTGCGTCTTTCGCTCATGATTAAAACTAGGTTATGTTTATTGAGGTTACTTTTTTATTTATTTCTAATGTTTTATTACTAATGTTAGTTTATATTGTTAATTATTTGCATTGGGAAGAGAAAGTTGTGTGAATGTTTCACACCAGATTTTATAATTTAAAATAAATTAAAAATTTAAATTGTACTCACTTAAAATATTATTGTTATTTAAGACATCTTTTATCTTGAACCTTGACTTTCCAAGTTTAAAATCGATCCCGAGTCGTTCAGTCTTCATAAACACTACGCCGTTCTTTTTAACTTCAATTCCATAAATTTTCCCAATGCCAGTTATATTTGCTGAAATAATAACATTTTTTGGGAAGTAACAAAATATAAAACAATAGTATAAAAATAAATGAATTATATTAATAATGTAAATTAATACAAAATTAATAATGTAATTAATAATTCTTATCTTGGTAGAATTACATCATGCAGTGAGAAATATGATCTTGATATTCATATAAATAAGACCAAACTGATTGTAATTAATAAAATTTATCGACCAAATTGCCATCTTATGATAAAAATAATCACAATATTGAACGTGTTAACACATATAAGTATTTGGGAATATATTGAATGATTTTGAAGTGAAGGAAAATTTGACGCAGGATTAAAAATTCAAGGAGAAACAATAAAAATGCTGAGATTCGCCGATGATATAGTAGTATTAGCTGAGACAAAGAAAGAACTTAAATGGAATGGATAAGATCATGAGAAAGTATTACTTCACGAAAATTAAGAACAAAACGAAAGTGTTGTGCAGAAGCAAGAGTGGTTTAGAAAAGATGGGAAATTTAAAAGTAGGCAATGAAAACACAAAAAGTGGGGGAATTCTGCTATGTAGGGAGTAAAATAACCAAGGATAGTAGAAGTACAAGTGATAATGGATGAGATCATGAGAAAGTATTACTTCACGAAAATTAAGAACAAAACGAAAGTGTTGTGCAGAAGCAAGAGTGGTTTAGAAAAGATGGGAAATTTAAAAGTAGGCAATGAAAACACAAAAAGTGGGGGAATTCTGCTATGTAGGGAGTAAAATAACCAAGGATAGTAGAAGTACAAGTGATAATGGATGAGATCATGAGAAAGGATTACTTCATGAAAATTAAGAACAAAACGAAAGTGTTGTGCAGAAGCAAAAGTGGTTTAGAAGAGATGGGAAATTTAAAAGTAGGCAATGAAAACACAGAAAGTGGGGGAATTCTGCTATCTAGGGAGTAAAATAACAAAGGATAGTAGAAGTACAAGTGATATCACAAGTAGAATTGCTCAAGCTAGAAAAGCCTTTGAAATGAAAAACAGCTTATTGTCTACAAACATTGACTTACAGATTAGGAAAAATTTCTTAAAACACTATGTTTGGAGTGTAGCATTATATGGGAGTGAAACGTGGGTGATAGGGGCCATAGAAAGGAAAAGGATGGAAACTTTTGAAATGTGGTGTTATAGGAAAATGTTAAAGATTAGGTGGGTGGACAAGATAAGTAATTTAGAGGTTCTTTGGCAAGTGAATGAAAGAAGTATATGGAAATATCTTACCAGAAGAAGGGATAGGCTAGTGGGGCATATCTTAAGACATCCAGGTATTGGTCTATTAATAATGGAGGGTAATATTGAGGAAGTAAATTGTAGGGGGAGGCAAAGGTTAGAATACATAAAGAAAATTACCAAATATGTAGGGTGTTACAGGTAAGTAGATATGAAAAGACTTGCGCAAGATAGAACACCTTGGAGAACTGCATAAAACCAGTCGGGAGACTGATGACAAAAAAAATTGAATGATAGATGGGATCATTCACAAGAGATTAGAATACACATTGAAACAGCTTGTTGGACATTTAATAGAATGAGTAAAGTATTCAAACACACGATCTGAATATTAAAACAAAAATATGATTATTGCGATGTTATGTTTGCTTGGTTCTGTTTTATGGCGTGGAGTCTTGGACGCTTAATGATTTAATTAGTAAAAGACTTGAATTGTTTTGGATGTGGCGTTACAGAAGAATGCTAAGAGTCTCCTGGGTGGATCACGTCTCTAATGAGGAGGTATTGAGACACATGCAGAAATCAAAAGAACTCATGGACATAATAAAGTTTAGGAAGCTCTAGTATTTGCGACATATAATGCGCAACAAAAAAAGATATACGAGGTGTGGCTATTAAATAACAAGACTGATGTTGTAAAAAATTTTATTTTATACATAATCACTTATTGTCAACTTCAATGTACACTCGTTCTCTATCCCTACAACGCTCCATGCGAATTTTCCATAGTTGGAAACAGTGCTGGAAGTCATCTTCTGTCAGCTCCTTCAGGACACGTGCCGCTTTCTCTTTTACAGCTTCTACAGACTCAAATCTTGTCCCTTTTAATGCAGATTTCACTTTAGGGAACAGGTAGAAGATAATAACATGTGATGAAACGTGGTTTTTTATTTATGATCCGGAAACGAAGCACCAATCCGTGCACTGGAAGAGCTGAACTTCACTGAGAGCCAAAAAAGCTCGAATGAGCAAGTCAAAATTAAAACAATGATAATTGTTTTTTTTATATCCATGGGATTGTGTACCTTCACTGGGTTCCTGAAGGTCAAACAATAATTAATCAATATTACTACTATAATTTGAGGTACTTTCTAAACTACGTCAAAGAGTAAGGAAAAAACGCCTCGAAATGTGGAAGGACAAATTATGGGTTCTCCACCAAGACAATGCGGCAGCTCATTCCGCGTTATCTGTCAAGAGGTTCCTAGCCAAGTACAGCATCTCATTGTTAGAACATCCACCTTATTCACCAGATCTTGCACCAGGGTGCAAGACCTGTTCCCTAAGGTGAAATCTTCATTAAAAGGGACAAGATTTGAGTCTGTGGAAGCTGTAAAAGAGAAAGCGGCATGTGTCCTGAAGGAGCTGACAGAAGAAGACTTCCAGCACTGTTTCCAACAATGGAAAATTTGCATGGAGCGTTTTAGGGATAGAGGAGAAGTGTATATTTAAGGTGACAATAAGTGATTATGTATAAAATAGAAATTAAAATTTTTTCTGTCAGTCTCGTTATTTAATAGCCACACCTCGTCGTATGTAGATTGTTGTAATCTATATTACAAGGAGAATAATGGGACAACGTAGCGTGAAGAGAAGACATATTTCCTGGTTGACAAATTTGAGAATGTGGTACTCGGAAACGACAACACAGCTGTTTTGAGGAGTGGATAAGGTTCAGATTGTTTATATGGTGGCCAAAGTCCAGAATAGATACGAACCTAAAGAAGAAGAAGATCTTGGTTGCTAATTGAAGTTAATATGGTTACTTGAGTCACGAGTTTGCCTTTGGTTTTAACAAGGCGTAAAGGGAGGAAAGGATCAGTGCACATGGGCGACTGCTTTGGTATCAGTTTGCCACCACAACAACATAAACTAAACTTAGAGGACATACACTATATATTGCAGGACGTTTTGTAGGTTTACTGTACGGCTATAACTATTTGTTACCGTAATGGAAATGTTGGTTTCTTGAAAACGCGGTTGAACTGTTCAGAGTGCTGAACGAAATCTAATATGCAATGTAATAAAATGCTTTGAAGTTGAAGGCGAAGCTAAACAAAAATACCTTTCTGTGCCTCTTTACAAAAGCCGTGAGCAAGTGTCACTATCAAAAGAAGACAGTGAAGAAAAAAATTCTTCATTAACAGTTTTTTGACAACTTTTTTTTTATTTCTAATTTGTGTACGTTGCAATCTGTTCAATTTAGAACAAAAAGCAACCCCATGACCCAATGAGATGAGGATGAATTGTATGACGTGTAAATGAGGTGTAGTCTTGTACAGACCCAGGCCGACCATTCCTGAGCAAGTATGGTTAATTGAACCCCAACCATCAAAGTACATTGGTAACCACTGTCTAGTATTCAAATCCATATAAAAGTAACTTCCTTTACAAGGATTTGAACCAGGAACCATCGTCTCCAAAAATCAGCTGACTTGCGGCGACGACTTTACCTCTAGACCAACCTGGTGGGTCTTTTGACAACTGGTAAAAAAGGAAACGGTTAAGCCTATAACAATAAGAAAGTGATACCGAAATCTATTGTCGACTTCTATACCAATCAAGTTTGTAGTAAAATATCATTTGGGATATATGCACTAAAACAAATTGCCAGATTAAACGATAAAAAATTACTAATGGCAGCTTATCATGGCCTCATTCTGTCTCGTATTCGTTATGGTATCTTAGTACGGGGTAATTCTAGCATGGGTATTATGAATAGGGGTTTTAAAAATCAAAAGAAAGATATTAGGTGTATGGTGGGAGCTAACCAGCTAACCTCATGCAGGCCACTATTAAAGGAGCTTAAATTGCTTACAGTTCCCTCTCTCAACATTTTTGAGGTGATTACGTATGTTAGGCAAAATAATTTTATCCAGAATTTCAATGCTCACTATCATAACACAAGAAACAGAAATGATTATTATGTGGCTAATCACTCCACAAAATTGTTTGAACAAAAACCTACTTATGCAGGGGCAAAATTCATGAATAAATTACCCCAATTTTTAAAATGTTGTGATAATTTGCATTCCTTTAAAAAAAATTTGAAAAATTACTTGATCGGTGAAACTTTTTATAGCTTACAAGAATTTCTTTCTTGATAGTAGTGATACATTGTGTGATTTTTATATGTATTTCAGGTGTTATAACTGACATGTCCTATACTCCTGGAGTCTCCAGGGTGCAAAAAAAAGTGGAAAAAGTGTCAAGCATAACAAAGTATACAGATTGAAAGGCAACATGTGTTTTTTCCTAAGCAGAAAGGTTCATAACATCAGAAGCCTTGAAGAAATATTGGCAAAACAAGACAGAAGCAAAAGAACTACAAAAGTGCCACAAGAAGATTTAAAGCAGGAAATGAGCGCAAAAGGCTACAAACTAAAGTACTCCAATGAGGCCTTGTAGAATAGCAATCTATTATACATAGTATCGTTCAAATGACAAGATTAAAGTCAATTGTTGGATTTTCAAAGAAATATTTAAAATATTAATAAATCACTAAACATCAGGATAAATAATTTCCAGTTATTATCTTAATATTTTATAGCAAGAATTTTTTTTTATTTATTATTCCTAATTTGTGTACGTTGCAATCTGTTCAATTCAGAACAATAAGCAACCCCATGACCCAATGAGATGAGGATGATGTGTATGACGTGTAAATGAGGTGTAGTCTTGTACAGACCCAGGCCGACCATTCCTGAGAGAGTATGGTTAATTGAACTCCAACCATAAAAGTACACCGGCAACCACTGTCTGATATTCAAATCCGTATAAAAGTAACTACCTTTACTAGGATTTGAACCAGGAACCTTCGTCTCCGAAAATCAGCTGTTAAACAGCTGATTTTGGCAACGACTTTACCTCTAGACCAACCCGGTGGGTTATAGCAAGAATTAAATACACAAAACTAAAATTTAATAAGAAATATTAAAGTGTAAATAATAATTCCAGAAGTCAAATAGTTCCACTTAATGAAAGTGAGTGAAGCTACTAAAAAACAAATGAATGTATAAATTTAAATAAATAATTTCAATAAAATAAATTTTATAAAAGGAAACTAAGATAACATCAAGATATAAATGAATTAAGAAACTAAATTCAATAATGCAATGATTTTGAAATCAACAGATGGAATTTTTAAAAGAATTAATTAAAAACTGTTGTTGTTTAGGTCAACAGCCGAAAGGCTGTTTTGAACCTATAGAGGTTTTACTAAGTAAAACGAGGAGTGAGGTGGTTTACCATTGCCTTCCTCACTGAATGGGAAAAATATGCTTATCAGCATGCCGGGCCCTCTGAAAAGCACAATATTTTCCACTCTACAAATGACACCTTCACTTCATTCACCACAGGGTCTGGCTGTATAGTGAAATTCATTACTTTCAGAGGAGATAACTCTGATTAGTGTCTTTTACACCTCTATTTTAAAAACCGATTGTAACAATGGTCCAATCCCCCATTCGATCCAGGTCAGTGGTACAAGGCGCATCTCCAAGAACTTCACAAACTTCGTAAATATATTTAAAAAATTTTAATTAAATCTGAGCTCATTTAATAATCATAAATTTATTTAAAGTACATTATAATTTCAATTAAATGCATTAATATATTAATATTTCAATGCCGGCCGCATTGGCGCAGTTGGTAATGTGCTCGCCTCTCATTATGTGGTCCTGGGTTCGAATCCCACTCAGGCACAGCATATTTTCATACGTTACAAAATATCATTTCATCATCCATCGTATAATAGTTACACCCCAACGTCGTCGCTAATGACCGTTGTAGTTGATGCAACGTTAAATAAATAAATTAAAAAAAAAAAATGCATTAAAAACTTATCATTATAAAAACTGTCATCAATCAATCAATAAAATTAAATTAAATTTCAACAATCAATCATCTTTTGTAATCCAAATTTTGTCAATTTTAAATTAAGTAATTTCATAAACGTTCATTAAAAAATATCATTTAACTTAATCAAATTCAATTTTGTCTTGATTTATTTATTTATTTCATTTTACAACATTTATTAATTTAATTTAAATTTTTCAAATTCCTTCATTACAACCTTAAGAGTATTTACAAAAAACTAATACCTACACTAAATAAAATATATTATTAATATAATAATAAATTTTACCAAACGATTGGTTACATACTGAATGATGCCCAAAAATCTCCTCGACTCCTGACAGGAAACAAGAGTACATTTCCATTAACATCATAACTGCCTGTCGCTTCAATTCTAGGAATACCAAGGCCAAGATCCATTCGAAGTTTACTCAAATCACTCCTGCAACATATAAACTGTGAAATAATTGGATATTGAAATTAAATGCTTAATTTTAGAATGTATTAGGTGGCAATTTTTACTGTCCGTCCACAAGCTTTGTGCAGCTGCGGGATGAAGGGGACAGACGAAGTACCAGACTGCTGTTATGTCATAACACTGTACTAATAATCTCATTGCTCTTCGCTGGGCAGTAGGCTGCCTAATGCATGACATACGTGGGTGTTGTTTTGACTATTCGCTGTAGACGGCGACACAGAATATATATGTAGTTTGGATAGTACCCTTGACTACTACAAACATAATACAAGTAAAACGTTACTACTACTAACACAATCTCTCACAGTAGTGACGTAATGCATAACTCTCAGCTGCACAAAGCTTGGGGACGGGCAGTACTTTCTCTTGCCTATATGAATATATAGGAAGGAAAGTATTGTTTTCATGTCGATGTTTCAAAATCGAGTTTTCACCGGATCTGCACTTTTTCAGAACCCCTGAATCCAAAAAACATGTTTTTAGCGATTGGTCTGTGTGTGTGTGTGAACAGAATATCTCAAGAACGGAACATCGTACAAACTTGAAACTTAAGTTACATACCACTTGCAGACATGATACGAACATTTTCATCAAAATCGGTCAACCGGAAGTAGTAGTTTATTCATGTAATTTTTCACTTTTTTGCAATTTTCTCGAAAACTGGTCCTACGATTTTTTTTTAAATTGCCTGGTTTACTAAATTTTTACGCTCTACAAGATAGGGTAGGCGCCATGTTTGCTGAAATTCTTGGTGAGGCTGTTTTCACGTAAAAAATTGTTTTTTTAAGATTGCGGCTTTAATATGCATTTTAGCGCAAAAAATTATATAATAAAAGTTGTAGACAAATTAAAATCCTACTACTTATATTTCAAACATTATTTTGTATAACGCTTAGTTTAGCGATAATTAGCAATTTTGTTTTTTTCCCATGAAAACTTGTGAAAAAAATCGATTTTCTTTTTTTTTCGGCCTTAGTATGCATTTTACGACAAAGTGTTTATAATCAAATTTATAGGAAATTAAAAGATCTACAACTTTTATTTCGAGCGTTGTTCTCTACAGAGCCTAGTTTAGCTTGAAAGAGTGATTATCCATATTTTTAAGCCAAACTGAGGTTGCTTTTCATTTTGCATCTTTCACTCATGATTAAAATTAGGTTATGTTTATTGAGGTTAGTTTTTTTTATTTCTAATGTTTTATTACTAATGTTAGATTATATTGTTAATTATTTGCATTGGCAAGAGAAAGTTGTGTGAGTGTTTCACACCAGATTTTTAAAATTGTAATCTATCATATTCCTTTGTCAGTCTGTCCCATCACACCCAGATGTAAGAAACTACAACAACAAACGTTTTTCAAATTCATAAGACAGGTCAAGGTTAAGGAAATTGGAAGTTGTTTGTAATTTGATAACAGATTTTAATTTTATGCGCTGATTTCAAATATGGCCACCATTTTTTTCTATCATGTAAGGATTTTTCACAACACTGAAAAAAGAAAATGAAGATTGTTGTATATACGAGGTGTGGCTATTAAATAACGAGACTGACATTGTAAAAAATGTTATATTAATTTTATACATAATCACTTATTGTCACCTTCAATATACATTCCTTCTCTATCCCTACAACGCTCCATGCGAATTTTCCATTGTTGGTAACAGTGCTGGAAGTCACCTTCTGTCAGCTCCTTCAGGACACATGCTGCTTTCTTTTTAAATCTTCCACTGACTCAAATGTTGTCCCTTTTCATGCAGATTTCACCTTAGGGAACAGGTAGAAGTCACATGGTGCAAGATCTGGTGAATAAGGTGGATTTTCTAACACTGAGGTGCTGTACTTGGCTAGGAACTTCTTGAAAGATTACGTGGAATGAGCTGGTGCATTGTCTTGGTGGAGAACGCATGATTTGTCCTACCACATTTTGAGGCGATTTTTCCTTACTCTTTGACGTAGTTTAGAAAGTACCTTAAGGTAGTCATCATCATCACCCAAACACGGATAGGCCTAAAGCCTGTTCCGGCACCCATCTTCGTAGCGGTCTGCCTCTATCACGTCTACCCCGTGGGGCATAACTTAATATTTGGACTGGTAGTCTTTCCTCTCGCATTCTATTCACATATTCACACCACCTGGAATTGTAGCGCGCAATGCCGTCTAATAGTGGTTGGACCTGTAATTCTGCTCTAATACTTTCATTACGTTTCATGTCCAGTCTGTTATAGCCTGCCGTCGCCCTTAAAAACTTCATTTCTGCACTTTGTATTAGAGTTCTCTCTCATTGCGTCATGGTCCAACTTCCACTGCCATACAGCAAAACCGGGACTGCCATAGTTTTGTACAGTTTAATTCTTGTACCCTTTCTTGTCTTATTTTTCAAAGTTCGATGTATTGTCCCGCAAATTGTTCTAAACTTATTCAGTTTATTCATAACATCGTCATCTTTTAAAAAGCTTACATCACATCCTAAATATTTAAAATGCGAGACTTGTTCTAAAACTTTATCATTTATAACGATTTTCGTTCTGACTGGATACTTGCCCTTAAAGGCCATAGTCTTTGACTTAGCGGCAGATAGCTTCACTCCATAACCCTCACAGATCTTTTGTAGTTCAAACACAGCTTTCTGCAAATCATTTTCAGTTTCCATGATAATTACCTGATCATCCGCATATAGCAAACAGCTTAAATCATAATCGGCGATTTGTACACCAGCATTTATGCTCTCCTTCCACTTGTTCAGAATCCAATCTATATATATATATATTAAAAAGCGTCGGAGACAAACTGCAACCCTGTCTCACCCCCTTATTTGTATCAATCGCTGATGTCAGTCTATTTCCAACCTGTATATGGACAGCTGTATCTTCATACAAACTCTGTACCACTGATATCAGATGTGGGGGATATCCTTGCACATACATTATCTCCCAGAGCTGCTCTCTATTAACACTATCAAAGGCCTTTTCAAAGTCAATGAACGCTAGATGGGTTTCTAGATTAAACTCCCTTCTTCTTTGTATCATCAATTTAAGAACAAATGCAGCGTCTGTACACGACCTCCCCTTTCTGAAGCCCATCTGCTCCTCATTTATCAAACAGTCTGCCAATACTTTTAAACGTTCATTGATCACGGATGCATACAGCTTATAGCCTGTGTTTAACAGTGTTATACCTCTATAATTGGCACATAGATTTCTATCATTTTTTTTAAACAAGTTAATTGTTTTTGCTGAATTCCAGTCTTTCGGTACTTTATGGCTTCTCCAGCACATATTGTATAGATGTAGCAGACGAAGGCCTAAAAAGAGGCCACCATATTTTAGGAGTTCCATCCTCAAACCATCCAAACCACATGCTTTCCTATTCTTCCCATGCTGTAGAGCTGTGGTAAGTTCTTCCATTGAGATCAGATCTGGGTTACAGTTATCACAAAGCATCTTCACTAAACCACTATTAGTTCTTAAGACGTCACGCCATAATTCACTATAATGGTCGACCCAATCCTTCTCTGATATCACCTCTAACCGTACTGTCTCTTTGACATCTGCATTTAGGTGCTTCATAACTTTATAAGCCATTTGCTGTTGTCCATGCAGGTCGTTCTCTACTTCACTAATAAAGCGATTCCATGACTGGTTATGAGCTTCTCTCACCAGTCTTTTTGCATCTGCTCTTGCTAGCCGGTAACCTTAAGGTAGTAATATTGATTAATTGTTTGACCTTCAGGAACCACACCTTAATACTAAACTCAGGAACACACATTAATATTAAAAACACACTTTTATAAACCAATTTTCTTTTCTTTTTTTTGTGTAGCCCTTTTAAGAGCGCACTAGTTATGTAATTAAATTCATTTTCCCTTAAGCTGTTTTGGGAGCTGTCGCCTCCTTGCGTGGTACTCCCTCATCCTCCTACTCACCACCTGTCTCTCCTCCTCTGTCCAGATTCTAGTCTTGGACTCAGCAGAATGGAAATTCCCGAAATGCCCAAGATGTCCAACGTTATGAGGTCTTCCTCCACTTCCTTCAACCATCTGTCTCTGGTTTTAAGTCCTTCCTGGCTTCTGATCAACTTGTAGGTCTCATTTTCTATATCCCTAAACCTCATTAGATGTCCGTAATATTGTAGTCGTCTTTTCCGACACTTTGTTGCCAAGGATTCCCCCAGAAAATTCATTATTACTTCGTTTGATCGTTTTTTATGTACGTTAGTGTCCGAGTCATAGACTGTTCCCAATATTGTCTGGGCAAATCTTCTGTGTACCCTGTCCAGTTTTGCAAGTTCTCCCTTTCTGTAACATGTCAGAGTCTCAGCCGCGTACAAAACCTGTGGGAGGACCACCGTGTTTAAGTGTCTTAACTTGGTGTTGCGGGAGATACACTTTTTGTTGTAAAATCCTTTCATCTGTACATACGCCATCTCTAATTTTCCAATTCTTCTCCGTAATGCCAGGGCATCTGATCCATTTTGTAGGATGATTTCGCCCAGATAATTAAAATGGTTTTCTGTATTTAATTTAATTTAATTTTTTTTATAAACACATTTCTATTGTAAAATATATTTTATAAATTACAGAAATACTGATATTTAGCTATTTTATGGTTTATTAAATATTGAAATTGTACTTACTTAACAGATAATACTGTGTAATTACTTGCTCCATAAATTGTCATATTTGAAAATACAGCCCGAACTCTTACTGGCCCGTGTCCATTCTCCATTGTCATTTTTTGTATAACCATTGGTTCAATAGATTGTAACTTTATTTCCGGAATACCTAAAACAAATCGATTAAGTTTAGGTTGAAACCAATATTAAAATACATTGTTTAGGTCAACAGCTGAAAGGCTGGTTTGAACCTCTAGAGGTTTTACTAAGAAAAAACGAGGAGTGAGGTAGTTTAATATTCCCTTCCTCACTGAGTTAAAAGAGTACACTTAGCATGCCAGGCCCTCTGAAAAGCACTCACTTTCCACCCTGCAATGACACTTTCACTTCATTCACCACAGGGTCTGGCTGTATAGTGAAATTCATTACTCTCAGACGAGATAACTCTGACTGGTGTCTTTTACACCTCTACCTCTTCTGTTCTTAAATAGTTCAGTAATATAATTGGCTGACTATGTGATAAGAAACAGAACTATTTTTTGTAGCCCTGGAACCAACTGACCGAGTGTAATTAATTTAACACTCCACCTGCCCGTTATGGGCATATTAAAATAAATACAGATCACTAATAAGGATGTCTTAAGATGAAACGTGGATTCATTTGGCAGCAGAGCTGGATGTTTATTTTACAAGGGGCGCCTGGCAAGTTTGTACTTAGTACATACTCAGCAAGTAAGAAGTGGTAATAAATTAATTAGTAAGTAATTAATTAAAATAGTGATCAAATTTAAGCTAATCAGTTTTAACTTAACATGTTCTTTACTCACTTCTAAATTTTTTGTTTTTTTTGTTACCGACTGTTTTGCAGTGATGAAAAAATTCCAGACCTGACTGGGAATTGAACCCGGTGCCTTGATATAGAAGCCAGTTGAGCTAACCACTACACCAACGGGCCAGTCCTCTCTTCTAAAGTCTCCTGAATGCAAATTTATATATTTTTTCTCCTCGTATATATTAAATTTTTGACCATGTGAGGTGACTTTATCTGGAAGCTCTTTTTGCAGCCCACTTTCTCAGTTTTCGCTCACTGGAGGCTTTTCTCCTTTCTTCTGTCCACCCTGTGTTCTGTTTTTGCTCTTCATGGAAGGCTTTAAAATCCGTAATTTGTTGTTTTAAGGCGAGATTGTATGATGGTTTTAACTGAAAATTTTGAATTTCAGTTCTTTTTGTTTTTCAATAGTTCTGACTGAGATCAACCACAAAAACATTAAATTACATGAAAAAAATTATTCTAATGAAAAAATGAAGTTTTTAGGAGATTTACCCAGAAAAATTATTGTGTCATCAAGAACGAATATTTTTCATCTTTTTATACTGATCGTTTTAGAGCAAAGGGAATTTTAGTTTTTAAAATATCTGCATTACTGTTTTCAATACTCACAGCTGTTGGTTCAGCTTTCTAACCAAAATGTTGATAGGAAATTTACTTTTTTGTGCACATTTTATTTTTCTTTGTTTATTTAACGTCGCATCAACTACAGTAGTCATTAGCAACAACGGTGGGTTGTAACTATGAAGGATGAAATGATTTTTCGTAACGTATGAAAATATGCCGTGTCTAAGTGGGATTCGAACCCAAGACCGCATGATGAGAGCCGAGTACGTTACCAACTACGCCAATGCAGCCGGTCACATTTTGTTTTTGATTTGTGCCTTTTTGTGTTTTTGCTCGTTCCTGTAAATTTAGATTTTTAACATTTAGGTACATTTTTCTCGTAAACCATTTAACATACCAGGCTGAAATTTTTACAGTTATTTATCTTGTACGTTTACATATTCCGGAACTTTTATGACTTCCTCAAAAGCTACAAAAATTATTAAATGTAAAATACCATAAAAAAATTTTGTAAAAATTTTATGTTATTCCTTATTCTGTTTTTAACTTCATGGTTTAACGCAGGGCTCTCCAACCTTTTTTACTCAAGAGCCACATTGTAAATTTTGGGAGGAAAGGCGGGCCAGCAATATTTCAAGGCAGAAAGTCTAGCCCCCCCCCCAAACACCCTTGAAGTTTTTTCTAATTAAGAGCTCAGTGGTGGTTTTTGAGATTTTCTTGCTTAGTTTTTTTAAGTTGCTATATTTCCTTATACGTATATCTTTGTTGTTGGCTAACTATAATTCTTTACGTGATTATAAAAAACGCTTTGACCAAACAAATAATTATATTTGCTATAAAATAATATTTGTTCTGTAATGGAGTTTTCAAGTAGGCTTAATGAAAACACAGGATGATACAAAACCAAATCTTTTCAATTTACTACAAAATGTACTTCATTGAATTTTAAAGAAAACTTGACAATACATGAGTTTACAACAAGTGTAAAGCTTAAACAGAACAATTATTTTTTAGTGAGAAGATTGCATTTTTTTGCCATTTAAAATTTCAGCCCATTTAGGGTCAAACAATGGTTGATCACTACTTGTTTACAGCTAGTTTTACACTTATTGAGAAAAGAAGTGGCAAGTGAGAGACGAGTACTGTACTCATATTTAATGGCAAAAATGCTTAAAAGGAAATATAACTATAAGATAGTACTTATAAATATAGTAACTATAAATATAGTACCTAGTCATATAGTACCTAGTACCATAGTCAGTAAAACTAGTAACTATAAAATATAGTACCTGAGAAGTAAAAGGTGTTAAGTCCATTTTGGTGATTTTTCAGAAGAGCCAATAAGTAGCAGTATTATCTATTCATTATTTAAACAAAATTTCAGTAGGTGTTACAAACTTTAAATTTACACCCAGTTTCTACAGAAATGCTTCTTATCTACAAATTTATTATTTCATAACGTTGCCAACTTCTATACTCCTTCCCACCCAAACAGGACTTAAAACCTTAACGGCTTTCTGCGTTTAGTCACTTTTTTACGTTCTACATTAGTGTTAACTCAAATGTACAAGTTGCAAAAAACATATGTGAAATACCTAGTGCTAACACTACTTTTATAAAGAAGCGGCATTTTTCACACATAGTTTGAACAAAAGTTAAAATTAACCAGTAGCCTACTGTTTAGTAACAGATAAGAAAAACACCAAATTCAACAAAATTCAAGCAAAATTTACTGGACTATCAGTAAAACACATTCAATAACGATTTTACAAAAACTTTTATACATGAACTACAAAATTTAAGAATTAGAGCATTTATTTATGATTTTAAAGGCAGTTTTAACTCAATCTTGTCAAAATTGGAGTTAACACTCTTTACCTCTTTGGTACAGTATCAAATAAATTTTTTTTTTCAGTATGCTAGCTTTCCACGGGCCGGAAAAAATCTGTTCGCGGGCCGTAGGTTGGAGACCCCTGGTTTAACGGATAAGTTGTAAAAATGTCAGTAGCTCGAGCAACCCGACTATTACAAGTAAGGAAAAGTTTCATTTCCCTATTGTTTACCAATTCTGTGAAAAATGTACGTAAAAATAGCAAATTTAACATTGGTGGGATACAAAGTACAGTCTTCCCTTAATTTGATTTGGTGCATTAAGTTTTCTTAACCCACCGGGTTGGTCTAGAGGTAAAGTCGTCGCCAAAATCAGCTGTTTAACAGCTGATTTTCGGAGACGAAGGTTCCTAGTTCAAATCCTAGTAAAGGTAGTTACTTTTATACGGATTTGAATGCTAGACAGTGGTTACCGGTGTACTTTGATGGTTGGGGTTCAATTAACCATACTCTCCCAGGAATGGTCGGCCTGAGTCTGTACACGACTACACCTCATTTACACGTCATACATATCATCCTCATCTCATTGAGTTATGGGATTGCTTATTGTTCTGAATTGAACAGATTGCAACGTACACATATTAGGAATTAAAAAAAAAAAAAAAAAAAAAAGTTTTCTTAGTTAATTTTGGTTTCTCAATATCCTTTTTAACCTTTCTGCCCGTAAGAGACAGGTGGAGTGTCAAATTATTTACACTCAATCTATTCGTTGCAGGGCTAAAATAAATAGTTCTGTTTCTTATGACATGGTCAGCCAATTAAATGACTGAATCATTTAAGAACAGAAGAGGTAGAGGTGTAAAAGACACTAATCAGAGTTATCTCCTCTGAAAGTAATGAATTTCATTATACAGTTGGACCTTGTGGTGAATGAAGTGAAGGTGTCATTTGCAGAGTGGAAAATTTGTGCTTTTCAGAGGCCCCGGCATGCTGATAAGCGTACTTTTCCACTCAGTGAGGAAGGCAATGGTAAACCACCTCACTCCTCGTTTTACTTAGTAAAGCCTCTAGAGGTTCAAACCAGCTTTTCGGCTGATGACCTAAACAACAACAACAACAACCTTTCTAACCCCATAACGGGCAAATGGAGTGTTACATTAATTGCACTTGATCTGTTGGTTCCAGGGCTACAAAAAATAGTTCTGTTTCTTACCACATATTCAGCCAATTGTATGACTGAACTATTTAAAAACAGAAGAGGTAGAGGTGGTGTAAAGGACACTAGTCAGAGTTTTCTCCTCTGAGAGTAATGAATTTCACTACACAGCCAGACCCTGAGGTGAATGAAGTGAAGGTGTCATTTGCAGGATGGAAAGTGGGTGCTTTTCGGAGGGCCTGGCATGCTGATAAGCATACTCTTTCAACTCAGTGAGAAAGACAGTAGTAAAACATTTCACTCCTCGTTTTTTTTACTTAGTAAAACCTCTAGAGCAGTGTTTCCCAAACTTTTTTTTCTTGCAGCACACTACAAAAAAAACGGCCAATAGCCGCGGCACACCTATTACTTTATGCCATTGATTAAGCTTAAGTACTTGATATAAACGTACTTATATCATACTTATACATACTTACTTATAGTCATCGGCTAGGCATTATTTTGTTGGACCGTTTAACTTTAATTTAATTTATTTTCCTTGATTTCCGCGGCACACTTGGCCGGCCTCGTGGCACACCAGTGTGCCGCGGCACACAGTTTGGGAACCTCTGCTCTAGAGGTTCAAACCAGCCTTTCAGCTGTTGACCTAAACAAAAACTTTAAACCGTTTATCCAACACCTTAGGTCTAGTGTTTAGTGTCTTAACAATATTTGTTTTGTCAACCAGTTAGCATCCATTCTGTACAAGTGTTCATAAAACTTTAGTCAATTTTTCTAATTGTTTCCATTGATCGTTCATTTTCCTTGTAAAGTTCTATTCGACCTCGTAACATATATTGTCCATCTACTATCTTCGAACTCATTATCTTGCAGAAGATCTGGCTCTCAAATTTCTCTGCTTCTCTTAGACCAGCTTCTAATACTCGCAGTATATGAGGTATGGCTATTAAATAACGAAACTGACATTGTAAAAAATTTAATTTTAATTTTATACATAATCATTTATTGTCACTCTTCAATATACACTCCTTCTTTATCCCTACAACGCTCCATGCGAATTTTCCATTGTTGGAAACAGTGCTGGAGTCATCTTCTGTCAGCTCCTTCAGGAAACGTGCCACTTTCTCTTTTACAGCTTCCATGGACTCAAATCTTGTCCTTTTTAATGCAGATTTCACCTTTGGAAACAGGTAGAAGTCACATGGTGCAAGATCTTGTGAATAAGGTGGATGTTCTAACAGTGAGATGCTGTACTTGGCTAGGAACCTCTTAACAGATAACGCGGAATAAGCTGACACATTGTCTTGGTGGAGAACCCATGATTTGTCCTTCCACATTTTGGGGCGTTTTTTCCTTACTCTTTGACATAGTTCAGAAAGTACCTCAAGGTAGTAACATTGATTTGTTTGACCATCAGGAACCCAGTGACGCAATCCCAGTACGCAATCCCATGGATATCATAAAAAAACAATCATCATTGCTTTAAAGTTTGACTTGTTCATTCGAGCTTTTTTGGTTCTCGGTGATGTTCAGGTCTTCCAATGCATGGATTGGTGCTTCGTTTCCGAATCATAAGTAAAAAACCATCTTTCATCATGTGTTATTATCTTCTACCTGTTCCCTAAGGTGAAATCTGCATTAAAAGGGATAAGATTTGAATCTGTAGAAGCTGTAAAAGAGAAAGTGGTAGGTGTCCTGAAGGAGCTGATAGAAGATGACTTCCAGTACTGTTTCCAATAATGGAAAATTCGCATGTAGCGTTGTAGGGATAGAGAAGGAGTGTATATTGAAGGTGACAATAAGTGATTATGCATTAAAAAAAAATGTTTCTTTTATGCAGTCTTGTTATTTAATAGCCAAACCTCGTATATTTTGATTTAACATTGTACAGAACAGTTTATTCATAATTTTTTATTCTCTGATTTGCAGTGGGAGCTTGTACCTTCACAAGTTGGCGAAGAGTTTGCACATTTAAGTACCAAATGTTTGTAAAATAATTATTCAAGTACCTGAAATTAAATATGGTCGTAAATGATCGAATGTTCTCCTGATGCAGGCATTGATTTGAGGATCTGCTTTTCTACATGGTATAATATATTCAGCTGTGAACAAAAAAAAACACATTATTAATATTATTATCTATTTGAAATTAGATTTTTACTTTCTCTTTCCTATAAAAATGTATAGGAAGGAAAGTATTGTTTTCATGTCGATTTTTAAAAATCAAGTTTTCACCAGATCTACACATTTCAGACTCCCTACACCCAAAAAACATGTGTTTAGCGATTGGTCTGTGCATCCATTCTGTATAGTGTGTGTGCGTGCGTGCGCGTGTGTGAACAGAATATCTCAAGAACGGAACATCGTACCAACTTGAAACTTAAGTTAGATAATACTACCGGACCCGACACGAACATTTTCATCAAAATCGGTCGACCGAAAGTAGTAGTTTATTCGTGTAATTTTTCATTTTTTTGCGATTTTCTCAAAAATGGCTACTTTGATTTTTTTTTAAACGCCTCATTTACTAAATTTTTTATGCTCTACAAGATAGGGTAGATGCCAAGTCTGCTGAAATTCTTGGGACCGCTGTTTTCCTGTAAAAAATGTCTTATTAAGATTGCGGCTTTTATATGCATTTTAGCGCAAAAATGTAAAATAAAAGTTGTAGATAATAATTTAAAATCCTACAATTTTTATTTTAAACAATTTTTTGTATAACCCTTAGTTTAGTGGTAATTAGCGATTTTCTGTTTTTTTTTCATGAAAACATGTACAAAATCGATTTTTTTAAGACTTCAGCTTTAGTATGCATTTTACGACAAAAGTATATAAATCAAATTTATAGGAAATTAAAAGATTTACAAGTTTAATTAGTGTATTTTTCTCTACAGAGCCTAGTTTAGCATGGAAGAGTGATTTTCCATATTTTTTAGCCAAACTGAGGAAATTTTTCATTTTGCGTCTTTCACTCATGATTAAAATAAGGTTATTTTTATTCAGGTTAGTTTTTTGTTTAAATCTAATGTTTTATTACTAATGTTAGGGTATATTGTTCATAATTTGCATTGGCAAGAGAAAGTTTTGGGTGTGTTTCACACCAGATTTTTTATCCGTACTATGTAAGTCCTTCGGCCAGCCCAGTCAGTCAGCTAGTAGAAAGTTGCTACTATTTTGTAAAGCAACATTGGTTGGGCAAACGACTTTGTATGGTGACCAACTGACAGCCATTCCTGAACAAACTCCACTGGGGGTCCCTGTTCAAAAATTCATGCGAATCACTTTAAAAAATACAGCGAAAAGCAGCAATCAAATTGGGTGGTTGTTAATTAAGTACAGTTCTCGATAAAAAATAAAAGCTAAAAAAATACTAAATAAAATAGTAAAGTGTTTTGTTTAGAGAATTATTTCCGGAGTTGTACCAGCCCGATTTTTAAGATTTTGATGTCATTTGATAGCTATTGCCATATAGATTTGCTAAAAATTCCCAAATATTTGTTTTCTCAGTAAATCTTACCGGAAAATTAAAAAATTAGGTAGTATCTTCTTAACCGTTAAAGTTAAGGAATTGTAACCTTCACCAGTGTTGCAGTGAGGGTGATCGGGAGACTGCGGAGGGAGGAGACATCTGGAGAACAGCGGGATCGCCCTCTCCACCGTAAATCAATCCTGCCCCAAACTCATAAAGTAGGCGTACTTAATTCCTGAGCTGGTGATGAAAGAGATGATTGAAAGAGAGAGAGAGAGTGAGTGTTGGTCAGTTACAGCGAGAGAAGAATTAGGCAACAAAATTGTTTTTTTTTGGGGGGGTCAGCAGGGCAAAGGTTAGTTCTGGCTATTTTTATCTCTCATTTTCCTCTTTCATCCTCCATTTCTGCCCATAACAAACAGGTAGAGTGTTAAAATATTTGCACTCAATCTGTTAGTTCCAGGGCTACAGAAATAGTTGTGTTTCTTATTACATGGTCAGCCAATTAAATGACTGAATCATTTAACAACAGAAGATTTGTTTTCATGGTGAAAAACCAGGGCTGTTATCATCGTCTAAAAACAGAAGAGGTAGAGGTGTAAAAGACACTAATCAGAGTAATAAATTTCATTATACAGCCAGACCCTATGGTAAATGTGTCATTTGCAGGGTGGAAAATATGTGCTTTTCAGAAGGCTTAACATGCTAATAAGCATACTTCTGAACTCAGTAAGGAAGGCAATGGTAAACCACCTTATTCCTCGTTTTACTTAGTAAAACCTTTAACGGCTCAAATCATCCTTTCGGCTGATGACCTAAACGATATCCTCCATTGCTTTAAAATTCAAAACAGTCGGACATAAAGAAAACCGGCCGCATTGGTGTAGTTGGTAAAGTGCTCGCCTCTCATCATGCGGTCGTGGGATCGATCCGACTCAGGCACGGTATATTTTCATACGTTATAAAAAAAAATAATTTTGTCCTCCACAGTTTGGAGCAGCAAAGCCATCAGTAATTTCACGAATACATCGTTTTCAAAGTAAATTCTTACGACTGATTACCAATTGCCCGAGTTAAGTATCCAATAGAACACTACACAATGACTTACGCGTTCCTTACGTCAACGACACATCATTTCTAAAACTGTACCGCAGGTTTAGAGACAAACTTCAAAATCATAACAATCCCGTAATATACAATATGAATTCTGCGGACCTATCAGAATCGCACAAAGACGACTGAAACGCCGATGGAGTAGAGACATGATACATTAATGCAACTGTAACATTATTACGTATACAAAAATATAATTTAAAAACTGAACCCATTTATCGTTATCTGGAGAGCTATCGCTGGGTGATGTCCTCCTCAAAGACATTAACGCGGTTGGATTTTTTTTTAAATTTCCTTTTTGGTAATTTAGTAGTGAACTTTTTTGCTAGTTGTTCTTCTTGTTACAGTTGCAAAATAAATAAAGTAATAAAAAAAATCCTCCACGGTTACACCCCAATGTCGTCGCTAATGACCGTTACAGTTGATGTGACGTTAAATAAATAAATAAAAAAAACCATTACATAAAAGTAACCCACCGGGTTGGTCTAGAGGTGAAGTCGTCGCAAAAATCAGCTGTTTAACAGGTTATTTTCGGAGACGAAGTTTCCTGGTTCAAATCCTAGTAAAGGTAGTTATTTTTATACGGATTTGAATATTAGACAGAGGTTACCGGTGTACTTTGATGGTTGGGGTTCAATTAACCATACTCTCTCAGGAATAGTCGGCCTGGGTCTGTACAAGACTACACCTTATTTACACGTCATACACATCATCCTCATCTCATTGGGTCATGGGGTTGCTTATTGTTCTAAATTGAACAGATTGCAACGTACACAAATTAGGAATAAAAAAAACATTACATAAAAGTTGAATTCGTTTTACCTCTAGTTATTTTAAAGATATGTAGCCTATACCATAGATAAATTAATATATTTTTAAAATACAATCAGCAGAAAGTTTAAAACTTCTTTTTGCGAATTCATTCAAATATTGCATAGTATATAATTAAGTAATTAACTAAAAAAATTTAATATTTATTGACACAACCGGAAGTAGTAATTATAAAGTTGGTAACATGCAATTAATGCAGGCTACTCGAAACATAACCAAACATATTGTTTTCTTTTTAATTTCATTTAACACATTAAAATACTGTGTATCATTTTACATTTTATAATTTAGTCGGCTGTATAATTCGCTGTGAATACTGTTACAAGAAATTTCAACATATAACAATAGATATATACATACATTTATTAGAATGTTGATATTTACGCAATTTTATCCTAAGGCTAGACTAACCTAACATACTGACGGAGTGAGAGAGAAAGAAAAGAAAGGACCAACATAATAAGACATTTGTATTTTATTACAGAGTGGTTGTAGTCGTTTTAGTACTTGATATATTATCTAATAATATAATATAATATACTTGCATTTATCCTACCACTTGGGTTTCTTTTATAGTAAGTTACTTACTTATTTATACAGGATGTTTGAAAAAGGTTTTACCAAACTTCGGGACATATTTTTTTTTAATCCGAGGCGCCGAGAAAAACTCATGTTCACTCCCTCACGATGGAGAAGTAGTGTTGGACTCAATTGAGGCGTCCTCGTCCAGCCCTAAGGAGGCCTCAACCGCCTACCAACCAAAAACCAAAGATTTACAAACACACTGGATCGCTACAGTAACTTAGTGGTCAGCGCGCTCGAAAACGGTCTAGCCACCACGGGTCTTCCCCCACCACCGGTTGGCAATAACAGCTACGAGAGAATTTTACGCGCTTCGCCATCATCGCCGTGATTATCGCTGACGCCTTTTGTTTATTAGAACCTAGCTTGTTAATATCTTACTGTTGTTCCGATAATCCACCCATTAAACATGGTAGTATCATGCGTTGCGTACAACTGTACGAACAGACACAAGAAAGGAAGCGGAATTTCATGTTACCGGTAAGTATGTTGAACGTAGACCAGTAACCAGTAAAAAATTATGATGATAAAATGCTGTCTGATGCTTCAAATTACTTAACAAAATTAAAAATTGATGGTTTTTTATTTTGCATCATCCAAGGAAAACATTTGCCATTGGTTTTTTTTTAAGTGATATATGCTCTATTCAAAAGTTACGAAACAGATTGTTATCTATTAACGATTTTAAGTATTTACTAAGTTATAAGTTGTTACAAGACCATGTAGAACTATTTTTTTCAAGTGTTAGAAGTGCAAGTGGTCATAATAATAATGCCAACGTCAGGCAGTTTCAAAGGGCTGTTAAAAAACTAATGTTTAAAAATAGTGTAAGACCAAACTAATAGCAATTGTTTACAGTTTGACCCAAACCATCAGAGTTCAGTTTTAAGTTTCTCAGAATGTGCACGAGTAGATAAAATAGTACAAGAAGATAACACCGACCCTGACTTACTAGAAAATAGCAAACATTTTGAATAACTATGAGGAATCTTATTACAAAGATAACATTTTGTATTATATTTCAGGTTTTGTAGTTAAGGTCATTCAGAAAAAACTAAAATATGAGGAATGTTGTGAATTCAATTGACAAGAAATGAAAATTTAAGTAGATACACACACTTTAATGATTTTGTATCAAGGGAAAAATTGTTAAGGGCATCTGAAGATGTAATAAAAATTGTGAGCTTTGTATTTTACCAGTCCGACCAGTTTTGTAAGCTTAACACCAAGTTTATAGTTGCAAAAACAAGTATGTATTTTAAGGATTCAGTATTAAAATGCCATGTAGGTAATAATGACTTTGGTGAAAACAATCATCAACTTATTCTAATTAAACTTATTGGAAATGTATTCCTTAAAATTGTGTGCCATCATTTAGCTAGAGAGATAACAAACACTGCTAATTCAACCAAGTTTCGACAGAAATGTACAAAGTTGATTTGTTCAGTAACGTGTAATGTTTTTCTTTTGTGTAAAAATAAAATGATATTACATCTAAGTGTAGTCCGTCCTTTTTCACTTTCATACCATTTAAATAATGCCATACATAAACTATTCGAGTGAGCCTCTAAAACAACCACAACGTGGCGGTTGGGCCATTTAAAATAATGCAGTTGACCGTGCGTCTTGCCAACCAGAGCCAACCAGTGGGAGAAGCGCCCGATCGACTGGACCGAATTCCGACCGTGCACATATCAATCCAATATGTTTGTACATCTATGCCAAAAACCAGGCGCCTGGCCATTTTATCCGACATCAGCAAACAACCCTCCACCTTCTCGGAACTTTTTATATAATACTACAAGGGAAATGTCGGACAAGTGTTTGTAGCCGGATTGACAAGATAAATCATGTCCTGAAGTTATACTAGCATATTTTAAGCACCCTGTACACGAACTACCTATTCAAATACATTCATACATTTTTATTCTATAATTTATAATTCCTTTCCGTTCCTATAATTCTTAGATATCTTCTCTTGACATTGTTTAACATTTGAACATGTTACATGTAAATTTCATAATCGCTTTGTTTTCCTCATTGTCAATTTTTTTCTAAGTCCTTAAAACTTCACTTATTACTTAATTTATTTTCAATTTAAGACTTAAGTATGATTTGGATTGTTTGGAAAATTTTCAGTAGCTATTTTACAAGATTTTATCGTCATATATAATTATAATAAAAAATTAATTTACAAAAAACTGGAATAGGCCTATCTAAAAAATTTAGTGTGAAAAACTCACACGACTTTCTCTTGCCAAAGTAAATAATGAACAACATAACCTAACATTAGCAAACAACGTAAAATGAAAAATGGCTGCCCCCATGACGTAGTGGATAGCGCGCTAGCCTATTAAGCGGAGGTCCCGGATTCGATTCCCGGTTAGGGTCAGGAAATTCTTACGTGCCAAAACCCATCATTACAGTTTCTCAACCCACCGCAGTCGCTAATGATCAAGCTGTTGATGCAATTTTCAATAAACAAAAAACTAACCTCAAAAAACATAACCTAATTATAATCATGAGTGAATGATGCAAAATGAAAACCAACCTCAGTTTGGCTTATTAATACGGAAAATCACTCTTTGACGCTAAACTAGGGTCTATAGTGAAAAATGTTTAAAATAAAAGTTGTAGTTTTTTAATATCCTGTTGTTGTTTAGATCATCAGCCGAAAGGCTGTTTTGAACCTCTAGAGGTTTTACTAAGTAAAACGAGGAGTGAGGTGGTTTACAATAAATTGCCTTCCTCACTGAATGGGAAAAATATGCTTATCAGCATGCCGGGCCCTCTGAAAAGCACATATTTTCCACTCTGCAAATGACACCTTCACTTCATTCACCGCAGGGTCTGGCTGTATAATAAAATTCATTACTTTCAGACGAGATAACTCTGATTAGTGTCTTTTACACCTCTACCTCTTCTGTTCTTCTTAAATGATTCAGTCAATTATTTGGCTGACCATGTGATAAGAAACAGAACTATTTAATTTAGCCCTGCAACGAACAGATTGAGTGTAAATAATTTGACACTCCACCTGTCTGTTATGGGCAGTTAACCCATTCAGTCACGAATTTTTATCTTAGATTTTAAAAAAAAATTATTATATTCTTACCCACCGGGTTGGTCCAGAAGTAAAGTTGTCGCCAAAATCAGCTGTTTAACAGCTGATTTTCGGAGACGAAGGTTCCTGGTTCAAATACTAGTGTAATATGAGACACTTATACACACAAACACCTGTACGTCCGCAAACTCATACGAAACTAAACACACTCACACACAAACATAAACACACAACCTTCACACACTCGATATAAACACCAGATGATTTACCACCTCCAGATGTGGGTGATTCAAAAAAAAAAAGAAAAAGAAAAGAGTTTCAGAAAAAAGAAAATTAATTTAAAATATTAAAAAAAAGGATTGTTGAACATTCATTCAATTTTAAACTTTTTTAAGAGAAAGGACGTTTCTTATAATTTTTAATAACAAGATTCAAAATATACGACAATTTTTATAAATAGATAAAGAGAAGAAAGATTTTAACGATTTCAAAACATTTTTAAGAAATCTTAAGGACTTTTAAAATATTTTAAAGATTTTAAAAACTTTGTTTTTGTGTTTTAATTGTTTTACGTGGTTGTAAAACGTATTTGTTTAACGTACTGAATAAATAAATTTTTAGAGTATTCAATTTCTATTAATAAAAAAAAGGCAGTGAGTACAACACTAGTAAAGGTAGTTACTTTTATACGGATTTGAACACTAGAGAGTGGTTACCAGTGTACTTTGATGGTTGGAATTCAATTAACCATACTCTCTCAGGAATGGTCGGCCTGGGTCTGTACAAGACTACACAGTCTCATTTACACGTCATACACATCATCCTGATCTGATTGGGCGATGGGGTTTCTTATTGTTCTCAATTGAACAGATTGCAACGTACACATACTAGGAATTAAAAAAAAGTTATATTCTTAAAGTACTATTTTTTTATATTAAAACTTTTCAAAAGTCCCAATAGATTGCCGTAAAGTTGTCGCCAAAATCAGCTGTTTAACAGCTGATTTTCGGAGACGAAGGTTCCTGGTTCAAATACTAGTAAAGGTAGTTACTTTTATACGGATTTGAACACTAGAGAGTGGTTACCAGTGTACTTTGATGTTTGGAATTCAATTAACCATACTCTCTCAGGAATGGTCGGCCTGGGTCTGTACAAGACTACACAGTCTCATTTACACGTCATACACATCATCCTGATCTGATTGGGTGATGGGGTTTCTTATTGTTCTCAATTGAACAGATTTCAACGTACACATACTAGGAATTAAAAAAAAGTTATATTCTTAAAGTACTATTTTTTACTTTCTCTTGCCTATATGAATATATAGGAAGGAAAGTATTGTTTTCATGTCGATTTTTCGAAATCGAGTTTTCACCGGATCTATACGTTTTCAGACCCCCTGAATCCAAAAAACATGTTTTTAGCGATTGGTCTGTGTGTCTGTGTGTCTGTGTGTGTGTCTGTGTGTGTGTGTGTGTGTGTGTGTGAACAGAATATCTCAAGAACGGAACATCGTACGAACTTGAAACTTCAAACTTAAGTTACATACCACTACCGGACGCGACACGAACATTTTCATCAAAATCGGTCAACCGGAAGTAGTAGTTTATTCGTATAATTTTTCAGTTTTTTGCGATTTTCTCAAAAACTGGTCCTACGATTTTTTTTAAAATCGCCTATTTTACTCAATTTTTTATTCTCTACAAGATAGGGTAGGCGCCATGTCTGCTGAAATTCTCGGTGAGGCTGTTTTCACGTAAAAACGTTGTTTTTTTAAGATTACGGCTTTAATATAAATTTTAGCGCAAAAACTTATATAATAAAAGTTGTAGAGAATTTAAAAACCTACAACTTCTGTTTCAAACATTTTTTTGTATAACGCTTAGTTTAGCGGTAATTTGCGATTTTCTGTTTTTTTTCTCACGAAAACGTGAGAAAAATCGATTTTTTTAACATTTCGGTCTTAGTATGCATTTTACGACAAAAGTGTATATAATAAAAGTTATAGAAAATTAAAAGATCTACAACTTTTGTTTAGAGAATTTTTCTCTACAGAGCCTAGTTTAGCGTGAAAGTGTGATTTTCCGTTTTTTTTAAGCCAAATTGAGTTCGATTTTCATTTTGCGTCTTCCACTCATGATTAAAATAAGGTTATGTTTTTGAGGTTAGTTGTTGTTTATTTCTAATATTTTATTAATAATGTTAGGTTTATTATTAATTATTTGCATTGGCAAGAGAAAGTTGTGTGAGTGTTTCACACCAGATTTTTTATATTAAAACTTTTCAAAAGTCCCAATAGATTGCAGTACTTGCTGGACTCTTAAAGAATTTGTTCATGTATGAGGCCAATTATATGCAAAGCGATATGTGCGCATAAGAATAGATAACATTTTATGTACATGTGTATGGCCAAGGTGAATGAATGGATTAATATCCTATAAATTTTATTATATACAACACTTTTATCGTAAAATGCATACTAAGGCCGAAATCTTATAAATGCCAGTTTTTTTACAGATTTTGATGATAAAAAAAACAACAGAAAATCACTAATTACCACTAAATTAAGCGTTATAAAAAAGTATAATACAGTCCAACCTCGATTATCCGGGTCTTGGTTATCCGGGATCGGATTAACCGGGGTCATGATCATCCGGGATCGTGATAATGGGAACACCTGCATCGGCGCCGAAACAAAAGTAAGTTTGCGGTGACGACAGGAAAAATATCTTTTGTCTTTTGATGTAACATAATTGTAGGCGTGGCTGCAACTCTTGTATACCTGATTTTCTTGAAGGGTCATTATGTATGTTTGTATGTAACTGTATAATGTATATTGGAAAAACCCATAATATGGTGCAATCAGTTTTGAATTTCTTGGGATTTTCCAGTCTTACAAAGATTGCGGGATTTACGTATCGAAAAAAAAATTACCGGCATTATGTGGTAATATCTGAAAGTAAGTTCGGCACATGCGTGTGCGTGCGTGCACACACACACACACACACACAAACACAAAAGGTATGTTATAACAATATGTTTCACGTGACACTTTTTTTTTGGTTTAACGTCCGACTGTTGTGCAATTACTGCTAATGCAGACGGTCAAGGATGAAATGGTTTTTTGTAACGTATGAAGATATGCCGTGCCTGAATGGGATTCGAACCCAACACCGCATGATACTTAACTTGACACTTAAGCGACAGTCACTTAAGCGTCAACATCTGTCGGTATTTATGAATAAAAAAACATTATTGTCATAAATCTATTTTAAAAATTCAAGAAAGTAGAAAAATGTATTTTTAATTCACTTTCACATAGGCATCTGACTGATGAGTCCACCTATGCACCTATATAATATACATGGACATTCATAGGTATAAATGTACTATGTAATACTGTGTATTCGGATTAACCGGGATTTCGATTTTCCGAGGTGGGTGTTGCCGGAGGTCAGCCCGGATAATCGAGGTTAATCTGTACTAATAAACGTTGCAGGTTTTTAAATGTTCTACAATGGTGATTATTTATACACTTTTCCTCAAAAATGTTATGTTCGATACGAAACGGAGTGTACAATGCGACAACAAATTACTGCCTGCTTACGCACAATGTAGCCCACCGCCCGCTTTGAATTAACTCTTTCTTACCCAGTGAGGCATAGAAGTCACATTGGAGTGAAATAACAGACGTAAAAACTTTAATTGTTAGCGACTACTTTTGATTAAAGAGCGCTGGATGTGAAGTGTAATAATTTTCTGTACCCTAGCCAGGAATCGAACCTGAGACCTCCGCTTTGCAGTGTAAGATGCTGACCACTACACCACGGACGCGACCATTAGTTTCTTTTTAAAGTTAGTTTTGGTCTTAAATATTCGTGTTCATTTACTAAAATAAAGTAGCATTTCTTCGAGTATGTTGAATGTACATACAAGTACATTTTTTAGGCTGTAAATACTGATTTTGTCCATTTTACCAATATTTTTGAATTGTAATCTTTTTTAAGTCTTAAATAATGCTTTGCTACAAATCTAAGCAAGAGAATTTTGTTTAGGAAGCCTGCACATGATTTTTACTTATTCATATTGTTGGGAACTTTGATGCCATCAAGCCCAATGTGACATATGTGTCACACTTTTTTGTCACACCATCAAAAAAAGGCTGAAGGTCTAAAAGTGATTTTATTTCACTTAAATGTCAGTAAAGTGTATGAAACAATGTACACATATTTGTGTAGTTTGTGTAAAGTAAAAAAATTTGGGATTGAAAGGGTTAATAAAATCCGTCTAAAAATCTACGTTTCCTTTAGAAAATCCGTTAAATTTAAAACAATTATTTGTAGTGTAATTTCATTCTCTTATTAATTAAAGAGATAGCGTTGGTTTTAACTGGTTACGTCCATCGGGAACGAAAATAACCATTTAAAAAAAACGCTGTAATTCCTTAACCCTTTGTACTAAAAGGCTGAATTTTAGCTGAAATTAATAAGAAAACATCCAGGAACACTATTTTAAAATGCCATATTTTTTATCTCAAAATTGATCATGCAGTTCTGAAACATGGACTAAGTGAAAAATGCGCTTAAAAACGGGTAGGACATATTTTGTTTCCAAATCGCTAAAAAGAAGCCTAATACACTCCCATGTTTCGTAACTTATATGAATAAAATAATAAAAAACCAAGTTTTAAAATGGACAATACCAGAAATTTTTATGATTCTTACTTGATGAGATACGCGGTTCCAAACATACTGATGGTTAGTCACGAAATGAACTTTGTTTGAGACGAAGTGTAAGAGGGGAACAATCTACTGCGCATGCCCAGTTTCTCTATTACAATCCTAAATACATACTGACACTCGTAGTTCATTAGATACACAGTCCTTATTCTATTACCCGACAAGTGGTACAGGAAATACTGTTTTGATTTGGCTATTCTGTTTTTACGTTTTAGGCTACATTTATACAAATAAAAGTAGTATTTTAATTCGTTAAAACTCATTCCGTTTCTTTTCATTTTAATTCTTCACATTTTATTCATTATTCTGTAATGTTGTTATCTATTAGTTATCTATCTGTGTATTATAAGTTTATCATGTCCACCGTTCGAAAGCAGGGTAAAACAAATCGAAGTGCGGAACGGAATATTATTTTAAATGTTATTAAGTGTTGTAAATTAAGTGTTTGGAAATTCAAATCTCCGGCATTACAACACCGTAATTCTTCCGGAGATCACATACAGCAGATTGAACAATCTTCAGTCTCAGGAGGATAAACACGGAGCACAGAATCTCAAAATTGGAGCGTCGGATCATCAGGAGATGCCTGAACAAAAGATGTTTCTCTGATGGGATATGGAGGCCCGTCTTGAAAGAGGAAGTATAGCCTACAGAAATACAGAACCTCTAGCAGACCAGATGAGGAGAAAGAGAATTTCCTTCTTTGGACATCTCTTGAGGACCGACTCTTCCAGAATCTCAAAATAAATCATCAACTTTTTTCTAAACAGAAAGACTCAGCCCCACTGGATCAGGGAAATTAGGGAGGACATGAACGGACTCCAAATCTCACTTGAGGACCTCAAGACAAAATCCGGAAATTACCACAGGCTGAAGACCACAAGACTTGAACAGCAGAAACCGACGAAACGACAGAAAGTTGTGTATTCTGACAACGAACGGCAGAGAAGATCGGATGGATTGAAGGAATACTGGAGAAAGTTCAAGGAGGGAAACATCAGGAAAGGACTCCAAAAACTGAAAAATTGAACCGCAAAAATTGAAATGAGTTTTTTTTGGGTTGATGAACTTATGTAGTCCTATGTGGGTTAAAAAAAGTGTTGTAAAGAAGAAGCAAAAAATGCACTATTACTGCACAGTTGCATGTTTTTAGAAATGTATGTAGGCCTACTACGCTAGCAGCAGTGCATTGCTCACACTGAGTCCCGGGTTCATCTCGTCATTTCATATCAGTAGGCTTCATCTTTCATTTTACGTACTACAGTCGGTCTGTTATCTCCTCTGAGAGTAATGAATTTCACTATACAGCCAGATCCTGAGGTGAATGAAGTGAAGGCGTCATTTGCAGGGTGGTAAATAGATGCTTTTTAAAGGGCCTGGAATGCTAAAAACAGACTTTTCCACCCAGTGAGGAAGGCAATGGTAAACCACCTCACTTCTCGTTTGATTTAGTAAAGCCTCTAGAGGATTAAACCGCCTTTCGGCTGATGACCTAAACAACAACAATATTAAATTTGAAAACCAAATGAATATTTCAAAACGATAAGTGAAATAATTTTTTCTTTAGAAATACCTAGTAAATTATTTTCAAATCATACGACGTGCACGAACCAGTCTCATTAGAAGCGTGACTTTACATAATTTATACTTATAAAAGAACATTTAGATCTACACTTGTAATTTTTAAAGAAATGAAAGACGTTTTGAAGGTTATTGCTAGATTATATTTAGGCTGTCTCCGTGTCGTAGTGGTTAACGCTCTAGCCTAGTAAGCAGAGGTCCTGGGTTTGATCAGCGGCTAGGGTCAAGAAATAATTACGTAAAACCCACCGTAGTCGCTAATGACCAAGCTGTTAGTTAATGCGACTTTAAAATACACTAAAAATATCTTACATTTTTAAAGAGAACTTATTGAAAAAATTGAAAAACTTTATTTTGACTTAAATTAAGCTCTTCTACTTCTTTTATGACACTTATACTCGTATGTCGATAATTTTTACTTTCTCTTACCCTACATGTTTATATAGAGTGAAAAAATGTATTGCTTTCGTGTCGATTTTTCAAAAACGAGTTATCACCAAAAATATACGTTTTTTTAGGTCCCCAAAACCAAAATTGGACACTTGGTGTGAGGGAAGAGAGAAGATTAGCTGCATTTGAGGCCTGGTGCTATAGAAGGATGTTGAGGATCAGCTGGAGAGAAATGATGACGAACGAACAAGTTTTCAGTAGAGCGGGGGAGGAAAGGAGCTTCCTAAAATGGATCAGACAGAGAAGAGCCCAGCTGATAGGCCACATACTCCTACATGACAGTATGTTGAAAAGAATAATCGAAGGAGTTGTGGAGGGGAGAAATTTGCGGGGAAGACCCAGATTGGAGTACATGAAGCAGTTACTAGAGGACATGGGATGTGCTTTATAGTTCATACTGCTTCATAGTTGAAGCGGAAAGCAGATGACCGAGGAGCATAGAGAGCAGCTGCCAACCAGCCTTATGACTGTTAACTAGAGAGAGAGAGAAACCAAAATATAATGTTCTATAACGATTGGTTTGTTTATGCCCATAACAGTTAGGTGGACTGTTAAATTATTTGCACTCGTTCTAATAGTTCCAGGGCTACAAAAAATAGTTTTGTTTCTTATCACATGATGAGCCAGTTATGTGACTGAACTATTTAAAAACAGAAGAGGTAGAGATGTAATGGACACTAGTCACAGTTATCTCCTCTGAGAGTAATGAATTTCATTATACAGCCAGACCCTGTGGTGAATGAAGTGAAAGTGTCATTTTCAGAGTAGAAAAATCTGCTTTCCAGAGAGCCCGCTGATAAGCGTACGTTTCCATTCAGTGAGAAAGACTATTGTAAACTACCTCACTCCTCGTTTTACTTAGTAAAACCTCTAGAGGTTCAAACCAGTCTTTGGCTGTTGACCTAAACAATTCTTATAATTGGCTGACTATGTGATAAGAAACAGAACTATATTTAAGCATGTCGGTAATGGAGGGTAGGTGGAGAGTTAAATTAATTGCACTCGATCTGTTTGTTTCAGAGCTATAAAAAATAGTTCTGTTTCTTATTACATTTTCAGCCAATTATATGACTGAACTATTTAAAAACAGAAGAGGTAGAGGTGTCAAAGACACTACTATCGGTTTCATAATCATAGACACCCGAATTTGAACCCTTGCATCTCCAAAACTATGAGTCGGATTTTAACATACTTTACATCAAAATTTAGTTTTTCACTCATGATTAAAATAAGGTTATGTTTTTTGAGGTTAGTTTTTTGTTTATTTCTAATGTTTTATTACTAATGCTAGGTTATATTGTTCATTATTTGCATTGGCAAGAGAAAGTCGTGTGAGTGTTTCACACCAGATTTTTAATAAAAATCAAACAACTAAACATTCTAAAAATCAAGCTTTGCAAATCCTCTCAAAATAATGTTACTAAATTAAATATATTACAAAATTAAATATTTATTTAAATAGAAATAATCTACAATATTTTAAAACGGACCGTAGACTGCTCTTCTTATTTTGTAGATTAGCGCTTCTAGCGGCAAACCAATGCACTAAAACATTCGACTTAAACGTAACAAACTTTTTCTACTCGTTTGCAAAGCTTCACAGATACTCAGAATTTTTAGTTGTATTTGATTTTTAATAAAATTGAATTTAAAAGGGTTTTCAGTTGTTATTGACTTTATTTACATCAAATTGTTAAGAATTAAATTCCTTACAAATTTTATTATAAAATCCGATTTTTTATTATGAATTTTGCAAAGTTATTGCAGTTTAAACGTAAAAACGTGTTTTTTATATCAATATTTTGTTTTTTACGTCAGATATTTTAAAAACTACTAATTAAGTGTTAGTTATTCAATTGTTATTGACTTTATTTATCTGAAATTGTTCACAATTAAATTCTCTACAAATTTTATTATAAATTTTGCAAAGTTATTGCAGTTTAAACGTAAAAAATCTGGTGTGAAACACTCACACAACTTTATCTTGCCAATGCAAATAATGAACAATGTAGGCTAATCTAACATTACAAAAAAATATTAGAAAGAAACAAAAAAATAACCTTAATAAACAAAACCTAATTTTAATCATGAGAAGAATTTCAGCAGACATGGCGCCTACCCTATCTTGTAGAGCATAAAAAATTTAGTAAATGAGGCGATTTTTAAAAAAATCGTAGGATCCGTTCTTGAGAAAATCGCAAAAAAGTGAAAAATTACACGAATAAACCACTACTTTCGGTCGACCGATTTTTATGAAAATGTTTTTGTCGGGTCCTCTAGTGGTACCTACCTAACTTAAGTTTCAAGTTT
Source organism: Catonia carolina (assembly GCA_035578175.1). NCBI lineage: Eukaryota > Metazoa > Arthropoda > Insecta > Hemiptera > Achilidae > Catonia > Catonia carolina. The sequence continues at coordinate 16,631,050 of JAQMRL010000014.1, read as the reverse complement.
GTACGATGTTCCGTTCTTGAGATATTCTGTTCACACACACGCGCGCGTGCGCATACACACACACACACACACACAGACCAATTGCTAAAAACATGTTTGTTTTGGGTTCAGGGGGTCCGGAAACGTGTAGATCCGGTGAAAACTCGATTTCGAAAAATCGACATGAAAACAATACTATCCTTTTTATATATTCATATAGGCAAGAGAAAGTAAAAAACGTGTTTTTACTTTCTCTTGCCTATATGAATATATAGGAAGGAAAGTATTGTTTTCATGTCGATTTTTCGAAATCGAGTTTTCACCGGATCTATACGTTTTCAGACCCCCTGAACCCAAAAAACATGTTTTTAGCGATTGGTCTGTGTGTGTGTGTGTGTGTGTGTGTGTGTGTGCGCGCGCGCGCGCGCGCATGCGTGTGTGTGTGTGTGTGTGTGTGTGTTTGTGTGTGTGTGCGAACAGAATATCTCAAGAACGGAACATCGTACGAACTTGAAACTTGAAACTTAAGTTACATATCACTACCGGACCCGACACGAACATTTTCATCAAAATCGGTCAACCGGAAGTAGTAGTTTATTCGTATAATTTTTCAGTTTTTTGCGATTTTCTCAAAAACTGGTCCTACGATTTTTTTTCTGAGGTCTAGTATTTTTTTTGACTGAGGTTGATTTTCATTTTGAGTGTTTCACTCATGATTAAAATAAGGTTATGTTTATTGAGGTTAGTTTTTGTTTATTTCTAATATTTTATTAATAATGTTAGGTTTATTATTAATTATTTGCATTGGCAAGAGAAAGTTGTGTGAGTGTTTCACACCAGAATTTTTATATCAATATTTAGTGTTTTATGTCAGATATCTTTGAAAGTACTAAGGATACTGTTCTAAGATCTGTTTTATTAAAGTTTTCGGACCAAATATCACATATAAATCTACCAACTTTATCACAAAAAACCCCCAGAAAATTCAATATGACTGAATTTCTCAGGGGAACTGAAATAGGGGCGAAATCTATCGCTAGCTGCAACTCGCTAATGAACGTTTTCGGACCTATGTTTATATGAACTTTTTACTTAATTTTCATGAAAGGATTACGCCTGTGAATTATGGCAGATTCCTCCAGAAACACCCTGTATTTATAATTAATAGATGCATTACGATTTCCTGTCTGTAGATTAATGATTTTTTCATAGCGTTATTACGCCATAGAATGAAACTAATCCATAAAATTGTGATTGAAAATCGAATTGACTCTGGTATCCATAGCAAACGCAGTCTCATCAGTTTCGCTTTTGTTTCGCAATCAATTTTACCTGGTATATCTTTTAAATCATGCTGTTTAAAAAACCAAATAAAGTGTTTTTTTTTCAAAGGACTATCAGAAATATTTTTACTGCACAGTAATCTCGCTAATCGAAGCGGATTTATAATTTTTCAATGTGCTTTTTACGTATGAAATATGTATTTAAATAAAAATTCAGAAACTTTAAAGTATAGTTATAGTCTTCTAAACATAAAAATTAAATTTACAAATCTTGTGTTGGAAGAAGGGAGGTGGGAATACCTCGGAGTAGATGGCAGTAGTCGAGATGTACGGGCTGGAGTGTCTCGTGTTTGTTGAGACGTACAGGATGGTTTGTGAGTTCGGAACAGGCTTATGCCTAATCCTTGATAGTAAGAAGAAGAAGAAGAAGAAGATAAATCTTGTATGAAACACTCACGCGACTTTCCCTTCACAATGTAAATAATGAACAATATAACCCATGTTTAATATCGAATAAAAAATGTAAAATGAAAAACATAGCCCATATATTTTATGCTCATAACAGGCAGGTTGAGTGTTAATTATTTGCAATCGATCTGCTAGTTCCAGGGCTACAAAAAAATTTCTAATTCTTATCACATGATCAGCCAATTATATGACTGAAGCGTTTAAGAACGGAAGAGGTAGAGGTGTAAAAGACATTAGTCACAGTTATCTCCTCCGAGAGTAATAAATTTCATCATTATAGGCTTACAGGCAGATCCTGTGGAGAATGAAGAGACGGTGTCATTTCCAGGGTGGAAAGTAGATGATTTTTAGAGGGCCTGGCATGCTGATAAGCATAATTTCTACTCAGCAAGGAAGGCAAATGTAAACCTCCATATTCTTCGTTTTACTTCTTTTTTTTGCGCCCTGGAGACTCCAGGAGGAGTATAGGACATGTCGTCAGATATAACACCTGAAATACATATAAGATCACACAATGTATCACTACTATCAAGAAAGAAATTCTTGTATGCTATAAACTTAGTAAAACTTCTAGAGGTTCAAACCGGCATTTTGGCTGATGACCTAAAAACCAAAAACCTAATTTTAATTTTGAGTGAATGATGCAAAATGAAAAACAATCTCTGTAGGACTTAAAAATACGGAAAATCACCAATAAGATACAATATCTTACATGATAAAAACCATGTGATAAGAAATAGAACTATTTCTTGTACCCCTGTTACTACGAGGCATATCCAGAAAGTAAGTGTACTGAGGCTCTCACGGCCGGAGGGATTTTATTTTCGACATGTTAGCTATACTTCCGTGTAGCCTGACTTCTCCCCTTCGCAACGAGACCGATTCGAGGTCAGTACGTTGAGAAATGTCGAACACGTTTTGTGAAAAATGTCAATCCAATCTCCCGCCAAGTGCAAAATATGCGGCGTTATCTGATATCTCGTTTGAAAGGGAAAACCTCCGGTTGAGGTTTATAATGAGGTAAAAACTGCGTATGGTGATAAAGCTATGAATTGTACGAGTGTGTACAAGTGGTGTCGCGAGTTTAAAAACGGTCATACGTTTGTGCATGTTTATCAGAGGAGCGGAAGACCTTCAATTGTGACTAACGAAAACGTGGAAAAAATCGAAAATGCGCTCCGTGATGATCGCAGATTGACTGTGGATGAACTTCTGCGATGTTTCCGCAAATCTCCAGATCTCTACTATATGAAACCATCACAGAAACTCTCGGATATCGGAAACTGTCCGAGAGGTGGGTCCCAAAAGATCTGACAGACCAGCACAAATTGAATCGAGAGGAGGCCGGGCAAGAGTTTTTGAGGCGCTGCAAACTTCATGGAGATTAATTTCTCCGCTCCATCGTTACTGGAGATGAAACTTGGGTTGCACACTACACGCCTGAAACCAAAAGATAGTGGCGTCACACCTCTTCACCCTCCGCCAAAAAGTTAAAAACAACAATTTCAGCCAAGAAAATCATGGCATCCGTGTTTTGGGACTGTCAAGGTATAATTTTAGTTGAATATATGCCTCAAGCGAAGACCATCAACTCTGGAAGATACTATGAGACCCTAAAAAAAATTGCGGAGGGCAATCCAGAACAAGAGGAGAGGCATGCTGATAAAAGGAGTCTGCCTGCTGCACGACAATGCCAGACCACACACGGCCAACGCCACGAAGGAACTGCTCGCGTCGTTTAAATGGGATGTCCTGAACTATCCCGCGCATTCCCCTGACCTAGCACGTTTAGATTACTATCTCTTTACCTCCCTGAAGCTGCACATGGGTGGAAAAAGGTTTTCAACCGACGAAGTGGACGAAGGGGTTGGCGGGAAACTACTTCGAGGAAGGCATCAAAAAATTGATACCCCGCTTCACCACTTGCATTGAGAGGAATGGCAACCATGTCGAAAAATCGCTTACATATTATGTAGGTACTAAAGTAATCATGTAATTTTTTTGTTTAAAAAAAAATTTTTTGAAACCTACAAAAATTCAGTACACTTACTTTCTGGACACTTTCTGGACACTTTTTTCTGCCTCGTATTATTATAAAAAATATACTTGTAAAATCAAATTGATAAATAAACGAAGAATTATAAATGAAAGTTTAACATGATAAATATAATTAAATATATATTGTGATACCATCAATTTCGCATTAAATACATTGTAATAGTGACCTAGAAATGAATCTCTTTAGTAAGAATATAATAATTTTTTGTGGGTATAAAAAATTAGACAGTAATATTGCATGGGTAACAAAGATGAAGGTTGAATCAATTTGAGATGAGTGACAAAGAAAAGATTATATATAAATCGGCGAAGAAGAATAAGAAAAAGATAATAAAATTGGGTAAAAGAAAGGCGTAACTAAAACAGGCCGGTACGGCAAGAGTCTGTTACGGATGTAACAACATGATTGGTATACCCAGTGTAGTTTGTTGTTACATCAGCATTACATAAGAAAATAAGCTGTATATACTACCATAGCACGACAATGAGGAGAAAGTATTATCTATCTCTTTTTAAAGAATATTTTCCTCTCTTTTAATAGTACACAGTTTGTGTAATATTTATCTCTGTTGCACACTTACTTACTAGTAGATCGACTTTTGCTTTCTATATAGTATATTCCCCCTCTTGGGGGATTCATATCTGCGGCCTACTTCCGGCTGGGTTAGCCCCGTATCATCTCATAATATGGGTGACGTCATTTTCGATTGGTTTTAAATTATCTACTACTGACATTCCTACTAAAACCTTCAGAATATAATACGATTTTATTCAATAATTTCAACTGGATTTATCTCTTAAATAGTTTAGAATTCTGGAAATTTTATTTCAAAAAATACAATTTTACTTTCTCAAATCCCTTAGCAAATCAAATGAGATAAAACTCTGACTTCTATTGGTTACATAATCATAAAAACCCGAGTTTGAACCCCAGCATCTCCAAAACTATGAGTCGGATTTTTACATACTTTACATCAAAATTTAACTCATTTTATTCTGCGTTCACCTATAATAAACCTAAATTTTTAATGTCGTTTAAAAATTGCCATATCGAGACTGAAAGACAAGAAGACCCGTTTTTTGCTACCGCAACAAATATCATGCGATTAGAGGCGTGTAACTCGATAATTTTTTGTCCCATAAAAATTAAAAGATCTACAACTTTGATAAGAGCATTTTTCTCTACAAAGCCTAGTTTAGGGTGAAAGAGTGATTTTCCGTATTTTTAAGCCAAACTGAGGTTGATTTTCATTTTGCGTCTTTCACTCATGCTTAAAATAAGGTTATGTTTCTTGTTTATTTCTAATGTTTTATTACTCATGTTGTTGTTGTTGTTTAGGTCATCAGCCAAAAGGCTGGTTTAAACCTGTAGAGGTTTTACTAAGTAAATCGAGGAGTGAGGTGGTTTACCATTCCCTTCCTCACTGAGTGGAAAAGTACACGTATCAGCATGCCAGGCCCTCTGAAAAGCATGTATATTTTCCACTCTGCAAATGACACTTTCACTTCATTTACCACAGGGTCTGGCTGTATAATGAAATCCATTACTTTCAGACGAGATAACTCTGATTAGTGTCTTTTACACCTCTACCTCTTCTGTTCTTAAATGATTCATTCATTTAATTGGCTGACCATGTGATAAGAAACAGAACTATTTATTTTAGCCCTGCAACTAAGAGAATGAGTGTAAATAATTTGACACTCCACCTGTCTGTTATAGGCAATTATTACTCATGTTAGGTTATATTGTTCATTATTTGCATTGGCAAGAGAAAGTCGTGTGAGTGTTTCACACCATTACTTTCTCTTGCCTATATGAATATATAGAAAGGAAAGTATTGTTTTTGTATACAAATTCCGACTTTGATTTCTTGACTTCCGGTTTGGGCCACTGGTTGAACCCGAAACTTCAGACCCAATCACCGGGCCTACTAACTTATTGTGTAGATTGCGAATCCGAAAACCGTTTGTTGCTATCTCTTGTAGTTTTTGACAAATGGATGACGGACGGACGGACAGGAAAATTATAGATGACAATTTTGAAAATTACGGTGGTATTTTAAAACGTAAAAAAGTGATGGCCGCGAGTCAGCTGTACACAACTGTAGTTAACTATCTAAACTGTTTTGTAAAGTAGGCTACTGTTATATTTTATTCTCTGCCCATAACGGACAGGTGGAGTGTCAAGTTATTTACATTCAATCTGTTTGTTCCAGGGCTAAAATAAATAGTTCTGTTTCTTATCACATGGTCAGCCAATTAAATGACTGAATCATTTAAGAACAGAAGAGGTAGACGTGTAAAAGACACTAATCAGAGTTATCTCCTCTGAAAGTAATGCATTTTATTATACAGCCAGACCCTGTGGTGAATGAAGTGAAGGTGTCATTTCTAGAGTGGAAAATATGTGCTTTTTAGAGGGCCCGGCATGCTGATAAGCGTACTTTTCCACTCAGTGAGGAAGGGAATGGTAAACCACCTCACTCCTCGTTTTACTTAGTAAAACCTCTACAGGTTCAAACCAGTCTTTCGGCTGATGACCTAAACAATAACATATTTTATTCTACTCTACATTACTAATTTAAAACACATTAATTTTTAAGTTTCAAACCTTTCAGAGTAGTTATGTGGACTACGTTTAAAAAATGTCACTCTACAATACAAATAAAATTTAAAACAAAAGTAAAAATTAATGTTTTAAATTCCTAAATCAAGTGGTTTTTTTTATTTAAAAATTATGTATAAAAACATTGTAAAATTCATTGACTCGATAAAAGGGTCGGTTAACAAAAAAATTGGAATATTTTAGCCGTCAGAAGAGGGACGGTGAATTAAAAAACGATATCTACAGAGGAGTAATGTTATGACTGGATTTCAGTTTGACAGTTGCAAATGGGGGTTATACCAATGTCTTTTATGAACAAGTGTTTTCTTATTCCACCCCTTCCAGTTTTACTTTTCTCGGGTATAAGGAAAAAAATTATCCATAATTCGACTCTTACGACCTTTAGTATACTTTGATCGGTCAGTCATTTTAGTAACGGATCGTATGTCTAACGGATAGTTTGTGGAAAAAGTTAATTAATTTAATTAAATTAGTTATTTTTTCACTAAAATAGTTGCGTTGTTTGATAAGTTGTAAATTGGTGGTATGTTTCTCATTTCGGTAATATTTACACAAAAATTCGATGTTTATTTTATATTTTACAAAACGACCTTTGGTGATGTTAATTAAACAATAATTTTTATAATTTTGAACGGCCTCACAGAAGATTAGTGCCGGAATAGATCGAGACCTAATTCATGAAAGATTTTATATAGTTATGTCAGTAAAATAATTTATATTGTAAATATTCAGGTTTTTCAAAATTAATTCTAATAAATTATAATAATTATGGAATAAATAATTATATATCATTTAGTTTTTAAACTCATAATATTTTTTCGAGTTTAATTTTTACTTTTTTAGAAAACTTTTCATCTACCCATATCATTTTATATTTTATTATTTTTCTGTTATCAAATTATCTTCTTCAATTGACTTATTGTAATACAGTACATTTATTTACTGATTTTTATTGCCATAAATCACTTAATTTATTCAAAAATTGTGTTGGCATCACCTTAAAGTTGCGTCCATTACAAAACTGTAACGATAAAAGCGGTAAACAAACATTTCCCGCTTTTAGGCGTCGTCGGTTTTATTAAGATCGTGAGTTTTCGACTGTATGGTTGTAATAATCTTTGTATTTTTATAATTTGTTTAGAGTGTTTGTTTAAAAGTGTAAAATTTAGTATCTGGTGTTATTAAAATGGTATTTTGTATATTTTAATTATGATAAATTCATTATTAGTGACCGTGATTCGTTCTTTACGTTTTGGATCTTCGATATTAAAATGGATACTCAATAACAAGGTAGGATTGATTGTTTTTACTTAACTTGTTGTTGTTGTTTAGGTCAACAGCCGAAAGGCTGGTTTGAACCTCTAGAGGTTTTACTAAGTAAAATGAGGAGTGAGGTGGTTTACCAGTGCCTTCCTCACGAGTGGAAAAGTACGCTTATCAGCATGCCGGGCCCTCTGAAAAGCACATATTTTCCACTCTGTAAATGACAACTTCACTTCATTCACCACAGGGTCTGGCTGTACAATGAAATTCATTACTTTCAGAGAAGATAACTCTGATTAGTGTCTTTTACACCTCTACCTCTTCTGTTCTTAAATGATTCAGTCATTTAATTGACTGACCATGTGATAAGAAACAGAACTATTTATTTTAGCCCTGCAACGAACAGATTGAGCGTAAATAATTTGACACTCCACCTGTCTGTTATGGGCAGTTACTTAACTTATAATTAATAATTAATACATGGTCCTGATATTAATCGAGAATTCATTGGTAATAACCCATAATACCATGAATAGGTCAGACAAATGTTTAAATACTAAATTAATAGGGTTTTAGGTAGGCCTACATGACGTTTTTTTTTTTTAGTGGGAAACGTACATTTTAATAACTTTTATTCCACATATTATAATAGTCTACAACATAAAGGGAAAATATACAAATCGGTATACAAAATGAAACTTTAATACGTAAAATTACACTATTCACCTTAAATTAAAAACAATGAAACTAAATTAAACAAAATAAGAAAGTTTACACAAAATGTGGAAATAGGTATCTTCTGTAGCAAAAGCTGTGATGCAGAGGATACCATCCATGAAAATACTATGTCAAAGATGTAGCAACATATAAACAATATCAACAAAAATATAAAAGTGTTGTTGTTTAGGTCATCAGCCAAAAGGCTGGTTTGAACCTGTAGAGGTTTTACTAAGAAAATCGAGGAGTGAGGTGGTTTACCATTGCCTTCCTTACTGAGTGGAAAAGTACACTTATCAGCATGCCGGGCCCTCTGAAAATCATATATTTTCCACTCTGCAAATGACACTTTCACTTCATTCACCACAGGGTCTGGCTGTATAATGAAATCCATTACTTTCAGACGAGATAACTCTGATTAGTGTCTTTTACACCTCTACCTCTTCTGTTCTTAAATGATTCAGTCATTTAATTGGCTGACCATGTGATAAGAAACAGAACTATTTATTTTAGCCCTGCAACTAACAGATTGAGTATAAATAATTTGACACTCCACCTGTCTGTTATGGGCAAAATATAAAAGTGAAAAATATAAAATACAAAAAAGAAAATTAAATAAACTAAAATCAAAAAATTATTGAAAACTATCCATTTTGATCGCTTCTTTTGGTTGTATTTTTGACATTTTTATATTATCCGTAGGAATTTGAACAAGAACCCCCCAGTATGGGTTGCTTATGTGTGGCCATCAACTGTCAACATACTAAGTCGTTCATCCTACCGATGTTACTTAACAATTACCTAATAACGATTCTACCAGCGTATCGACTGGACTGCCCTAAAAGCAATGTACATGAATATGGAATATAGAATGGTTTTAATTTTTACTTTCTCTTGCCTATATGAATATATAGGAAGGAAAGTATTGTTTTCATGCCGATTTTTCGAAATCGAGTTTTCACCGGATCTATACGTTTTCAGACCCCCTGAACCCAAAAAACATGTTTTTAGCGATTGGTCTGGGTGTGTGTGTGCGTGTGTGTGTGTGTGTGTGTGTGTGTGTGTGTGTGTGTGTGTGTGTGTGTGTGTGTGTGTGTGTGTGTGTGTGTATGTGTGTGTGTGTGTGTGTGTGTGTGAACAGAATATCTCAAGAACGGAACATCGTACGGACTTGAAACTTGAAACTTAAGTTACATACCACTACCGGACCCGACACGAACATTTTCATCAAAATCGGTCAACCGGAAGTAGTAGTTTATTCGTGTAATTTTTCACTTTTTTGCGATTTTCTCAAAAACTGGTCCTACGATTTTTTTAAAAATCGCCTCATTTACTAAACTTTTTATTCTCTACAAGATAGGGAAGGCGCCATGTTTGCTGAAATTCTGGGTAAGGCTGTTTTCACGTAAAAACATTTTCTTTTTAAGATTGCGGCTTTAATATGCATTTTAGCGCAAAATGTTATATAATAAAAGTTGTAGAGATTTTAAAAACCTACAACTTTTATTTCAAGCTTTTTTTTGTAAAACGCTTAGTTTAGCGGTAATTAGCGATTTTCTGTTTTTTTTTCTCACGAAAACGTGTGAAAAATCGATTTTTTTAAGATTTCGGCCTTAGTATGCATTTTACGACAAAAGTGTATATAATGAAATATATAAAAAATTTAAAGATCTACAACTTTTATTAAGAGAATTTTTCTTTACAGAGCCTAGTTTAGAGAGAAAGAGTGATTTTCCGTATTTCTAAGCCAAACTGAGGTCAATTTTCATTTTGCGTGTTTCACTCATGATTGAAATATGGTTATATTTTTGAGGTTAGTTGTTTGTTTATTTCTAATGTTTTATTACTAATGTTAGGTTTATTGTTAATTATTTATATTGCCAAGAGAAAGTTGTGTGAGTGTTTCACACCAGATGTTTTTGTTTTTAGCTTTTATTTGTTATCGGGAACTGTACATTTTTGACAACTACCCAATTTGATCGCTGATTTTGCTGTATATTTTGACGTGAATAAGGCATGAGTTTGAACAGGGACCCCCAGTAGAGTTTGTTCATGGATGGCTGTCAGCTGGTCACCATACAAAGTCGCTTGCCCAACCGGTGTTACTTAACAAATAATAGCGACTTACTACCAGCTGACTGACTGGGCTGGCCCGAAGGGCTGGTTTTAATTTAACGATATTTATTAAAAACACTGTAGTACTAAAAATAATAATGTAGTTCTAAAAAAAGCAATTAATTTTCATTCTTTTACTTTCAAATTTTGTAACCTGCTATCTTAAAATGCAACTGAACAGAATGAAATGCAGAAATGATAATTAATGTTGGAAGGGACAATATGGAAGCGATGCTAGGCAAAACCCAAACGTTTACGGTGGCTTACTTTATATACCTACTGTATTACTTTCTCTTGCCTATATAAATATATAGGAAGGAAAGTATTGTTTTCATGTAGATTTTTCGAAATCGAGTTTTCACCGGATCTATACGTTTTCAGACCCCTGAACCCAAAAAACATGTTTTTAGCGATTGGTCTGTGTGTGTGTCCGTGTGTCTGTGTGTGTGTGTGTGTGTATACAAAATATTTCAAGAACGGAACATCGTACGTACTTGAAACTTCAAACTTAAGTTATATATCACTACCGGACCCGACACGAACATTTTCATCAAAATCGGTCAACCGAAAGTAGTAGTTTATTCGTGTAATTTTTCACTTTTTTGCAATTTTCTCAAAAACTGGTCCTACGATTTTTTTAAAAATCGCCTGGTTTATTCAATTTTTTATTCTCCACAAGATAGGGTAGGCGCCATGTTTGCTGAAATTCTTGGTGAGGCTGTTTGTACGTAAAAAAAGTGTTTTTTTTAAGATTACGGCTTTAATATGTATTATAGCGCAAAATTGTATATAATAAAAAATGTAGAAAATTTAAATTTCTACAACTTTAATTTCGAACATTTTTTTTGTATAACGCTTAGTTTAGCGGTAATTAGCGATTTTCGGTTTTTTTCTCACGAAAACGTGTGAAAAATCTATTTTTTAAGATTTCGGCCTTAGTATGCATTTTACGACAAAAGTGTATAATGAAATTTATAGGAAATTAAAAGATCTACAACTTTTATTTAGAGCATTCTTCTCTACAGAGCCTAGTTTAGTGTGAAAGAGCGATTTTTCGTATTTTTAAGCAGAACTGAGTTCGATTTTCATTTTGCGTCTTTCAGTCATGATTAAAATAAGGTTATATTTTTAGAGGTTAGTTTTTTGTTTATTTCTAATGTTAGGTTATATTGTTAATTATTTGCATTGGCAAGAGAAAGTTGTGTGAGTGTTTCACACCAGATTTTTTTTGTGATAAACAGTTTAAAAAATTAGTAAAATAATGTTGTTTACAAATCCTGGCACATGGTTAATAACCATAATTAGATATGTCAATTTCCGCCGCCTTGGTTATTCGAATGATTGTGGTAACAACAATTTTCTTTTAGGCCTAACAGTTTTTTACTTTCTCTTGCCTATATAAATATATAGGAGGAAGGAAAGTATTGTTTTCATGTCGATTTTTCGAAATCGAGTTTTCACCGGATCTATACGTTTTCAGACCCCTGAACCCAAAAAACATGTTTTTAGCGATTGGTCTGTGTGTGTGTGTGTGTGTGTCTGTGTGTGTGTGTGTGTGTGTCTGTGTGTGAACAGAATATCTCAAGAACGGAACATCGTACGAACTTGAAACTTGAAACTTAAATTACATACCACTACCGGACGCGACACAAACATTTTCATCAAAATCGGTCAACCGGAAGTAGCAGTTTATTCGTATAATTTTTCTCTATAACGTTTTTGCGATTTTCTCAAAAACTGGTCCTACAATTTTTTAAAAAGTCGCCTGGTTTACTCAATTTTTTATTCTCTACAAGATAGGGTAGGCGCCATGTTTGCTGAAATACTCGGTGAGGCTGTTTTTACGTAAAGAAATAGTTTTTTTTAAGATTACGGCTTCATTATAAATTTTAGCGCAAAAACTTATATAATAAAAGCTGTAGAAAATTAAAAATCCTACAACTTTAATTTCAAACATTGTTTTTGTATAACGCTTAGTTTAGCGGTAATTAGCGATTTTCTGTTTTTTTCTCACGAAAACGTGTGAAAAATCTATTTTTTTAAGATTTCGGCCTTAGTATTCATTTTACGACAAAAGTGTATATAATTAATTTTATAGGAAATAAAAAGATTTACAAATTTTATTTAAAGCATTTTTCTCTACAGAGCCTATTTTAGCGTGAAAGAGTGATTTTCCGTATTTATAAGCCAAACTGAGGTTAATTTTAATTTTGCATCATGCTCATGATTAAAATTTGTTTATGTTTTTTGTGGTTAGTTTTTTACTTTCTCTTGCCTATATGAATATGTAGGGATGAGAGTATTGTTTTCATGTCGATTTTTCGAAATCGAGTTTTCACCAGATCACACGTTTTCAGACCTCCTGAACACAAAAAACTTGTTTTTAGCGATTGGTCTGTGTGTGAACAGAATATCTCAAGAACGGAACCTTGTACGAACTTGAAACTTGACACTTAAGTTAGACACCACTACCGGACCCGACACGAACATTTTCATCAAAATTGGTAACCAGAAGTAGTAGTTTATTCGTGTAATTTTTCACTTTTTGAGATTTTCTTAAAAATGGGTCTTACGATTTTTTTAAAAAACGCCTGAATTACTAATTTTTTTATGATCTACAAGATAAGGTAGGCGTCATGTCTGCTGAAATTCTTGGAGAGGCTGTTTTCACGTAAAAATATTGTTTTTTTTAAGATTGCGGCTTTATTATGCATTTTAAAGCAAAAATTTATATAATAAAAAATGTAGACAATTTAAAATCCTACAACTTTAAATTCAAACATTTTTTGTATAATGCTTTGTTTAGCGGTAGTTAGCGATTTTTTTTTCACGAAAACGTGTAAAAAATCGATTTTTGTACGATTTCAGCCTTATTTTTTCAAATATTTTACAACAAAAATGTATAAAATAAAATGTATAGGAAATTAAAAGATCTACAACTTTTATTGTTAGCATTTATCTCTACAGAGCCTAGTTTAGCGTGAAAGAATGATTTTCCGTATTTTTAAGCTTAACTGAGGTTGATTTTCATTTTGTGTCTTCCACTCATGATTAAAATTAGGTTATGTTTTTCGAGGTTAGTTTTTCATTTTATTTCTAATGTCTTATTATTAATCTTAGGTTATTTTTTTTATTGGCGTTGGCAAGAGAAAGTTGTGTGAGTATTTCACACCAGATTTTTTTCAAGCTTGTAGTGATTATTCTTTTGCATTTGACTTCCAGTAACAATTCATTATACGTTTTTTACCAGTTCCAGACAATAGTTTTTGTGATATAAAATAAACAAATAAATAAAGTATGACCGACACGGAATCTATCATTAGTTCTACGAAATCTTAAGAATAAGGAACCGGTATAACTTTTCTTTTGTTTGCTATTGTTATAGTTTCCTTCTAAGTTGTGAAAGATATTTTTTCACAGTAGATTAAAATTTAATCTTGTATTTTCCCTGTAGTAATTCTATTAATTTGAAAAATATTGAATACTCTCTTTGCTTCAAAGTATATTTTTTATTATTTTCTTTAAAAATAGGCCCAAAAATTTAACAGTGTGAAGGTGACTTTACTTCTTAAAAAAACTTCTTACAAAAAAATAAACTTTTTTTAATTACATAAAATAAGTAATATAAATTCATACGAATTTACAAACTGAATTACAAACAAGGTAAATGTAGATTAAATAATTTTAAAAATTTGGTGTGAAACAATCATTCAACTTTCTCTTCCAATGTAAATCATTAAAAATATAATCTACATGTAATCATGAGTAAACAATATAAAATGAAATGTAGGACTTAAAAATATGGAAAATTAATAAATCACGCAAACATAAGTTCTGTAGAAGAAAATTCTTGAAATAAAAGTTGTAAGGTTATTTTTTAATTTGCTTTAACTTTAGTCATATACACTTTTGCTTCAAAATAAAAAATTCAAAGGCCGCAATCTTAAAAAAAATCCTATTTTAAACATCCAATCAAAAAATAACTAAATAAATAATAGTAATGTAATATTAATTAATTTAATATGTTTTTTAATGATTTTTAAATTAATTAAAACCCCGTTTTTTATAAGGTATCTATTATTTTTTTACGTTTGATATATTATTATTAATAATAATAATAAATAAATACAAGTTGGAATAATTATAATAATTATTGTTATAAGTTGGAATAATTAAAATCCAATCAATCTTAAAAATCACATTTTTACCGATTTTGATGAAAAAATACAGAAAATCATTGACACTCTAAACTAAGCATTGTAGAAAAAAACGTTTGAAATAAAAGTTTTAAATTTGTTAATTTTCTATAAAGTTAATTATGTAAATATTTGCCTGAAATGCATCAATTATTAAGGCCGCAATCTTAAAAAAATAATTTTTCATTAATTATTTTCATCGAAAATCCTTCTCATTGTCTGCATTAGTAGTAATTTCAAAACGGACGTAAAACCAAAAAAAAGTATGATTAAACTTAAGTTATATTTTTCATTATTTACATCGGTAAGAGAAAGTCATGTGATTGTTCTCACAAAAATTCAGAAAAAGTCGAAAATTCTTTCATTTAAAAAGAAGAAGGTTCCTGGTTCAAATTCTAGTAAAGGTAGTTACTTTTATACGGATTTGAATACTAGACAGTGGTTACCGGTGTACTTTGATATTTGGGTTCAATTAACCATACTCTCAGGAATGGTCGGCCTGGGTTTGTACAAGACTACACCTCATTTACACGTCATACACATCATTCTCATCTCATTAGGTCGTGAGGTTGCTTATTGTTCTGAATTGAACAGACTGCAACATAGGCACATTAGGGATAAAAAGAAACTTTTCAACGTAGTCTTTAGCAACATTTAGACACTTGTCGCACCGTCCTATAAGCTTTCTGATTCCCGCAATGCTTTACCGTGATAATTTGAACAATTTCTGCTCTGCTTTTTGACCGATTAATTGTCATGTAACTTTCCAGGTATAATTTTTTGAAGGGACAAATAAATTATTGAAATCAACAGGAGCGAGATCTGTGTGTAAAGAAGATATGGAAACACCTCCAACTTAATTTTTCGAGCGTTCATCTAATTCTCTGAGTGGTTTGGGGCGCGCAAAATGATCCAAGAGAATTACATATTTTGAGAGATACCCTTACATTTTTACAATACTCTCTCAGGAATTGTCGGCCTGGATCTGTACAAGACTACACCTCATTTACACGTCATACACATCATCCTCATTTCATTGGGTCATGGGGTTGCTCCATGACCCTTGCAAGAAACACTACTATAGTTTTTCCATTTTCTACCAGTATAGTATAGAGCAGAGGTTCCCAAACTGTGTGCCGCGGCACACTGGTGTGCCGCGGAACTCAAGGAAAAAAAATTAAATTTAAACGGTTCAACAAAATAATGCGTAGCCGATGACTAAGAAATAACTTTTATGACGCCCGGCATTTCAAAATCAGTTCACCGCTATGATAAGTGTCTTAATTTGTTTGGTGATTATGTAGAAAAATAGCATTTTAGTTGCACTTTCAAATGTTTAGTAAAATTTTTTTTCTTGTACTTAGTTTTTATTTATATCAAAACGTGACAGACTTCCTGTACTGCCCTCGTATTATGTAAGTACGTTTATATCAAGTACTTAAGCTTAATCAATGGCATAAAGTAATAGGTGTGCCGCGGCTATTGGCGGTTTTTTTTTTGTAGTGTGCCAAGAGAAAAAAAAGTTTGGGAAACACTGGTATAGAGAGTGACTAACCGGGTTGATCTAGGGGTAAAGTCGTCGCTCCGAGTCAGCTGTTTAACAGCTGATTTTTGGAGATGAAGGTTCCTGGTTCAAATTATTGTAAAGGTAGCTACTTTTCTACGGATTTAAATACTAGACATCGGTTACCGGTGTACTTCGATAGTTAGGGTTCAATTAACCATACTCTCTCACGAATGGTCGGCCTGGGTCTGTAAAAGACTACACCTCATTCACACGTCATACACATCATCCTCATCTCATTGGGTCATGGGTTGCTTTTTTTTGTCATCAGTCTCTCGACTGGTTTGATGCAGTTCTCCAAGCTGTTCTATCTTGCGCAATTCGTTTCATATCTACATACCTGTAACACCCTACATCTTTCGTAATTTGCTTTATATATTCTAATCTTTGCCTCCCTCTACAATTTACTCCCTCAATATTACCCTCCATTATTGATAGCCCAATACCTGGATGTCTTAGGATATGCCCCACTAGCCTATCCCTTCTTTTGGTAAGATGCTTCCATATACTTCTTTTTTCATCCACTCGCCTAAGAACCTCTAAATTACTTATTTTGTCCACCCACCTAATCTTCAACATTTTCCTATAACACCACATTTCAAAAGCTTCTATCCTCTTCCGTTCTACAGCCCCTATCACCCACGTTTCACTTCCGTATAATGCTACACTCCAAACATAATGTTTTAAGAAATTTTTCCTAATCTGTAAATCAATGTTTGTAGTCAGTAAGCTGTTTTTCATTTCAAAGGCTTTTCTAGCTTGAGCAATTCTACTCTTGATATCACTTGTGCTTCTACCATCCTTTGTTATTTTACTCCCTAGATAGCAGAATTCCCCAACTTCCTGTATGTTTTCGTTGCCTACTTTTAAATTTCCCATCTCTTCTAAACCACTCTTGCTGCTGCACAACACTTTCGTTTTGTTCTTAATTTTCATGAAGTAATCCTTCCTCAAGATCTCATCCATTCCATTTAAGGCATCCTCTAGTTCATTCTTTGCCTCGGCTAATAAAAATCTTTGCTTATTGTTCTCAATTGAACAGATTGCAACATACACATCAGGGACAAAAAATTTATCTCACACTTCAATCTGTAGAAGAAAAAAAAATCTGGTGTGAAACACTTACACGACTTTTTCTTGCCAATGCAAATAATGAACAATATAACCTAATATTACTAATAAAACATTATAAATAAACAAAAAACTAACCTCAAAAAACAACGTTATTTTAATCATAAGTGAATGATGCAAAATGAAAATCAACCTCAGTTTGGCTTAGAAATTTGGCCGGCTCGTTGGCGTAGTGGTTAGCGCAACTGGCTTCAAGCCGGGGTCCAGGATTCGATTCCCGGTCAGGTCTGGCATTTTTTCATCACACATATTCATTATCATCATTACCCATCGTCTGCATTAGCAGAAATTGCAAAATAGTCAGACGTAAAACAAAAAAGAAAATTGGTATAAAAATACGGAAAATTACTCCTCTCTTAACTAGGTTCTGTAGAGACAAATGCTTTAAATGAGAGTTGTAGATCTTTAAATTTCCTATAAATTTGATTATATAGATTTTTGTCGTAAAATGCATAGAACTAAGGCTGAAATCTTTAAAAATCCATTTTTTACACATTTTTGTGAAGTAAATGGAAAATCGTTAATTACCGCTGAACTAAGCGTTATGCAAAGAAATGTTTGAAATAAAACTTGTAACTTGTAGGTTTTTGAATTCTCATTTTATTATTATATTATTCTCAAATTTTATTAGATACATTTTTTAGCTAAAATGCATATTAAAGCCGCAATTTAAAAAAAAACATTTTTTTCTACGAGAGCACAGCCTCCTCAAGAGTTTTAGCAGACATGGCGTCTACCCTATCTTATTGAGCATAAAACATGTAATAAATAAGGCGATTTAAAAAAATAGTAAGAGCCGTTTTTGAGAAAAGCGCAATCAAGTGAAAAAATTATACGGAAAAACTACTGCTTCCGGTTGACCGATTTCGATGAAAATATTCGTGTTGGGTCCGATAGTAGTACCTAACTTAAGTTTCAAGTTCGTAAGATTTTCCGTTCTTAACATATTCTGTCCACACGCGCGCGCACGCACGCACACACACAAACAAAAAAGAAAACACACACACACACACACACACACACACACCAATCGCGTGTAATACTGGTGAAAACTGGATTTCGAAAAATCGACATGAAAACAATACTTTCCATCCTATATATTCTCGTATATAAGAGAAAGTAAAAAAAGTGTAGCCGTAGATATTTCTTACAAATTATTTTTAATCGTTAGGCAGTTTAAAAAAGGTTATTTGTTAATAGGTCTATTGGACTAATCACAGATTTAAAGAATATTTTTTAAGTCAATATTCATCCTTGTTTAAATATAGCCTATATCTATATAAATAAAACAATAGTTTATTTTATTCTATTTACAAATATTCTTAGTAAAATCCTTGAAATTTGTAGACAAGGTAATCCGTCATCTTATTGTACAAACTCATAAATTTCGTTTCATTATCTTTTTCATCAATCATGAGTGTTACGTAAATATTGCAAATTGTTATTGCAAATTCAATTGTTATGCTATTTTAAGCAAACATTTTTATACTTTATTATCACGAAATTCAAAATGAAATATAAGTATTTTTTATATCCTTAATCTGTGTACGTTAAAATCTGTTAATTCAGAACAATAAGAAACCCCTGTTTAGCATTATACGGGAGTAAAACGTGGGTCATAGGGGCTGTAAAAAGGAAAAGGATAGAAGCTTTTGAAATGTGGTGTTATAGGAAAATATTAAAGATTAGATAGGTGGACAAAATAAATAATTTAGAGGTTCTTAGACAAGTGGATGAAAGAGGAAGTACATGGAAATATCTTACCAGAAGAATGGATAAGCTAGTGGGGCATATCTTAAGACATCAAAAGATTGGTCTATCAATATTGGAGGGTAATATTAAAGGAGTGAATTGTAGGGGGAGGCAAAGGTTGGAATATATGAAGCAAATTACAAAAGATGTTGGGAAAATATTAAATATAGGGTTGTTATGTTTTTCAGGTCATCAGCCGGAAGGCTAGTTTGAACCTGTAGAGGTTTTACTACGTAGAACGAGGAGCGAGGTGGTTTACGATTGGCTTCCTCACTGAGTGGAAAAGTACGCTTATCAGCATGCCGGGCCCTCTGAAAAGCACATATTTTCCAATTTGCAAATGACACCTTCACTTCATTCACCACTGGGTCTGGCTGTATAATGAAATTCACTACTTTCACAGGAGATAACTCTGATTAGTGTCTTTTACACCTCTCTGCCTCTTCTGTTCTTATATGATTCAGTCATTTAATTGGCTGACCATGTGATAAGAAACAGAACTATTTATTTTAGCCCTGCAATGAACAGATTGAGTGTAACAATTTGACACTCCACCTGACAGGGCAGAAAGACTAGGGGGTGGACGAAATAAGTCATTTAGAGGTTTATAGACGAGTGGATGAAAAAATAAGTATATGGAAGCATCCTACCAGAAGAAGGGATAGGCTAATGGGGCATATCTTAAGACATCCAGGTATTGGTCTATCAATAATGGAGTGTAATATTGAAGGAGTGAATTGTAGGGGATGGGAAAGGTTAGAATAAATAAAGAATATAACCAAAGATGTAGGATGTTACAGGTATATAAAATATGAAATGATTTGCGCAAGATAGAACAGCATAGAGAACTGCATCAAACCAGTCGAGAGATTGATGACAAAAAAAAACCCATGATTTAATGAGATGACGAATTTTTACTTTCTCTTGCCTATATGAATATATAAGAAGGAAATTATTGTTTTCATGTCGATTTTTTGAAATCGAGTTTTCACCTGATATACCTATACGTTTTCAGACCCCCTGAACCCAAAAAACATGTTTTTAGCGATTGGGTCTGTGTGTGTGTTTGTGTGTGTGTGTGTGTGTATGCGTGTGCGTGTGCGTGCGTGCGTGTGTGTGTGAACAGAATATCTCAAACACGGAACATCGTACGAACTTGAAACTTTAAACTTAAATTACATACTAACGGGTGATTCAAAAAGAGCGCCGGTTTTTAAACGGCTGGTAAATTTTTGTTTATCGGTTGGCAACATTGTTAGACCTCATTTCTATTTCGGAGAACATTCCGATTGACGATTCAGTTGTAGTTTCTCTTGTTCGCAGTGTAGTACTCTCGCAGTCTGTGTCTAACCATGGAGAAGTTTACTATTGCACAACGAGTGTTAATCGTCAAAACATTTTACCAGAGTGGAGAGAGTTATGCGGCTACTGTCAGGCGACTTCGCGGTACTCTAGGACGTAATGAAGCACCGAATGAATCAACAGTTCGCAGGCTCATGAAAAAGTTTTTTGAGACGGGTTCAACAGTCGACCTTAAAAGTTCTGGACGTCGTCGTTCTGGCCGAACTAAGCAGAACGTTGCGTTGGTTCGTGACAGTGTGGCTGTTAGCCCAGCAAAATCAATACGTCGCCGTTCTCAACAATTGGGTTTACGATGTTCGTCTGTACGGAGAATTCTTCGGTACGATCTCCAATATCACCCGTATAAAATTCAGTTGACGCAACATTTGAAAGTGGCAAACCACCAAAAGAGACGACAGTTTGTTGACTGGGTGTTGAGAAAACGGCAGGATGATGACACCTTCGCAAACAAAATAATTTTCAGTGATGAGGCGCACTTCCACTTAAACGGTTTTGTTAATAAACAGAACTGCGGTATGTGGGGTTTAGAAAACCCTCGCGTGGTTAATGAAAGGGAAATGTATGCACAGCGAGTGACAGTTTGGTGCGGCTTTTGGTCGGGCGGTGTCATCGGCCCTTACTTTTTTGAAAATCAAGAAGGACAAGCCGTGACAGTAAATGGAGACCGATACCGTACGATGATTAGGGAGTTTTTGTGGCGTCATTTGGATGGAATGGACATTGACGAGTTGTGGTTTCAGCAGGATGGTGCCACCTGTCACGCTGCACGAGAAACAATGTTGTTGCTCCGTGAACGGTTTCAGGATCGCATCATTTCTCGTAATTCCGACCATCAATGGCCACCAAGGTCGTGTGACTTGACGCCTTGTGACTTTCATCTTTGGGGTCATCTGAAGTCATTGGTGTATGCCAATAAACCCCGAAACATCAATGACTTGAAGGAGGAAATTCGACGGGTTATCGGGCAAATGGAAGTCGAAACTTGTCGTGCAGTAATATCCAATTTCATGGACAGAGTTGATGCATGCCAGCGCAGTAGAGGAGGACAGATGCATGACATCATTTTTCATACATGAAATCGGAAGGTAAGATGAACTTGTTGATGTATTTATTTTCAGTTTTTCAATAAAATAAATCTCTTAATTTGATATATCAAAACCGGCGCTCTTTTTGAATCACCCTGTACTACCGGACCCGACACGAACATTTTTATCAAAATCGGTCAACCGGAAGTAGTAGTTTATTCGTGTAATTTTTAACTTTTTTGCAATTTTCTCAAAAAAACGTGGTCTTACGATTTTTTTAAAAATCGCCTTGTTTACTAAATTTTTTATGCTTTACAGGATAGGGTAGGCGCCATGTTTGCTGAAATTCTTGGTAAGGCTGTTTTTACGTAAAGAAATGGTTTTTTAAGATTACGGCTTTAATATGCATTTTAGCGCAAAAATTTATAAAATAAAAAATGTAGAGAAGTTAAAATCCTACAACTTTTACTTCAAACATTTTATTGTATAATGCTTAGTTTAGCGGTAATTAGCAATTTTCTGTTTTTTTCACGGAGACGTGAGAAAAATCGACTTTTTAATATTTCAGTTGTAGTATGCATTTCATGACAAAAGTGTACATATTAAAATTTATAGTAAATTAAAATATCTACAACTTTTATTTACAGCATTTTTCTCTACAGAGCCTAGTTTAGCGTGAAAGAGTGATTTTCCGTATTTTTAAGCCAAACTGAGGTCGATTTTCATTTTGCGACTTTTACTCTTGATTAAAATAAAGTTATATTTTTGAGGTTAGTTTTTTGTTTATTTCTAATGTTTTATTACTAATGTTAGGTTATATTGGTCATTATTTGCATTGGCAAAATAAATTTGTGTGAGTGTTTCATACCAGATTGTTTTTGTTTTACGTCTGACTGGTTTGCAATTTCTGCTAATGCAGACGGTGAAGTATGATAATACATAAAAATGAGTGGTGAATAATTGATGATCTGGCTAGGAATCGAACCCGGGACCCCGGCGTAGAAGCCAGTTGCACTAACCATTACGCCAACGGGCCGGCTAACGAGATTAGGATGATGTGTATGCCGTGTTAATGAGGTGTAGTCTTGTACAGACCCAGGTCGACCATTCCTGAGAGGTATGGTTAATTAAACCTTAACTGTCAAGGACACCGGTAACCACTATCTTGTGCTCAAATCCGTATAAAATTAACTACGTTTACTAGGATTTGAACCAGGAACCTTCATCTCCAAAATTCAGCTGTTAAACAACTGACTCATTGTGACGACTTTACCTCTAGACTAGTGGTTCTCAAGGGGTGTGCAGAGAAACTTCTGATACGTTTTGATAACTGCGATAAAAAAATCTCGTGTGACACTCACACAACTTTCTCTTGCCAATGCAAATAAAAACCAAAATAACCTAACATTAGTAATAATACATTACAAATAAACAACAAAACATAAAGTTATTTTAATCATGAGTGAGTGACGCAAAATGAAAATCAACCTTAGTTTGGCTTAACAATACGGAAAAACACTGTTCACGCTAAACTAGGCTCTGTAGAAAAAAAATTCTTCAAACAAAAGTTGTAAATCTTTTAATATTCTATCAATTTTATTATATAGGCCTACACTTTAGTCGTAAAATGCATACTAAGGCCGAAATGTTTAAAAATCCATTTTTTACACATTCATGAAAAAAAAACAGAAAATCACATATTACCGCTGAACTAAGCACTATACAAAGAAATGTTTGAATTAAAAGTTGTAGATTTTTAAATTGCCTACAACATTTATTATACACGTTTGCGCTAAAATGCATATTAAGGCCGCAATCTTAAAAAAAAATACATTTTTTCTGAGAGAACAGCCTCTTTAAGAATTTCAGTAGACATGGCGCCTACTTTATTTTCGAGAGCATAAAAAATGTATTAAATGAGGCAAGTTTAAAAACAATCGTAAGAACCGTTTTTGGGAACATCGCTAAAAAGTGAAAAATGACACGAAGAAACTTCTACTTCCAGTTGACCGATTTTGATGAAAATGTTCCTGTCGGGTCCTCTGGTGGTATCTAACTTCAGTCTTAAGTTTCAACTTTGTACGATGTTCCGTTCCTGAGATATTCTGTTCATACACAGACTAATTGCTAAAAACAAGTTTTTTGGGTTTAGGGGGGTCTGAAAACGGGCAGATCCGGTGAAAACTCGATTTCGAAAAATAAAAATTATTTTACTCAATATTTATATTTAAAAAAGTAAAACAAAGAGTGAAGTGGTTTGTCAGTACCTTTCTTACTGTGTGGTAAAGTGTGCTTATCATCTTATCAGACCCTCTGAAAAGCATCTACTTTCCATCCTTAACCCTTTCAATCCCAAATTTTTAAACTGTATACAAATTAATATGTGTACATTGTTTCAAACAATTTAATGATATTTAAGTGTAATAAAATCACTTTTAGACCTTTAACCCTTTTGATGGCCTGACAAAAAAGTGTGACATGTACGTCACATTAGGACTTGATGGTATGAAAACTCCCACCAATAAAAATAAGTCAAATCATTTTCAGGCTTCCTAAACAAAACAATATTCTCTTACATTGATTTATAGTAAAAAAAACGGGTAAACTGGACGATGCCATCTACCTGAGGGACCGGAGGTTTAAGGAAATCTGCGTTATATTCGTGTAGAAAGGTCGCCTATTGTGTTTTATTACTGGTGAAAGGGTCGCCTGTTGTTATGATGCGATGGACTCGTCTAGTTGTCTAAAGGCACTTTTACAGTTAACCTATTTTAAACCTATGCCACGCAAATGAATATGCAAAGATAATGCACTTTATTGTACATAAATTTTATAAAACATAATTATAATGTATTTTAAATTAACAAATAAAACTTAAAAAGTAAAAATATAAATAGTGCAGTAGTGCAACAAGAGAAGATTTTATTTCTTGAGTTCTTCGTTTTCACTATTCATGCAGCCACTTTAGATAATATGGAAAATTATTAGCTTTTTTCACAATAACCTCCTCATTTACCAAAAACAGTCACAGATCTTTGCATCTTCATATGCATGGCATAGGTTTAAAACAGGTTAATTGTAAAAGTGCCTTTAAACAACTAGACGAGTCCATCGGATCATAACAACAAGTGACCCTTTCACCAGTAATAAAACACAATAGGCGACCCTTTCTACACGAATAAAACGCAGATTTCCTTAAACCTCCGGTCCCTCAGGTAGATGGCCTCGTCCAGTTTACTTTACCCAAAAAAACTAAGTATGATTTTAACATTATTTAAGACTTAAAAAATTTTACAATAAAAAAATATTGATAAAATGGATGAAATCACTTTTAGTAACAGTTTAAAAAATATACTTGTACATACATACAATATATTCAAAGAAATGTTACTTTATTTAGTAAATGAAACAAACTTCTGAAACCAAAATTAAAAAGAAATTAATGGTTGCCTCCGTGGCGCAATGGTCAGCATACTACACTGCAAAGCGGAGGTCTCAGGTTCGAATCCTGGCTAGGGTACAGAAGATTATTACACTTCACACCCAGCATTCTTTAATCCGAAGTTCTCTCTAACATCTAAAACGTTGAGGTCTGTTATTTCACTCCAATATGCCTTCTATGTCACACTAGGTTAGAAAGGGTTAAAATTAAATCTTCACTTAATTCACCAACTGGCTGTGTAATGAAATAACTTCAGAGGACAACTTCAGAGGACATAACACTGACTACTATCGGTTTCATAATAATAGACACCCGAGTTTGAACCCTTGCATCTTCAAAACTATGAGTCAGATTTTAACATACTTTACATCAAAATTTAGCTCATTTTATTCTGCGTTATCCTTTAGTAGTCCTATATTTTTAATGTTTAAAAATTGCCATATCGAGGTTGGAACACAAAAAGACCCGGTTTTTTGATACCACAACAAATTTCATGCGTTTAGAGGCGTGTAACTCGATAACTATTTGACCGAAAAATTTGAAATTTGAACACAACATAAAAAGTTATATTCTTTCAGCGTGTACGAAATTTCAAATTCTGACTCTCTACCTGAATTGACAATGCAGTCTGTCAATTCAGACAGAAAGTCCCACAGGATGTCACGTACACAAACTGGCAACATGGATAGTAGCGCCCCCCCATTCCTCAGTATATTTTCCAAAATTTAAAAAAATTTACCACAAAATTGGCCAATCAATATTTCATGTTACAGTGAAATCTCTCTATAGAGGAATTGAAGGGACCATGAGGTACCGCCGCTATAAAGAGAGTTCCGTTATAGAGAGAGCGAGTAATTAACGGTGGGAGGGAAGTAGAGTACTAATTTTTCTGTACAAAATAACTTATATACGTATGTAAATGGTGCATGGAATAAGTTTTTGAAAAACTACTGAATACGAGATAACTTTACAACTACTCGTAGATAACTTTATGACGAATGTTTAATACAGTAGATTACTTCAATACAGTGAGATATTTAAATTAATTACATAAAGTGTAGGTTATTAACTTAACAAGAAATTTGGATACAAACTGGTTTTATTAGATTTTGTGTTACTAATGTTTAACAATAGAATTTAACTTTTCGTATTGAACTTTTTTCAATAATCATTCATACAGTACATACCGTAATAGATAGCCTAAAATTAATTAGCACTGAAACTCGTTTTTCACTGAACAGTAATAAACATTGGATACATAATCTCCTAAAACATAGGCTACACAAACACAAAAAAAGTACACAGTACAGTATATATTTTTTCGTTATTAAGGAAACAATGACTGTGAAGTACATTTCATTTCGTAAAATAAGTTTTAAATTTTGTTTCGTTTTCAATTCATAAAACATGTCTTCAATCTCATTTTCAATGTTTAAAACTTGTAAATTTTCATTTACATATTGGCAATGACAGTACGTGGAAACAACAAGAATAGCGTTTAGTGCCTGTTTACTTGAAGGGGCACCATTTCTGTTTCCATTTCATCGTCATCCTTACTTTCTTCCTCGTTGTTTTGGGCTAAGACATTTTCGATTACTGCAAAGTGAAGAAGCTAAGTGATGAAGTGGCTAAATTATTGTCTGCCCCTACATAGGCGTCTAAATCTATATCCTGAAGATATTGTTTAGCCGCTATAGAGAGATTTTTGTGCCGCTATAACGAGAGCTAAATACATTACCGGAGTATACGAAAGGGTCGGGGTCGGCAAATAATGCCGCTAAAGAGAGATTTCCGCAATATAGAGTTCCGCAATAGAGAGATTTTACTGTATTTACATATTTGTACTAAGTTTTTTCACGCTGAATGAAACGATAGGTTGCCCGTGCCGAACGATCGAGCGGTTACCGATATAGCAAGGGTTCAGAATATTGTTAATAAAGCAAAATTTAAGTAATATACGAATTTGAAATTTCCCACACAGTGTAAGAATATAATTGTCTATGTTGTTTTGAAATTTCAAACTTTTTGGTCAAATAATTATCGAGTTACACGCCTCTAAACGCATGAAATTTGTTGCGGTAGTAACAAACCGGGTCTGTTTGTCTTCCAACCTCGAAATGGCAATTTTAAACAACATTAAAAATATAGGACTATTATAGGTCAACGCAGAATAAAATAAGCTAAATTTTGGTGTAAGACATGATGAAATCCGACTCACAGTTTTGGAGATGCAAGGGTTCAAAATCGGGTGTTTTTGATTACGAAACCGAAAGTAGTGTATTTTACACCTCTACCTCTTTTGTTCTTAAATGTATCAGTCCGTGACCATGTGATAAGAAACAGAACTATTTTTGTACCTTTGGAACTAGCAGATTGATTGCAAATAATTTAACACTCCACTTGCCTGTTATATGACCATATTATTTTATTATAATATTAAATTTCAGATTGATTGCATAAAAATTTTATGGGATTGTAACTTAAATATCCAAGGACTTTGATGCGGAAAATACGGACAAAGGATGTATTATACCATTACATAATATTTCAAAAAAATAAAAGCAATAAATATTTATTAATACAAGTAAAGATATATATGTAATTTCATTAATAAAAATTACTGGAAAGGTTAAAATTATAAACGATTATCTATAAACAATAACCAAGTTAATAAACGCAGAAACTTTCATGTTATGTTTACTCTACGACCTTCTTATGTGAAGGATCTGTTACGAACAACTTCTAATAAATATTTATGTCTGAAAAAATTAAATTATAACTAGCTTTTTTATTAATATGAACTGGATTGTATGATTAACCAATTATACAGGTGATTATTATTATTTTTACTTTCTCTTGCCTATTTGAATATATAGAAAGGAAAGTATTGTTTTCATGTCGATTTTTCAAAATCGAGTTTTCACCGGATCTACACGTTTTCAGACCCCCTGAACGCAAAAAAACATGTTCTTAGCGATTGGTCAGTGTGTGTGTGCGCGCGCGTGCAAAATATCTCAAGAACGGAACATCGTACGAACTTGAAACTTAGTAACTTAACTTAGAAACGTAGTTTGTTCGTGTCATTTTTTACTTTTTCGATTTTCTCAAAAACGGCTTCTACGATTTTTTCAAAATCGCCTCGTTTACTGCATTTTTTTTATATTATACAAGATAGTGTAGGCGCCATGTCTGCTGAAATACTTGGGGAGGCTGTGCTCTCGTAAAAAAATGGTTTTACTTTCTCTTGCCTCCCTATCTAACTTCTAATAAATATTTATGTCTGAAATAATTAAATAATTACTAACTTCTTTATTAATATGAACTGGATTGTATGATTAACCAATTATACGGGGTGATTTTTACTTTCTACACGTATTCAGACCCCCTGAACCCTCAAAAACATGTTTTAGTGATTGGTCTGTGTGTCTCTGTGTGTGTGTTCAGAATATCTCAAGAACGGAACTTAACGATGTTCCCATCGTACAAACTTGAAAATTGAAACTTAAGTTAGGTACCACTACTGGACCCGACACGAACATTTTCATCAAAATCGGTGAACCGGAAGTAGTAGTTTATTCGAGTGTCATTTTTACTTTTTTCGATTTACACAAAAACGACCCTACGATGTTTTTTTAAAATCGCCTCATTTACTAAATTTTTTATGCTCTACAGGATAGGGTAACAGTATATCTGCTAAAACTCATAGGGAGGCTGTTTTTTTCGTCAAAAAATTGTTTTTTTACGATTACAACTTAAATATGCATTTTAGCGCAAAAATGTATAATAAAAGTTGTAGAAAATTTAAAATTCAACATCTTTTATTTCTAACATTTTTTTATATAATGCTTACTTTAGCGGTAATTAGCGATTTTCTGTGTTTTTTTTGACGAAAACGTGTAAAAAATAGATTTTTTAAGATTTAAGCCTTAGTAAGAATTTTTCGACAAAAGTGTATACAATCAAATTTATAGGAAATTAATTGATCTACAATTTTTATTTAAAGCATTTTTCTCTACAGAGCCTAGTTTAGCGTGAAAGAGTGATTTTTCTTATTTTTAAGCCGAACTGAGATTGATTTTTATATTGCGTCTTTCAATCATGATTAAAATTAGGTTATGTTTATTAAGGTTAGTTTTTGTTTATTTCTAATGTTTTATTACTAATGTTAGGTTATATTGTTCACTAATTGCATTGGCAAGATAAAGTCGTGTGAGTGTTTAACACGATTCGTTTTTTATTCGTGAAAATACTTTATTGCCACCCTGTTTTAAGCAACATCTGCCCCACTTATTAAGCATTTGTTGTATTGAAACAACCATTACAACATTGACATTATATAATGTACAAAGTTTCGTTGCTTTTACAAGGAAAACTTAAATGTTTATACAAAGGTTAGATAAATACAAACAAGTACAATGATTTCCGACTCGTAATAAATAACTGGGTCGGTGTAGAGATATAGTCGTCGAATCAGCTGTTGAACAACTGATTTTTGGAGACGTAGGTTTCTGGTTCAAATCTTAATAAAGGTAAGTTAGTTACTTATATACGGATTTGAATTTTAGACAGTGGTTACCGGTGTACTTTGATGATTTCGATTCAATTAACCATACTTTCACAGGAATGGTCGGCCTGAGTTTGTCCAAGATTACACCTGATTTACATGTCATATAAGTTATACGTACCAACGTCATCTTTGGATCATGAAGTTGCATATTGTACTAAATTGAACAGATTGCAACGTACACATATTAGGGTTAAAAAATATTTAAAAAAATATAGTGTGAAACACTCACACAACTTTCTCTTGCCAATGCAAATAACTAACAATATAACCTAACATTAGTAATAAAACATTAGATATAAACAAAAAACTAACCTCAATAAACATAACCTTATTGTAATCATGAGTAAAGACGAAAAATGAAAATCAACCTCAGTTTGGCTTAAAAATACTGATAATCATTCTTTTACGCAAAACTAGGCTCTGTGGAGAAAAATGCTCTAAACAAAAGTTGTAGATATTTTATTTCCTATAAATTTGATTGTATACACTTTAGTCGTAAAATGCTTACTAAGGCTTAAATCTTAAAAAATCTATTTTCTTACACATTTTCGTGGAAAAAAACATAAAATAGCTATTTATAGCTAAACTAAGCGTTATATAAAATATTGTTCGAAATATAAGTTGCAGGATTTTAAGTTGTCTACAACTTTTATTATATACATTTTTCGCTGTAATGCATATTAAAGCCCCAATCTTAGAAAAAAACATTTTTTTCTACGAGAGAACAGCCTCCCTAAGAATTTCAGCAGACATGGCACCTGCCCTATCTTGTAGTGCATAAAAAAATTAGTAAATAAGGCGATTTAAAAAAAAAATTTGTAAGCCGTTTTTGAGAAAATCGCAAAAAGGTGAAAAATGACACGAATAAACTACTACTTCCAGTTGACTGATTTTGATGAATTTGTTCGTCTCGGATCCTCTAGTAGTATCTTACTTAAGTTCAAGTTTCAAGTTCGTACAATGTTCCATTCTTGAAATATTCTGTTCACACACACGCAGACACATACACAGACCAATCGCTAAAAACTTGTTTTTTGGGTTTAATGGGTCTGAAAACGTGTAGGTCCGGTGAAAACTCGATTTCGAAAAATCGACATGAAAACAATACTTTCCTTACTATGTATTCATGTAGGTAAGAGAAAGTAAATAAACAAAAAAGGTTTTTGGTTTTTAATTTATTTAACGTCGCATCAACTGCAATGGTCATTAGCGACGACGTTGAGGTGGAACTTTATGCAGTATAGGATGAAATGATTTTTTGTAACGTATGAAAATATGCCGTGCCTGAGTGGGATTCGAACCCAGGACCGCATGATGAGAGGCGAGCACGGTACCAACTGCGCCAATGCGGCTGGCATAATAAATGGCCAAAATAAAAAAGGTTTTCTATTTCCTGAAAAATTAAATTATTTGACTTGTACTCTTTTTGCTTAGCATCCTAGTAATGTTGACAGTACATTGTCCAATTTTAATTTCTCGTTACGTCAGATTTGTTGGGAAGCCGGTATATGAAAACGAGTGATAAAAGGATGTCAGACCTGACCGGGAATCGAACCTGGTGTAGAATTCAGTTTCACTACACCAATGCCCCGAGCGCTTTTACCGTACAACATTTTGTACTGTGTAAATAGAGTAAAAGCCGCAACAAAGTCAAGCTAAATGGATAAAATGAAATAAAGAATGATGCACTATTACGGCGCTTGTAGGCAATTTGCACATCAATCTTGTAAACGTTCAAAACAGTACTTTCTTGATTTTACAGCTGATTGTGAATGTCAAGGTCATTAGAGACTCATTTTTAGGTCAGTGGGTAATCTCTGATAAAAAGTAATACAATGTATTTTACTAATACAAAATATTTTCACTTTTTTGCCCTATATGGATATAAATGGTGATTCTAAATTGCACACATCTCTAGGGAAATCTTGTGTGAAACACTCACACGACTTTTTCTTGCTAATGCAAATAATGACCAACATAACCTAACATTAGTTATAAAACATTAGAAATAAACTAAAAACTAATCTCAAAAAACATAACCTAATTTTAATCATCAGTGAATGATTCAAAATGAAAATCAAGTTTGGCTTATTAATACGGAAAATCACTCTTTCACGCTTAACTAGGCTCTGTGGAGAAAAAAACTCTAATTAAAGTTGTAGATCATTTGATTTCCTATAAAATTTATTATACACACTTTTGTATTAAAATGCATACTTAGGCTGAAATCTTAAAAAAATTTATTTTTTACACGTTTTCGTGAGAAAAAACAGAAAATTGTAATTACCGCTAAACTAAGCGTTATACAAAACAATGTTTGGAATAAAAGTTGTAGGATTTTAAATTGTCTTCAACTTTTATTCTATACATTTTTGCGCTAAAATGCATATTAAAGCCGCAATCTTAAAAAAAAAACATTTTTTTCTACGCGAGGACAGCCTCCCCACGAATTTCAGTAGACACGGCGCTACCTTATCGTGTAACGCATAAAAAAATGTACTAAAAGGGGCAATTTTAAAAAAAATCGTAGTGCCGCTTTTGAGAAAATCGAAAAAAACGTGAAAAATTACACGAATAAACTACTACTTCCGGTTCACTGATTTTGATGAAAATTTTTGTCGGGTTCTCTAGTAGTACCTAACTTAAGTTTCAAGTTTCAACTTCGTACGATGTTCCGTACTTGAGATATTTCGTTCTCTTTCTCTCACTCTCTCTCTCTCTCTCGCATAAACACACACACACACACACACACCAGTCGCTAAAAACGTGTTTTTTGGATTCAAGAGGTCTGAAAACGAGTATCAGCTGATATGCAAGGGGAGGCTGTGCTCTCGTAGAAAAAAATGGTTTTTTTACGGTTGCGGCCTTAATATGCATTTTAGGGCAAAAGAGAATAATTATAATAAAAGTTTTAGAACAGTTAAAAATCTACAACTCTTATTTTCTTAATGTTTTTTTTTTTTGTATAACGTTCAGTTTCTGTTTTTTTTCTCAAGGAAATCTGTAAAACATAAATTTATTAAGATTTCAGCCTTAGTATGCATTTTATGTTAAAAGTGTATTATAATCAAATTTATCGTAAATTAAAAGATCTACAACTTTTATTTCAAACATTTTTCTCTACAAAATCTAGTTTAGCGTCAAAAAGTGATTTTTAGTATTATTAAGCCGTACTGAGTTTAATTTTCATTTTGCATCATTCACTCATAATTAAAATGAGGTTATGTTTTTCTGAGATTAATTTATTTGTTTATTTCTAATGTTTTATTATTAATATTAGATTAAATTATACATTATTTTCATTGGCAAGAGAAAGTTGTGTGAGTGTTTTACATCAGATTTTTGTTACAAGTTACATAAATTTAGTAATTCAATTAATATTTCACTGTGCGTGCCTGGTCATACCGTAATAACAAAGTAAGCCTTCTAAAACATAACCTCAATGTTACTTTCATTTCAATAAATAATTTTCCCGCTTCCGATATTTAATTAATTTAAGACATTTCAAATCGGAGTTTAACAAACTATGACTAAATCTATTTAAAAAAAACAACTTCTACTGTTACTTACTGAATTGTTACAAAAGGTAATTACATTGTAATTTTATTTTTACTTTATTTAATCTTATCTGTAAAAAAACAACTATAAATTAAATTCAAAAACAAGGTAAAACTGGTTTTAAGACTTAAGATTTTGTATTAAATTATTTTTTATAATTTTGAAAAGAAAATGTTTATTTTTACTTTCTTGCTACTCTATACGACTCTATTGTGGGGAAAGGTATTGCAATCATGAAAAATATTTGATAAATATATATTAAATTTCATTTTTTAAAACCCCTTGAAGCCAAGGATTAATTTTGGAAGTACATCATCCATATGACGAATGATAAATATATATGTTTTTATGAGATTATTGACGTTAAAAAATAATAAAAATAAAAAAAGGCCTGGGACAAAGATGGAATGTATTTTTACTTTCTCTTGCTTATATGAATATACAGGAAGGAAAGTATTGTTTTAATATAGATTTTTCGAAATCGAGTTTTCTACGGATCTACTCGTTTTCAGACCCCTGAACCCAAAAAACATGTTTTTAGCGATTGGTCGTGTGTGTGTGTGTGTGTGTGTGTGTGTGTGTGAACAAAATATCTCAAGAATGGAACATCGTACGAGCTTGAAATTTAAAACTTAAGTTAGATACTACTAGAGGACCCGACACGAACATTTTCATCAAAATCGGTCAACCGGAAGTAGTAGTTTATTCGTGTCATTTTTCAGTTTTTTGCGATTTTCTCAAAAACGGCTCATACGATTTTTTTTAAATCCCCTCATTTACTAAATTTTAAGCTCTGCAAGCAAGTATAGGCGTCATGTTTGCTTAAATTCTTGGGGAGGCTGTTCTCTCATAGAAAAAAACGGTTTCTTTATAATAGCAGACTTAATATGCATTTTAGCACAAAATTGTATAAAAGAAGTTGTAGACAATTTAAAAATCTACAATGTTTATTTGAAATAGTTTTTTGTAGAACGCTTAGTTTAACGGTAATTAGTGATTTTCTGTTTTTTTTTTTCATGAAAATCTATTAGAATAATTGATTTTTTAAGATTTCGGCAGTAGGATCCATTTTACGACAAAGTGTATAATCAATTTCATAGAAAATTAAAAGATCTACAACTTTTATTTAGAGCATTTTTCTCCACAGAGCCTAGTTTAGCGTGGAAGAGTGATTTTCCGTATTAAGCCAACCTGAGGTTGATTTTCATTTTTCATCATTCGCTCATGATTAAAATTAGGTTATGTTTATTGAGGTTAGTTTTTTTGTTTGTAGCTATCTAATGTTTTATTACTAATGTTAGGTTTTATTGTTAATTATTTGCATTGGCAAGAAAAAGTTGAATGAGTGTTTCACATCAGATTTTTAAAGTGTAGGTGAACCACCGGGTTGGTCTAGAGGTAAAGTCGTCGGATTTTTTGAAATCGAGTTTTCACCGGATATTTTTCACTTTTATACGATTTTCTCAAACACGGGTCCTACGATTTTTTTAAAATCGCCTCGTTTACTAAATTGTTTATGCTTTACAAGATAGGGTAAGCGTAATGTCTGCTGAAATTCTTGGAGGCTGTTTTCAAGTAAAAAAATTGTTCTTTTAAGGTTGCGACTTTAATATGCATTTTAGCGCTAAAATGTATATAATAAAAGTTGTAGAGAATTTAAAAACCTACAACTTTTATTTAACTTTTTTTTGTATAACGTTAGCGGTAATTACCGATTTCCTTTTCTTTTCTCAAGAAAACGTGAAAAAAATGTTTTTATGACAAAAGTGTATATTATAAAATTTATAGGAAATTAAAAGATCTACAACTTTTATTTGGTGAATATTTCTGTACAGAGCCTAGTTTAGCGTGAAAGAGAGATTTTCCGTATTTTTTAGCCAAACTGATGTTGATTTTCATTTTGCGTCTTTACTCATGTTTAAAATTAGGTTATGTTTTTTGAGTTAGCTTTTTTGTTTATTTCTAATGTTAAGTTATACTAATGTTTATTATTTGCATTGGCAAGAGAAAGTTGTGTGAGTGTTTCACACCAGAATTTTTTAAATTGCGGCCTTAATATGGATTCTAGAGCAAACGTGTACATAACATAACCGAAGTTGTAGAACGTGAAAAAACCTCTAATTTTTATTTTAAGCGGGTTTTCTACAACGCTTATTTTAGCGTCAATTAGTGATTTTCTGTATTTTTTCATATTACGGCTGAAGTATGAATTTTACAACGAAACTGTAGTAATTAAAGTTTTAGGAAATAAATCTATAACTTTAATTTCAAGCATTTCTTCTACAGAACTTAGCTTCAATTGGTGATTTTCTATTTTATAATTCGAGCAGAGGTTGATATTAATTTTACGTCTTTTACTCATGATTAAACATTTATTGTCCATTTTTTACATTAGTAAGAAGAAGTTGTATGAGCGCTTCATACCAGATTTTTATTTTCTCTTGCCTATATGTATATATAGGAAGGAAAGCATTGTATTCATGTCGATTTTTCGAAATCGAGTTTTTACCGGATGTACACGTTTTCAGACCCCCTGAACTTAAAAAAACTTGTTTACTGTGTTAACTTGTTTGTCTGTGTGTGTGTGTGTGCGCGCGCGCGCGCGCGCGCGCGTGTGTGTGTGTGTGTGAACAAAATATCCCAAGAACGGAACATCGTACGAACTTGAAACGTGAAACTTAAGTTAGATTCTACTAGAGGACCCGACACGAACATTTTCATCAAAATCGGTCAACCGGAAGTATTAATTCTGTGCCTTAGAGGTAAAGGGTGTTAACTCCAATTTTGGCAAAATTAAGTTTTAAAATCAGCAAGAAATACCCTAATGGTTTACAGTATTAACTCGTATCCGTCTTGCTTCCATTTTTTAAAAGTTGCAGTAAGCACATTAACTCCACTTTTGTACATGATGCGGAAGATTTTTAAAATTCCTACTCTATTACTCTGAATGTATACTCGTCATGACAATAGGTTATTTTATTTTGAATTATTTTGTTTTTATTGTCTTACTGATAGGCCTCAGAGTTTGTTTGAATTCTGTAATTTGTTAAACATTGTTGTGAATAAAATGTTGTTTCTTTATCAGAAAAAAATTAGCATGAAATGTTTTATCGAAGTTTTGTTTTCGTTTGATTAACTGAAGTTCTGTTTGTGATCAGAGAGGTGTAGAAGTTAAGAAAATTTAAATCTCTGTATCAAAAGCTATATTTGGTACAAATTTTAAAAAAATTCTAACGCCTTAAGAAATTGTTTAAAAAAGAAAATTTCCATGTTTTTTGGTTCTTTTGAAAAATTACAAAAATGGAGTTAACTTCCTTTACTTCTTAGGTACAGAATTTATTCGTGTTATTTTTAATTTTTGCAATTTTCTCATTAACGGCTGCTGCAATTTATTTTTTAATCACCTAATTTACTTCATTTTTTATGCTCTACATGATAGAGTAGGCGCCATGTCTGCTGAAATTCTTGGTAAGGCTGTTCTCTCATAAAACAATGGTTTTTAAGATTACAGCCTTAATATGGATTTACGGCAAAAGTGTATGAAATAAAAGTTGTACAAAATTTAAAAACCTACAATTTTTATCCTGAACATTTTTTTGTATAACGCTTAGTTTAGCGGTAATCTGGATTTTCCGTTAATTTTTTTAATGAAAATCTGTAAAAAAATGATTTTTTAAGATTTCGGCCCTAATATGCATTTAACGATAAAAGTGTACATAATCAAATTTATGGAAAATTAAAAGATCTAAAACTTTTATTAAAGTATTTTTCTCTACAGAGCCTAGATTAGCGTGAAAGAGTGATTTCCGTATTGTTAAGCAAAACAAAGGGTTAAAATAAAGTTGTTTTTCAATTTACATTGTTTATTAATATCTAAATATAGATAAGGATGTTCATTATTTAAATTGGCAAGATAAAGTCTTTTGAGTGTTTCACAAAATATTTATTTTTTAATTTTAAGGTCCAACAGATTAAATTGAAATATTTTCAGTACCTAGCTAAAGAAATCCGACTATTATGTGTAAAGGTTTATTTCTCTATCTTTTACTAAACCAATGATAAATAAATGTATTTTAAAATTATTTAATTTAACATTGGTGTCATACAAAGTACAGTTTTTCTTTAATTAATCGGATGATAATTTAAAAAAATTAAATATTTAAATATCATTATACTTACGAGTTGAATTTGTTGAAAGAACAGCATCCGAGGTACGAAAAATTAACCAAAAAAATAAAAATTGAATTAAGAAGTATTTAAATTCATTCATTTTTAAAATTTTCTTTATAAATTTGTAATAGTTTGCAGAAAAAAATTATCACAGTTTTAATGCCGAAACACTTTATAGAAAAATTGAAATACACAAGAAGATTAAACGGTAAATCAAAAAGAGATTGGACGAACAGGCAGCTGAAGTTACCGAAAGTCTAGAATCGGTCACAATAGCATATTAGTACGACTACGTACAAAGTTGCGTAATATTATTTTTAACAGGCGCACACACACTCGCACACTAACACACGCACATTAAAACATTATAAAACAGTCGGCGGTAACAAACTAGTCGTAGAGTCTGTACATATAATACTAATAACAAAACGGATAATATTAAGACAGCTCTGACCAACCCAGAATGAATGGAACAAGAGAATCTCGTTAACAGACAAGAAGTGTTCTGAAGTATTAAGAAGTGCTTTCTCTCGCCACTGCAGGTAGGATACCAGTGGATTGTTAAACAGAATATCATTCGAAGGTGGTGGAGGTAAAGAGTCTTAAAGAAAAGATCCCACCAGTAAGTTGCGACATCTTTTACTGAACGTATACAGGAAGATCAAAAAATGTTACTACTTTAATTTTAAGTTGAGCACTATACCTCCTAATCTAACCCATGTTAAATTGACCACTTTTTAGGAACACGTTTCTAAGAAACCGTTAAGAGTTAGGATTTTAATTTTTTGTGCCAATTCTATGACATCTTTTTAAGGGAGGAGTCTACTCAAAAAAAGTTTTTTTTATTCTCTTTAGATAAGTAATCTGTTTTTTTTTGCAAGTGAATAAACATTAAATTTTTAATATTTTCATATAAAAAAATGTTAATATTGTTCACTAAAACCCCAAATGTAAGGGGCGAAAGGGGGAAAATCATACCTTCATTATTTGCTTATAATTTAGTTAATTTTAGAGGTACAGACCTGGTTTTTATGTCAAAATTACCAGAAAATTATGCTCTTTTTTTAAGGTTCCATTTATACATTTAACTTTACAATGGAGAGAAAATTATTTTTTTTAATATTTCCCCCAAAAAATACAGATAAGGCCATTATTTTTTTATTTTTTAGAAACTCCTATAATAAGTTTCAACATGGCCAACATACAAATAAACTAGCAATAAATTCTGAATACTGTAGAAAAAAAATCATCAAGATAGCTTTTATATAAAGAAAGTTATAAGGATTTTATCATGAAGAAAACCTGAAATACTAAATGCCGAGAAAATTGAATGTAAAGTTTCATTTACAATTACACTTGCACTTACACAGATTATGTAAAATAATGTTTTACAAATTTCTAGTTATCGTACATAAAAACAAAATATATAGCTGGATTAAGAAAATTCTGAAGTTTTAAAATCAACAAAAAAATTTTTTTTGATTATTTTTTAATTTTTAGAGATAAAACTGGGTAGACCCCCCCCTTAAGCTCTGGTACTAGAATTATTCATTAGGCCTATTCATACTCGTATAGAGCTAGCGATACCATTTCAAGAATTTTTTTTTGAAAAATGCAAAAACAATTAAACTTTTTATATTTTTTCGAACTTAGTTATAAAACTGCAATGATTCTAGTACCATATGTCACAATTATACTGGGAAACATGCTCAAAAAGTTTCAATTTTCAAAGTCAAGTAGTTTTTGAGAAAACTGTACCTTTATGGAAAAATGTGAATTTGCGGGAAATTAGCAGTAAAGTTTTACTTACCCTAAAATCGGCCTGCACTATAATATTGATTCTCACCAGACTGTTCTTTTTCCTCAAATAATTTCCTTTTTTTTCTCTTGTCTTGCTTCTTTTGGCACACTTTCCATTGCCTTCTTAGCTTTCTGTGTTCTTTGAATATCACAACTCTTAATTGCTTCCACAGTTTTTAACTCAATTAAAAGAAATTCTGGTCAAAACATTACTTAACAAAAAGCTACTTAGCTTCCGTAAATTCTATCGTACAATTATAATTTTTGTATGTAATCACACAGAAAAAGATACAGAAGGCAATGGCGCCAAAATTAGAAAAATCAATTTTTATCGATTTTCGAGGTATAGTGCTGCCCTTAAGGGGAGATTCCACGATGGTTTTAAATCAAAATTTCGATTTTTGGTTTTTTATGTTTTTCAATATTTTATGCCTAGATCGACCAGAAAAACATTAAATTATAACAAACAAACAAAATTTCATGAAAAAATACAGTTTTCATCAGGTTTACACATAAAAATTTCTGCCCTTAACAGACAGGTGGAATGTCAAATTATTTACACTCAATCTGTTCGTTGCAAGGCTAAAATAAATAGTTCTGTTTCTTATCACATGGTCAGCCAATTAAATGACTAAATTATATAAGAACAGAAGAGATAGAGAGGTGTAAAAGATACTAATTAGAGTTGTCTCCTCTGAAAGTAATGAATTTCATTATACAGCCAGGCCCTGTGGTGAATGAAGTGAAGGTGTCATTTGCAGAATGGAAAATATGTGCTTTTCAGAGGGCCCGGCATGCTGATAAGCGTACTTTTCCACTCAGTGAGGAAGGCAATGGTAAACCAACTCACTCCTCGTTTTACTTCGTGTAACCTCTACAGGTTCAAACCAGCCTTTCGGCAGATGACCTAAACAACAACACATAAAAATTATCATGTTACGAAGAACGAATATTTTTCATAATTTTATACTGCTCGTTTTAGTGCAAGAGAATTTTAGTTTTTGACCCACCGGGTTGGTCTTGAGGTGAAGTCGTCGCCACGAGTCAGCTGTTTAATAGCTGATTTTCGGAGACGAAGGTTCCTGGTTTAAATCCTAGTCATGGTAGTTACTTTTATACGGAGTTGAATACTAGACAGTGGTTACCGGTGTACTTTGATGGTTGGGGTTCAATTAACCATACTCTGTCAGGAATGGTCGGACTGGGTCTGTACAAGACTACATCTCATGAACACGTAATACAAATCATCTTCATTTTATTGGGTCATGGGGTTGCTTATTGTTCTGAATTGAACAGATTGCAACGTACACACATTCAGGGATTAAAAAAAACCTCAAAAAACATAATCTTATATTAATCATGAGTGAAATATTATTATTAATGATAAAAATAATATTATTAATATTATTTTATTGATGTAAAATGAAAATCAACCTCAGTTTGGGTTAATAATACGGAAAATTACTCTTTCACACTAATCTAGGCACTGTAGAGAAAAATGCTCTAAATAAAAGTTGTAGATCTTTAAATTTCCTATAAATTTGATTATATATACTTTTGTCGTAAAATGCATAGGGCCTACTAGGGCTGAAATCTTAAAAAAATCGAATTTTTTTACAAATTTTCATGGAGAAAACTGAAAATCACGAATTAGCCCTTAACTAAGCGTTATACGAAGTAATGTTACAAATCAAAATTGTATGTTTTTAAATTTTCTACAACTTTGATTATATTATATACCTTTGAGCTAAAATGCATATTAAAGTCGCAATCTTGAAAAAATAATTTTTTTACGATAAAACAACCTCCCCAAGAATTTCAGCAGACATGGCACCTACCTTACCTTATAGAGCATAAAAAATGTAGTAAATGAGGAGATTTAAAAAAACCGTAGGAGCCGTTTTCCAGAAAATCTCAAAAAAGTGAAAAATGACACGAATAACTACTACTTCCGTTTGACGAATTTTGATGAAAATGTTCGTGTCGGGTCCGGTAGTAGTGTTATATAATTAAGTTTCGAGTTTCAAGTTTGACGATGTTCCGTTCTTGAGATATTCTGTTGACACACACACACGCGCGCGCGCGCGCACACACACACACACACACACCAATCGCTAAAAACTTGCTTTTTGGTTTCAGGGGGTCTGAAAATGTGTATATACGGTGAAAAGTCGAGTTCGGAAAATCGACATGAAAACAATACTTTCCTTTCTATTGCCGGCCGCATTGGCGCAGTTGGTAACGTGCTCACCTCTCATCATGCGGTCTTGGGTTCGAATCCCATTCAGGCATGCCATTTTTTCATACGTTACAAAAATATCATTTCACCCTTCACCGTCTGCATTAGCAGTAATTGCAGAACAGTCGGACGTTAAACCAAAAAAAAAAAAAAAAAAAAAAAAAAAAAAAAAAAAAAAAAAAAAAAAAAAAAAATTCCTTTCTATTATATTCATATATGCCCATAACGGATAGGAGGAGTGTTAAATTAATTGCACTCAATCTGTTGGTTCCAGGGCTACGAAAAATAGTTCTGTTTCTTATCACATAGTCAGCCAATAATATGACTGAACTTTTTAAAAATAGAAGAGGCATAGGTGTAAAAGACACTAATATGCTTTTCACGGTTGATGAGCTCTGTTGTTCCACACTTTTAGACCAATTAGAACGTTTGCCAGCGTTGTCAGATTGTACCTGACAAACTTTACGCGCGCATGCGTATAAGAGCCGCAATAGTTCACTCTCGTCTTGCATCTCGTACTGAACACATCGATTATAGACCGCGTAAACATGCAATACTTCATAATTTAATCAGCTGATTGTATGTGTGTAGGTTATTATTATTGAAAGACCAAAAAAATGGCCGACGAAATATTTAACAGAGCTAGCAAGTATTGGCAACGTTGCTGACAAGTCATTGGCTAGCTATAAAGTGGGTCGGGGCAATGCAAACGTTCAGAGCTCATCAGCCTTGAAAAATAGTATAGTCAGAGTTATCTCCTCTGATAGTAATGGATTTTACTATACAGCCAGACCCTGTGGTGAATGAAGTGAAGGTGTCATTTGTAGGGTGGAATGTGGGTGCTTTTAAGAGAGCCTGGCGTGCTAATAAGCATTATCTCTTAACTCAGTGAGGTAGGCAATAGTAAACCACCTCACTCCTCGTTTTTACTTAGTAAAAACCTCTAGAGGTTCAAACCAGCCTTTTGGCTGTTGACCGAAACAACATAATTATATTATTTATATAGGCAAAGGCGAGTAAAAATTTTTAATATATGAGGCTTCCGGCCCAGCCCAGTCAGTCAGCAGGTAGAAAGTCGCTATTATTTGTTAAGTAACAACGGTTGGGTAAGCGACTTTGTATGGTGTCCAGCTGACAGCCATTCGTGAACAAACTCTACTGGGGGTCCCTGTTCAAACTCATTACTAATTCACGTCAAATAATACACCAAAGCAGCGATCAAATAGGGTAGTTGTCAATAATGTACAGTTCCCGATAACAAATAAAAGCTTAAAAAAAATTATATTGAATTATGATTTTTTGATCACCTTGTACATATTAATATTTTATTAAGTACACATTTAAAATTAAGTGAAGTGGGAGATCAGGTAAGAAAAAAATAGGGAGGGAAAAATAATCATATTATTACAAGACAAACGC
Source organism: Catonia carolina (assembly GCA_035578175.1). Taxonomy (NCBI): domain Eukaryota; kingdom Metazoa; phylum Arthropoda; class Insecta; order Hemiptera; family Achilidae; genus Catonia; species Catonia carolina. Next base: position 16,588,316 of record JAQMRL010000014.1, on the reverse strand, counting down.
CTATTTAATATGTAACTTCTTAAATCACCAACAAACTCTTTAGATCACCTGATCTCGGATCACCTGTGCACAACTTGTTTGTTATTACTTCCTAAAACAATTAATTGTTTGCCAAGACATAAATTCAACTTGTTTTAATCGTAAAAAAAAATCTGGTGTGAAACACTCACACAACTTTCTCTTGCCAATGCAAATAATTAAAAATAAACCTAACATTAGTAATAAAACCTTTGAAATAAACAAAAAATAACCTCAATAAAAATAACCTAATTTTAATCACATATGAAAGACGCAAAATGAAAATCGATCTCAGTTTGCCTTAAAAATACGGAAAATCACTCTTTCACGCTAAACTAGGCTCTGTAGAGAAAAATGCTCTAAAAAAAGTTGTAGATCTTTTAATTTTCTATAAATTTGATTATATACACTTTTGTTATAAAATGCATACTAAGGCCGAAATCTTTAAAAATTCGATTTTTCACACGTTTTTGTGAGGAAAAACAGAAAATCGCTAATTACCGCTAAACTAATACAAAAGAATTTTTGAAATTAAAGTTGAAGGATTTTTGATTCTCTACATTTTTTATTATACGTATAAATTTTTGCGCTATAATACATATTAAAGCCGTAATCTTAAGAAAACACTTTTTTTACGTAAAAACAGCCTCATTTCAGCAAACTCATATTATTCAAACTCATATTATTCAAACTCATATTATTCAAACTCATATTATTTCAACATATTACATATTTCACTCATATTATTTCAACAAACATGGCGCCAATTTTATCTTGTAGAGAATAAAAAATTAAGTAAACCAGGCGATTTTTAAAAAAATCGTAGGACCAGTTTTTGAGAAAATTGCAAAATAGTGAAAAATTACACTAATAAACTACTACTTCCGGTTGACCGATTTTGATGAAAAGTTTCGTGTCGGGTCCGGTAGTGGTATAGCTATAATTTAAGTTTCAAGTTTCAAGTTCGTACGATATTCCGTTCTTGAGATATTCTGTTCATACACACACAGACCAATCGCTAAAAACATGTTTTTTTTTGGGTTCAGGGCGGTTTGAAACGTGTAGATCCGGTAAAAACTCGATTTCGAAAAATCGACGTGAAAACAATACTTTCCTTCCTATATATTCATATACGCAAGAAAAAGTAAAAAATTCTACCACAGCATTGGCCAATCAATATTTCATGTTATTAATACATTTGTGTACTAATTTTTTTACGCTGAATAAAACGATAGTTTTCCCGTGCCGAACGATTGAGCAGTTACGAAGATAGCTAGGGTTCAGAATATTGTTAATCAATCAACATTTAAGTAACGTACAAATTTTTAATTTCGTACACTCTGTAAGAATATAATTCGCTATCTTGAGCTGAAATTGCAAACTTGTGGGTCAAATAATTCTCGAGTTATAACCTTTTAAACGCATGAAATTATTTCCGGTTGTAAAAAAAACCGGGTCTTTTTGTTTTCTAATCTCGATATGAAAGTTTTCAAACAACATTAAGGGAAGATTTTACTTTGTACCCTGCCAATGTTAAATTTGTTATTTTTAGGTACATTTTTCACAGGATTGGTAAGCAATAGGGAAATGAAACTTTACTTACTTAAAGATGTCGAGTTTCTCTAGCTATTGACATTTTTTCAATTTAATCTGTTGAACTTTATAGTAAAAAATCTGGTGTGAAACACTCACACAACTTTCTCTTGCCAATGCAAATAGTTTACAATATAATTTAACATTAGTAATAAAATATTAGAAATAAACAAAAAACTAACCTCAATAAACATAACCTTATTTTAATCATGAGTGAAACACTCAAAATGAAAATCAACCTCAGTCTGGCTTAAAAATACGGAAAATCACTGTTTCACGCTAAACTAGGCTCTGTAGAGAAAAATACGTTAAATAAAAGTTGTAGATCTTTAAATTTCCTATAAAATTGGTTATATACTTTTTTGTCGTAAAATGCATACTAAGACCAAAATCTTAAAAAAATCGATTTTTCACACGTTTTCGTGAGAAAAAATCAGAAAATCGCTAATTACTGCTAAACTAAGCGTCATACAAAAAATGTTTGAAACAGAAGTTGTAGGTTTTTAAATTCTCTACAACTTTTATTATATAAGTTTTTGCGCTAAAATTTATATTAAAGCCGTAATCTTAAAAAAACAACGTTTTTACGTGAAAACAGCCTCACCGAGAATTTCAGCAAACATGGCGCCTACCCTATCTTGTAGAGAATAAAAAATTGAGTAAAATAGGCGATTTTAAAAAGAATCGTAGGACCAGTTTTTGAGAAAATCGCAAAAAACTGAAAAATTATACGAATAAACTACTACTTCCGGTTGACCGATTTTGATGAAAATGTTCGTGTCGCGTCCGGTAGTGGTATGTAACTTAAGTTTCAAGTTTCAAGTTCGTACGATGTTCCGTTCTTGAGATATTCTGTTCACACACACACACACACAGACACACACACAGACCAATCGCTAAAAACATGTTTTTTGGGTTCAGGGGGTCTGAAAACGTATAGATCCGGTGAAAACTCGATTTCGAAAAATCGACATGAAAACAATACTTTCCTTCCTATGTCGATTTGTTCCTTCCTATGTTTTCATGTCGATTTTTCGAAATCGAGTTTTCACCGGATCTATACGTTTTCAGACCCCCTGAACCCAAAAAACATGTTTTTAGCGATTGGTCTGTGTGTGTGTGTGTGAACAGAATATCTCAAGAACGGAACATCGTACGAACTTGAAACTTGAAACTTAAGTTACATACCACTACCGGACGCGACACGAACATTTTCATCAAAATCGGTCGACCGGAAGTAGTAGTTTATTCGTATAATTTTTCAGTTTTTTGCGATTTTCTCAAAAACTGGTCCTACGATTCTTTTTAAAATCGCCTATTTTACTCAATTTTTTATTCTCTACAAGATAGGGTAGGCGCCATGTTTGCTGAAATTCTCGGTGAGGCTGTTTTCACGTAAAAACGTTGGTTTTTTAAGATTACGGCTTTAATATAAATTTTAGCGCAAAAACTTATATAATAAAAGTTGTAGAGAATTTAAAAACCTACAACTTCTGTTTCAAACATTTTTTGTATGACGCTTAGTTTAGCAGTAATTAGCGATTTTCTGATTTTTTCTCACGAAAACGTGTGAAAAATCGATTTTTTTAAGATTTTGGTCTTAGTATGCATTTTACGACAAAAAAGTATATAACCAAATTTATAGGAAATTTAAAGATCAACAACTTTTATTTATCGTATTTTTCTCTACAGAGCCTAGTTTAGCGTGAAATAGTGATTTTCCGTATTTTTAAGCCAGACTGAGGTTGATTTTCATTTTGAGTGTTTCACTCATGATTAAAATAAGGTTATGTTTATTGAGGTTAGTTTTTTGTTTATTTCTAATATTTTATTACTAATGTTAAATTATATTGTAAATTATTTGCATTGGCAAGAGAAAGTTGTGTGAGTGTTTCACACCAGATTTTTTCATTTAATTTAAAGTTTTGTGGTTGAACTAGGTCTAAACAACTGAAAAACAAAAAACTGAAAATCGAAATTTTCAGATAAAACCGTCATACAGTCTCACCTTAAAAATATAGGAAGGTTATAGGTCAACGCAGATTATGAGCTAAAATTTAATGTAAAATATTATGTTGTAATCCGACTCATCCTTTCTGAGATGCAAGGGTTCAAACTCGGGTGTCTATAATTATTATGAAACATATAGTAGGTTTCCCTTTTAAGTTTTATTAGATGCTCCTGATAGTTCTAAGAAAGCTGGTGCATACAATAGTGTGACGTTTACAACAGTAGAATAATATTATTATATAATTTTGTACAGAGAAAAATACCATATAGGCAAAAAGTAAACGTTCTACTCTAATAATTTCCATTAAAAACAAACAAAAATTTTCAGACGTAATAATAATGATGTTGTTACGTACATTTTATAATTAAATTCCATGTTCGTTGATTTTTTATAAGATCAATACTGATTGTTTCGGTTACATAATAGAAAGCGTGTTCGGTTACTGAACCGTAAAGGTTCCTCTTTGATTCCTGGTAAGATTTAGAAACATTTTTTTTATTTTTTATTTTTTTTTGTAATACCTAATGCGTGTACGTTGCAATCTGTTCAATTCAGAACAATAAGCAACCCCATGACCAAATGAGATGAGGATGATGTGTATGACGTGTAAATGAGATGTAGTCTTGTGCGGACTCAGGTCGACCATTCCTGAGAGAGTATGGTTAATTGAACCCAAACCATCAAAGTACACCGGTAGCCACTGTCTAGTATTCAAATCCGTATAAAAGTAACTACCTTTCTAGGATTAAACCAGGAACCTTCGTCTCCGAAAATCAGCAGTTAAACAGCTGATTTTGGCGACGACTTTACCTCTAGACCAACCCGGTGGGTTAATGAAACATATATTATGAAAATTCCTTATAGTTTCAAGAAAATTTCGCCGTCAGCTGATAAACACCCTTCTGCTAAGGCGTGTTTTTCTTCGTATAGTGAATGTTCAAATTTCAAAACACGCTCCCAAATAAATTCATTTATCTAAGACCATTACCGATACAAAATTGTGAAAAAATTACAGGCATTTTATACAAAACGTACGGTTATTTTAATTTTAAAAACATAAAAATCGGTCGCGTTTTTCGCTAGTTACAGTGGGCGAAATACTTTCGCGCGTAAATATTTGTAGGTTACTTTATATTTTTGGCTATAACGTGCTGAAATTTAAGTTTATCATGAATTGTGCTCAACATATTTTGTAGAAGACATTTTCGTAAATAAAACCATGTTTTACAATATAATTTAGAGTAACATTAGCCCTAATAATTGCAGTTTGAAATTTGCAACGCGCAAAGTGGGAACAGAATCTGTAATATTCGAACAGTGTTGCGTTGTCAAACTCCTGCCATTTCCCACCCTCCTGTTCACAATACGTATGTGAATAGTATTGATATTGAACACATATACAGTAACAAATACACATTCAAAATTATGTAGTAGTGGTAAAAGGATAGGGTTTGTAATAGGCCACGAAACTGGTCGAGGGAGCTTTGACGAAGAAAGACAATGTTTACTCTTAGAATTTCCACATACCACGCCAACAGTTGCACGTAGGACAAATTATTTTTAAAATTTTATAGCATCTAAACGTTATTCTGATTTAGTAGGTAGTTCTACGAACTTTATAGATGAAATATTCCAGAAGTTACATTGTCTTGAAGATAGAATGACTTCAAAAGTAACTTGGCAACTTACAACCATCGTTTCAACCTTGCTATCAATACATTTGCATTGTATTTTATATAAAATTATAGAGCCATTCAAGGCGCGTAATTTGATATATGAACCAAACAAATCGCTTCATTAATACGTTTGCTATAGGCTTTTAAAGCTGGTTACTACCAGGGCAACTGAGATTGCCTCCTGTCGCAGAAGGGTTAATGATGTTTAGATCATCAGCCGAAATTGGTTTGAACCTCTAGAGACTTTACTAAGTAAAACAAGGAGTGAGGTGGTTTACATTTGCCTTTCTCATTTAGTGGAAAAGTATGCTTATCAACATACCAGGCCCTCTGAAAAGCATTTACTTTCCACCCTGCAAATGACTCCTTCACTTCATTCACCACAAAGTCTGGCTGTATAAAGAAATTCATTACTTTCAGAGGAGATAACTCTTTGTGTCTTTTACACCACTTCTATTCTTAAATGCTTCAGTTGTACAATTGGCTAACCATTGATAAGAAACAGAACTATTTTTTATAGCCATGGAAGCACCGTTTATTTTTTGTAGCACCGTTTAGGAGATAAAAGAAACTTCCCCCACCTAGTGGGAAGAAGTGCAACCCGAAATTTTCGGGTTACTACGTTTTTATTTAATTTTGAACGCTGAAAAAACATGCCGTTAAAAGATTTTCTTTGATCTTAAAATTTTGGATAGGGGCAGCGATCCTACAGGACCCAACTTAAAATTTAAAAAATTACCCGTGATGCATTGGTATGTGTAACTTATTATAATTTCAAATGATAATAATTTCATATATAATTTCTTTCATTAATTTCTTTAATTCAAATAAAATTTGAAATAATAATTTCAAATTTCACTGTAATGTCTAAATTTCACTGTAGGCTGAAATCTTTTAAAAAATCGATTTCTTTTTACACATTTTCGTAAAAAAACCGAAAATTGCTAATTACCGCTAAACTAAGCGTTATACAAAAAAATGTTTGAAATAAAAGTTGTAGGTTTTTAAATTCTCTACGACTTTTATTAAAACATTTTTGCGCTAAAATGCATGTTAAAGCCGCAATCATTTTACAAGAAAACAGCCTTCCCTAGAATGTCTGCAGATATGGTGCCTACCCTATCTTGTAGAGCATAAAAAATTTTTATTAAATGAGGCGATTTTAAAAAAAACCTCGTAGAAGCCGTTTTTGAGAAAATCGCAAAAAAGTGAAAAATTACACGAATAAACTACTACTTCTGGTCAACCGATTTTGATGAAAATATTCGTGTCGGGTCCGATAGTGGTGTCTAACTTAAGTTTCAAGTTTCAAGTTCGTACGAGGTTTCGTTCTTGAGATATTCTGTTCACTCACACACTGAAAACGTGTAGATCCGGTGAAAACTCGATTTCAAAAAATCGACATGATAACAATACTTTCCTTCCTATATATTCATAAAAGCAAGAGAAAGTGAAAATAGAAAAATATGAATACGAAAAAATCGAAATTTGATTGTGTGAGTTTGAATTGGGTTTTTTTAGGTGGAAGAGACGTTTTACCTACTTCACCTGAACAGCCAACGTTGAATTTATTGATTAAAAATAAAAATACAGAACTGTATGAATATAACAACAGCGGAGAACACAGATATCCTGTTGAAAACCACTTCCTTTTATGTAAAAATACACAATAAGGAAATTATGAAGATATGTTGAAATTTTGATAAATAAAATTTTATCAGGATTGCAAAATATTCTCTCACACAATTGCAGAATCGCAAATATCAAAAGTTTTAGAATATTATACAAACAATGTATTTAATGTGCGTGTATGTACCACATGCATCTGGATATTGCACAGAATAGAATTAAAGAAATTACATCATAATATATTTTTATTTGGTAGAACTTTTCTTGTTGTAAAATGAATATTTTAATACATAAGTATAATTCGTGAATGTATTTCACAATAGTAAAAATAATATTGTTGTATTATTTTTTATTTAAATATTTATGAAATTTCTAGGCATTAAAATAGATCACGGAATAAAGATTAGTAAAGTAGGTTATGCCATATTCAGTTTTCATCGTAAAAAAAATCTGGTGTGAAACACTCACACAACTATCTCTTGCCAATGCAAATAATTAACAATAAAGGCTAAAATTAGTAATAAAACATTAAAAAAACTAACCTCAATAAACATAACGTAATTTTAATCATGAGATATTCTGTTCACACACACACACACACACACAGACTAATCGCTTAAAACATGTTTTTTGGGTTCAGGGGATCTGAAAACGTGTAGATCCGGTGAAAACTCGATTTCTTAAAATCGACATGAAAACAATACTTTCCTTCCTATATATTCATATAGACTAGGCAAAGTAAAAAATAAAACTAGACTAAGGCTAAAAAACATAGTTCTGTTTCTAATCACATAGTCAGCCACTTATATGACTGAACTATTTAAGATCAGAAGAGGTAGAGGTGTAAAAGACACTACAGTTATCTCCTCTGAGAGTAATGAATTTCACTATGCAGCCAGACCCTGTGGTGAATGAAGTGAAGGTGTCATTTGCAGGGTGGAAAGTGAGTGATTTTCGGAGGGCCTGGCATGCTGATAAGCATACTCTTTCAACTCAGTGAGGAAGGCAATGGTAAACCACCTTACTCCTCGTTATTACTTAGTAAAACCTCTAGAGGTTCAAACCAGCCTTTCGGCTGTTGACCTAAACAACAACAGACTAGGCAAGAGAAAGTAAAAATACCTTTCATGTAACTTCGTTTCCTTAACCCTTTATAGGATAGTAAATGTTAAATTTTGCCGTACAGGGACTGAAATAATATATTTCTAGTGCCGGAACAGTAAGATATTTTTTATTTTGATGTTAAGTCCTACAATCGGTTTTATAATCATAGACCCCCGAGTTTGAACCCTTGCGTCTCCAAAATTATGAGTCGGATTTTAAGACACTTTACATCAAATTTTAGCTCATTTTATTCTGCGTTGACCCATAATAATTCTATATTTTTAATATTGTTTCAAAATTGCCATATTGAGGTCGTAAGACAAAAAGACCCGGTTTTTCTGCTACCGCAACAAATTTCACGCGTTTAGAGGCGTGTAACTCGATAATTATTTGACCGAAAATTTTAAAATTTTAACACAACATAGACAATTATATTCTTACAGCGTGTACGAAATTTTAAATTCGTACGTTACTTAAATTTTGACTGATTAACAATATTTTTAACCTTTGCTATCTCGGTAACCGCTCAATCGTTCGGCACGGGCAACCTATCGTTTTATTCAGCGTAAAAATCTTGGTACAAATATGTTAATAACATGAAATATTGATTGGCCAATTGTGTGGTAGAATTTTGAAAATTTTGAAAAATAGACTGGGTAATGCTAGGTTGGGCATTACTATCCATGTTGCATGAATCCGACTGTCTACCTGAATTGACAATGCAGTCTGTCAAATCAGGTAGACAGTCCGACAGGATGTCACGTACACAAACTGGCAACACGGATAGTAGTGCCCACCCCCAGCAATAGCCAGTCTATTTTTAAAAATTTTACCACAATATTGACCAATTAATATTTCATGTAATTAACATATTTGTACTAAGTTTTTTACGCTGAATAATACGATAGTTTTCCCGTGCCGAACGATTGAGCGGTTACCGAGATAGCAAAGGTTAAAAATATTGTTAATCAATCAAAATTTAAGTAACGTACGAACTTGAAATTTCGTACACGCTGAAAGAATATAATTGTCTATGTTGTGTTAAAATTTTAATTTTTTCGGTCAAATAATTATCGAGTTACAAGTCTCTAAAAGCATGAAATAGGTTGCGGTAGCAAAAGAAACCGGGTCTTTTTCTCTTCCAACCTCAATATGGAAATTTTTAAACAACATTAAAAATATAGGTTTATTGCAGGTCAACGCAGAATAAAATGAGCTAAATTTTGGTGTAAAATATGATGAAATTCGACGCATAGTTTTGGAGATGCTTTGGGTTCAAACTCGGGTGTCTATGTTTATGAAACCGATAGTAGTACCAAGTACAGTATAATACCGATTATCCGTGGTAATTGGGGGGATAACTATACCGGATAACCGGAAAACACGGATAATACAACCCAATTCGGTCGAGACCACTTACATCATAAACAAAACCACCAGTTACGCTTATGTTTTATTCTACTGATTAATACATGTTAATGCTATCGGATATCGGAAATAAATAAACAAATTGTATTGAAATAAAAATATTTACTACATAAATTTATATAAGTCTTACCTTAAACTACGTACCAAAAAATCACAAAAAATCTGTTATTTTACTTTGTTTCATTTTATGCCGCAATAGTTTTTCTTTTATTTTTCTTATATAACCGCGAATATGTAAAATGTCCACGTAATCTGTGTCATCCTGATTTTCCATGAAAGTTAGTAATGTTTCGGCACCGATTAAAGCTTCTTTGCAACTTATTTTAGGAGCTGGTAACGTGCTCGCCTCTCATCACGCGGTCTTGGGTTAGAATCCCACTCGGGCATGGCATTTTTTCATACGTTACAAAAAATTCATTTCATCCTTCACCGTCTGCATTAGCAGCAATTAGTAAAACAGTCGGACGTTAAACCAAAAAAATAAAAATTTCTAGTGATCGCACGGTTAATCCAAACCCCGGTTAAACGATCCACGGAAAATCGGTACTCTACTGCATACTTACCAAGGAACGTTAATTGAAATGGAAATCACATGATGTATGGAGATAAGAATGCTTATTGAAACAACTTGGAGTAGCCTACTATATAACAGAATAATGTGTGGAACAAACTTATCTTAACTTTATATTAGCATAAATCCTTGCTTTACCGTAAAAAACTAGAATTTTTTAACCCTTTCTAACCCAGTGTGACATAGAAGTCACATTGGAGTGAAATAACAGACATACACATTTTTATTATTAGCGACTACTTTGGATTAAAGAGCGCTGGATGTGAAGTGTAATAATTTTCTGTACCTTAGCCAGGAATCGAACCTGAGACCTCCGCTTTCCTGCGTAAGATACTGACCAATACGCCACGCAGGCGACCATTAGTTTCTTTTTAAAGTTAATTTTAGTTTTAAATATTCGTGTTCATTTACTAAAATAAAGTAGCATTTCTTCAATATGTTGAATGTACATACAAGTATGCCCATAACAGACAGGTGGAGTGTCAAATTATTTACACTCAATCTGTTCGTTGCAGGGCTAAATTAAATAGTTCTGTTTCTTATCACATGGGCAGCCAATTATATGACTGAATCATTTAAGAACAGAAGAGGTAGAGGTGTAAAAGACACTAATCAGAGTTATCATCTCTGAAAGTAATGAATTTCATTATACAGCCAGACCCTGTGGTGAATGAAGTGAAGGTGTCATTTGCAGAGTGGAAAATATGTGCTTTTCAGAGGGCCCGGCGTGCTGATAAGTGTACTTTTCCACTCAGTGAGGAAGGCAATGGTAAACCACCTCATTCCTCGTTTTACTTAGTAAAACCTCTACAGGTTCAAACCAGCCTTTCGGCTGTTGACCTAAACAACAAGTATATTTTTTAGACTGTAAATAGTGATTTTATCAATTTTACCAGTATTTTTGAAGTAACATTTTTTAAATCTTAAATAAGCTTTAATATTAAAATCATATTTACTCTTTTTGCTACAAATTAAAGTTAAGAGAATATTGTTTAGGAAGCCTGAACATGATTTTACTAATTCATATTGTTGGGACCTTTGATAACAAGTCCCAATGTGACGTAGGTCTATGTGTCACATTTTTTTGTCAGGCCATGAAAAAGACTGAGGATCTAAAAGTGATTTTATTACACTTAAATGTCAGTAAAATGTATGAAACAATGTAGCTACACATATTTGTTCGTGTATAGTTAAAAAATTTGGGATTGAAAGGGTTAAGCATATACAAAAGTAACAACAAAACAAAGCGGTAACGTACACTGGTATGAATCTTTACCACATTCGTGCAACTCAGGAAATAAACGGTTACTGCGCGCTAATTTCAAAATGTGGATGCCTACTTACCAGAGAACATCTATAACACCAAAAAAAAAACAATAAAATGCCAATAAGGTTCAACTGCATATCTTATTCTTAAATAAAATCAAACTTATTACCAGTGGTAAGTATACTTACCAAAGATCTATACAGGGTTAAAATTACAGTTTACTTGTTCGTTGTAAATTAACTCACCGGGTTTGTCTACGCAGTAGTTCTTAACCTTTTTACTTTCTCTTGCCTATATGAATACATAGAAAAGAAAGTATTGTTTTCATATCGAGTTTTCACTGGATATACACGTTTTCAGACCTCCTGAACCCAAAAAATATGTTTTGATTGGTCTGTGTGTGAACAGAATATCTCAACAACGAAACATTGTACGAAGTTGAAACTTAAGATAGATACCACTAGAGAATCCGACACGAACATTTTCATCAAAATCGGTCTGGTAGTTTATTCGCGTAATGTTTCACTTTTTTGCGATTTTCTTAAAAACGGAAAGGCTGTATTCTCGTAGAAACAAATAGTTTTTTTAAATTGCAGCCTTAATATGCATTTTAGCGCAAAAGTACAAAGTGTGGCTATTAATTAACGAGACTGACGTCAAAAATTGTATTTTTATTTTATACATAATCACTTATTGTCACCTTCAATATACACTCCTTCTCTATCCCTACAACGCTCCATGCGAATTTTCCAATGTTGGAAACAGTGCTAAAAGTCATCTTCTGTCAGCTCCTTCAGGACACTTACCACTTTCTCTTTTACAGCTTCCACAGGCTCAAATCTTGTTCCTTTTTAATGCAGATTTCATCTTAGGGAACAGGTAGATGATAATAACATGTGATGAAATGTGGTTTTTTACTTATGATCCGGAAACGAAGTGCCAATCCATGCACTGGAAGAGCCGAATATCACTCAGAGCCAAAAAAGCTCGAATGAGCAAATCAAAATTTAAAGCAATGATGATTGTTTTTTTGATATCCGTGGGATTGTGTACCTTCACTGGGTTCCTGAAGGTCAAACAATTAATCAATATTTACTACCTTGAGGTACTTTCTAAACTACATCAAAGAGTAAGGAGAAACGCCCCGAAATGTGGAAGGACAAATCATGGGTTCTCCACCAAGACAATGCGCCAGCTCATTCTGCGTTATCTGTCAAGAGGTTCCTAGCCAAGTACAGCATCTCAGTGTTAGAACATCCACCTTATTCACCAGATCTTGCACCATGTGACTTCTACCTGTTCCCTAAGCTGAAATCTGCATTAACAGGAACAATATTTGAGTCTGTGGAAGCTGTAAAAGAGAAAGCGGCACGTGTCCTGAAGGAGCTGACAGAAGATGACTTCCAGCACTGTTTTTAACAAAATTTGCATGAAGTGTTGTAGGGATAGAGAAGGAATCTATATTGAAGGTGACAATAAATGATTATGTATAAAATTAAAATTAAATTTTTTACAATGTCAGTCTTGTTATTTATTAGCCACACCTTGTATGTATGATAAAAGTTGTAGACAATTTAAAAATCGAAAACTTTTATATCAAACACTTTTTTTGTATAATGTTTATTTTAGTAGTAATTAGTGATTTTCTGTTTTTTTTCATGAAAATCTGTAAAAAATTTAACTTTTTTATTAAGATTTCGGCCTTAGTATGCATTTTACGACAAAAGTGTATATAATCAAATTTTTAGGAAATTTAAAGATCTATAACTTTTATTTTAAGCATTTTTCTCTACAGAGCCTTGTTTAGCGTCGAAGACTGATTTACCGTATTATTTTTGGCTTAATAATACGGAAAATCACAAGAAAAAAGAGTGTTTCACGCCAGATTTTTTTGGTCATGGCACACTGTCCTATGTAAATAGTTCCTGTGGCACACTAACGTTTGAGTTATATTAATGGAAGCAGTTAATACTCTGTTACATTTTTCAACCAGCTAATTTTGCGAGTTGTGCTTTTCGACACAAACAAATATAAATCTTGTGTGAAACACCCACACGACTTTCTCTTGCCATTCCAGACAGATGCACGGAGCTTGTATACACACAGTACGTTGTAATCTATTCAATTCAGAACAATAAGCGATCCTTGCTCAAAACTTGTACAAACTTGTGTGCCGAATGTATGAGAGTGGAGAAGTACCATCAGACTTTAAAAAAAATATTATGATTCCCATACCAAAAAAGTCAGGAGCGGAGAAGTGTGAACATTACAGAACCATCAGCCTAACGTGCCATGCCTCTAAGATACTGAGAAAAATAATATACAGGAGAACAGAACACCAAGTAGAAGAAGTGTTCGATGATGACTAATTTGGATTTAAAAGAAGAATAGGAACTCGAGATGGCATATTGGCTCTGGGATTGATTATTGAGAAAAGGATAAAGAAAAATAAAACTACTTATATGGCATTTGACAACCTGGACTGGAGTAAAATGTTTAAAACTTTGAAAAGGCTAGGAATTAAATACAAAGAAAGGAAAGTTATTTACGGTCTGTATGAGAATCAAACGGCTGTTTTGAGAATTAAGGGGTACGAAAAAGAGGCTGCTGTAAGAAAAGGTTTATGACAAGGATGTTCATTGTCACCATTACTTTTAAACTTGTATATAGAAGAGGCTATAAATGAAGTGAAGAAAAAATTTGACGCAGGAATAAAAATTCAAGGAGAAACAAAAAATACTGAGATTCGCCGATGATATAGTAGTATTAGCCGAGACAAAGAAAGAACTAGAGGATATCTTAAATGGAATGGATGAGATAATGAGAAAGGATTACTTTATGAAAATTAATAAGAACAAAACGAAAGTGTTGTACACCAGCAAGAGTGGTTTAGTAGAAATGGGAAACTTATAAGTAGGCAACGAAAACATACAGGAAGTTGGGGAATTCTGCTATCTAGGGAGTAAAATAACAAAGGATAGTAGAAGCACAAGTGATATCAAAAGTAGGATTCCTCAAGCTAGGAAAGCCTTTAAAATGAAAAACAGCTTACTGACTACAAACATTGATTTACAGATTAGGAAAAATTTCTTAAAACACTATGTTTGGAGTGTAGTATTATACAGGAGTGAAACGTGGGTGATAGGGGCTGTAGAAAGGAAGATGATAGAAGCTTTTGAAATGGTGTTGTAGGAAAATGTTAAAGATTAGGTGGGTGGACAAAATAAGTAATTTAGAGGTTCTTAGGCGAGTAGATGAAAAAAGAAGTATATGGAAGCATCTTACAAGAAGAAAGGACAGGCTAGTGGGGCATATCTTCAGACATTCAGGTATTGGACTATCAATAATGGAGGGTAATATTGAGAGGTGAATTGTAGGGGGAGGCAAAGGTTAGAATGTATAAGCAAACTATAAAAGATGTAGGGTGTTACAGGTATGTATGTATGAAACAACTTGCGCAAGATAGAACACCTTGGAGAACTGCATCAAACCAGTTGAGAGACTCATGACAAAAAAAGCAACTCTACAATCCAATGAAATGATGACAATGTGTATGACGTGTAAATGAGGTATAGTCTTGAACAGACCCAGGCCGACCATTTCTGAGGGAGAATGGTTAATTGAAACCCCCAACCATCAAAGTACATAGGTAATCACTGTCTGGTATTCAAATCCGTATTAAAACCTGTACTCGGATTTGAACCAGAAACAGCTGACTCGCGGCTATGACTTTACCTTTAGACCAACCCAGTGGGTCCAAATTCAACTTAAGAATATAATTTTTGATATGCTTTTTGGTTAGAATAAGATAACTAAATTTTAAATTTGTATAAAATTATATTTATTGTTGTATTCACATTACATTAGACATTAATTTAATCCTAAAATTAGATTCTATTTACAAAATTTTTTATCAATTACGTTCTTCTGGTAACCAAAATTTTGTCGGTATTTTCCCAAAACTGTCATTCATTATTTTCTTAAATACTTGAGCTAACGATTCACCAATGTTATCTTTTAGTTCTTCAACTATTTCTAATGCATTTTTATTAACGAATGTGTTTACAGTGTGCCCTGGAAAAAATTAAAAAAACATTTATAATAAATATAAATATACTAACACCACAACTAATTACCAAAAAACACCTACAATAAAATATGCCTATCAATTAAAACCAAAATAAGACACTACAAAACGGTTGTACAACCAAAGATATGCGGGGTGAAACTCTAGGATCACTCTAGTTCAAGTTTAGGTCTGTTCTAGTGTTGGGTTTCTTTGAAAAGCGCGCCCTCCTAAGCGTGGCTTCCTTTTGTTTGGCCCACATTTCCTAAAACGTTCGATTTCTGTTTCCGGTCTTTGTCGGTAAACACCCTGTTGTACACACTTCTGGTTTTTGGTTTGAATGCCACCATATTAGTCTTGACAAATTGGTTGTACTTAGCTATTTTGTTAGCAGGTCTTGTTTAGTGATTTCAAGTTCCTTCACATCCCGCTGTACATCCTTCAGCCACCTAGGTCTCGACACCTTATTCCAAAAATGGTTGATCAACCGGTTAACAAGTCTGGAATTTTCGGCCCTGAGTATGTGTCCTAGGAATGATATTCTTTTCTTTCTAAAGATATTAGTTAGTGGGGGGATTAGTTTGTAGATTTCTTTGTTTGGGATTAACCGACACTGTCTTTCCACCATGTACCTTTGGTTCATGCACTTCCTAAGTATTTTTACTTTCTCTTGCCTATATGAATATATAGGAAGGAAAGTATTGTTTTCATGTCGATTTTTCGAAATCGAGTTTTCACCGGATCTATACGTTTTCAGACCCCCTGAACCCAAAAAACATGTTTTTAGCGATTGATCTGTGTGTGTGTCTGTGTGTGTGTGTGTGTGCGTGCGCGCGCGCGCGCGCGCGTGTGTGTGTGTGTGAACAGAATATCTTAAGAACGGAACATCGTACGAACTTGAAACTTGAAACTTAAGTTACGTACCACTACCGGACTCGACACGAACATTTTCATCAAAATCGGTCAACCGGAAGTGGTAGTTTATTCGTGTAATTTTTCACTTTTTTGCGATTTTCTCAAAAACTGGTCTTACGATTTTTTTTAAAATCGCCTGGTTTACTCAATTTTTTATTCTCTACAATATAGGGTAGGCGTCATGTTTGCTGAAATTCTTGGTGAGGCTGTTTTCACGTAAAAACGTTGTTTTTTTAAGATTACAGCTTTAATATGCATTTTAGCGCAAAACTTTATATAATAAAAGTTGTAGAGAATTAAAAATTCTACAACTTTTATTTCAAACAATTTTTTGTATAACGCTTAGTTTAGCGGTAATTTGTGATTTTCTGTTTTTTTCTCACGAAAATGTGTGAAAAATTGATTTTTTTAAGATTTCGGCCTTAGTATGCATTTTACGACAAAAGTGTATATAATTTAATTTATAGAAAATTAAAAGATCTACAACTTTTATTTAAAGCATTTTTCTCTACAGATCCTAGTTTAGCGTGAAAGTGTGATTTTCCGTTATTTTAAGCCTAATTGAGTTCGATTTTCATTTCGCGTCATTCACTCATGATTAAAATAAGGTTATGTTTTTGAGGTTAGTTTTTTGTTTATTTCTAATATTTTATTATTAATGTTAGGTTTATTGTTAATTATTTGCATTGGCAAGAGAAAGTTGTGTGAGTGTTTCACACCAGATTTTTCTTTCTATCTTCTCAATTCTATCAGTGTCTCCTAAGCGATATCGCCCGTAATAGTGGATTCCTGGGAGAACCACTGTTTGGTAGTGTCTTAGTTTAGTTTTGGTTGACAGACATTTCTTGTTGTAGATGTTTTAAGTGGTTATCAGAGATTTCTTGAGTTTATTAATTTTTTCTTGCCATATGGGTCTTTCATTGAGACTATTGGTTATGATTTCTCAGAGATATTTAAGTTTTTCCACAAGTTCTATTTTATATAATATAAATTTCACTAACCTTTTCATCTGTCTTGATCCTTATTATCTACTTACACTTGTTTCGTTGGGTCCACCATCATCAGAGTACACAAAATATCTTGTGAAACTTTTTTTTTTTTTTTTTTTTTAAACCAGTAGAAGATTTTTATTGTATTCAGTCATCTATATAAAATGTTTTGTATAGATGATTTCAGATGATGGTGGATCAACTGAAACATGTGTAAGTAGATAGTAAGAATTGAAGAAAGGCAGCTGAAAAGGTTAGTAAAATTTTTATTATACAGGGTGATTCTTAATTATGGTCAAATAATTTAATAAATGATTGTAGAGCTAAATATGAGCTAAATCTCGTATAATAAAAAAATGTGCATATAAACATATGACTTTCCTTGGATACATCATAAGAACTCCACAAACAAGAATCCTAAGACAACTAATAAAAAATATATGTGGGACCTTAAGTCGGGGCCAGCTTGGATTCGTGAAGAAGGACTTAGTGGAGCTGAACCTAACATTGGAGGACCTTGAAAAAAAATCTGATAATCTGAAAGCGATCAAATACACAAATATCAGGTTCAAAGAAACGGTTAGAAAAACACAGAACCCTAGAGTTTTTTCAGATGCTGAACGGGCTGCTAGATCCCAGAGAATGAAGAACTACTGGGAGAGGATTAGGAGGAAATTGAGGAACTTATTATTTGACTAAAGTGGTCCAATGGGCCTTACAAGAAAAAAAAAAACATATGTCTAGCGAAACCTTAGCGTAGATAGACAGGGGAGGAATTAAGAAAACCTGCAGAAAAGTAGAACGCAGAATACTCAGAACATGCATAAACAAGAAGCACAAGGTAGACAATCACTACAGACTTTTATCTAACGATCAAATCTACAGAGGCATAGAACCAATAACAGTGGCCATGCACAAGAAACGACTGTCGTACTTTGGACATATACTAAGAACACGAAACACCAGACTTTTACGCAGAATAATTGACCATGCAATGAGATGAAAAACAGACGCTTGTAACGCATACATGTGGCACAAAGAAATCAAAAGGGATTTACAAGAACTTGGACTAACTCATGAAGATCTAACAGAAAAATCACCCAAATAAAAACAGGTCATCAAGGACCACAACCATCGGCTTACAACACGGAAAAGAAAATATAAGAAGAGGGAATTTTCAGAAGCAGCCAATCAGAAGCGTGCTCAGAACATGAGAGAATATCACGCCTAATAACACTTTATTAGCGAATTACAGCTAGCAAAAGATTTCATCCCGATTTTAGTTCCCCTGGTGAAATACAGTGATGCTAAATATTTTGTGAGCTACTTTTAATGACAAATATGGTGAATTTATATGGAAAATCACCTAAAGTTATTGAACATAAAACCTAAAAGACTGTTTTTCTACTAAGAGTTTTTGAATATTTCATCCTTTTTCTCAAAAACTGCTAACACTACAGCTTCCAGACTTGTTTTATTCAATTTTTAAGTGTTTTCCATATAAATTTACCATATTTATTGCAAAAAGTAGCGCCAGAAAATTCAGTATCATTATACTTCACCAGGGGAACTGAAATTGGGGTGAAATGTTTTGCTAGCTGTAACTCATTAATAAAGCGTTTGCGGACATATGTTTATATGAACTTTTTCTTCTTATTTTTAGCTCTATAATCATGTATTAATTTATTTTACCATAATTTAGAATCACCCTGTATAAATAGAATAGAACATAGTTGTGGGCAACACAGGCTGCTTACAAACAAGCAGATCTACAAGGAAATTGAATCCATATCACAGATGCAATGAGAAAAAAGAGGATCTCTTTCTTTGGGATATATTTAGAACACCAGAAAATAGAATAGAAAAGGAGATTTAACAGAACTCAAACTAACAATAAATGACCTAAAAGAATAATCCCCAAAATACAAGTAAGTAGGTAATTAATGACAAAAGCAAACAACTGCATGTCAAAACAAGAAAACTATAGAATAGGGTTGATTCAGATGAGGAATAACAGAAAAGATTTGAAAGAATGAAAAAATACTGGTAACTGAAATTAATGAAAACCCAGAAGAAAGTAAAGCAACCCAAAACTGACTAAAGTGATCCAATGTGATCATAGAAGCAAAAAACAAAAATAAATAGAATAGATCATTAATTTTGATCAATTTGTTGTTATTTAGATCATCAGCTGAAAGGCTGGTTTGAACCTGTAGAGGCTTTACTAAGTAAAACGAGGAGTGAGGTGGTTTACCATGGTTTTCCTCACTGAGTGAAAAAGTATGCTTATCAGCATGCCAGGCTCTTCCGAAAAGCATCTACTTTCCTTCCTGCAAATGACACCTTCATTTCATTCACCACAGGGTCTGGCTGTATAATGAAATTCATTACTTTTAGAGAAGAATATTCTGATTGGTGTCTTTTACACCTCTACCTCTTCTGTTTTTAAATGCTTCAGTCTTGTAATTGGCTGACCATGTGATAAAAAACAGAACTATTTTTTATAGCCTTGCAACTAGCAGATCGAGTGCAAATAATTTAACACTCTATCTGCCTGTTATAGACAACATAAAATACAATTTTTTGTTATCAAGTGATATCTTGATTACTGCCCATAACAGATAGGTGTAGTGTCAAATTATTTACGCTCAATATGTTTGTTGCGGGCTAAAATAAGTAATTCTTTTTCTTATCACATGTTCAGCCAATTAAATGACTGAATCATTTAAGAACAGAAGAGGTAGTGGTGTAAAAGACACCAATCAGAATATTCTTCTCTAAAAGTAATGAATTTCATTATACAGCCAGACCCTGTGGTGAATGAAGTGACGGTGGTATTTGCAGAGTGGAAAATATGTTCTTTTCAAAGGACCCGGCATGCTGATAAGCGTACTTTTCCATTCAGTGAAGAAGGCAATTGTAAACCACCTCACTCCTCGTTTTACTTAGTAAAACTTCTACAGGTCCAAACCAGCCTTTCGGTTCATGACCTAAACAACAACATCTTGATTACAAGTGCATAATGAAATAAAAAAACATTTTACATTATAGTAAAAAAATTTTTTAATTGACTTACCTAAAACTTTATTTCCATTGAATAGATTATCTAAATGTACACGGCATGATGACATTTTGAAATTTACATTCATATCTGTAACTTCCATAACCTCAACACCACTTGCTAACCTCGGAAATCTTACTTTCATGAATACATCGGTTGTAACATTTTCTAAAAAAGAAATTAATAAAATAAATACTTATAATAATTATTTTAAAATTTTGCACAAAATGTAAAAAGAATTTTAATTTTTTTGATGTCATTCAAAGATTAACAGAACTCTGCATGAAATAAACAAACCTTCATTCTCGCTCTTCATTTTTTAAATTCGTCCAAGTGTACAAGTTCATAGTAAGTTTTTGGGTAATCTTTTTAACGCTAAAGAATTATTTTTATCTTGTAATCAATTTTAGACCATATGAGGTGACTTCAAATGTTACTGGAAGATCTCTTTGTAACCCACATTCTCAGAATTTTCTCACTGTAGGTTTTCTCCTTTTTTCTGTCCATCCGGTGTTCTGTTTTTGCTCTTCATCGAACCCCTTAAAGTCTGTAATTAGTTGTCTGAATTTAGTTCATTAAGTTTTCTCAATTTATTCTGGTTCTCAATTTCCTTCCTGACTAAGGCTTGTTCTCCTGCACTGAAAAGAGGTTAGAGCGTTCAAAACTAGAAAATGCTTCTCCCAAGGATGGTCGGTAAGGTCCAGAATTCGAGATGCGACCTACACGTGGAGTAGAGATGGTCGTGAATCGGTGGAGCATCTGCTCTACCGAACTGAAGAGGAGAGCATATAACTTCAAATCGTAGTACTAAATCGGCTAGAGCAAGTTTACTCTATCTGAACATTTTTACTCTCCAGGTGACAAAAAGATTTTTATATAATGGAATTTTACTTTATTTTTAAGTAACTATTTCTTTTGACGCACCTTGACTGTGGTTTTTGGACGGGAAAAATCATTGGTTTGCCGTCATGTCATGCTTGTCTATCAGCAATTACCATTAATTAATTTACAAAAATCTTTTTTATATAATTTGTTTTCTTAATTAGTTATGTAGTCATTTCTGTCAGTCAGTCCCGTGACTGCTGAAATAAATAAATATTTACTATTTTTTATTATGTTCAGTTTCTATTAATTGGTTTTTCTTTTTTGTATAGTTCTTTTTTATTGCAAATATAATGTTTAGTTTCTATTAATAATTTTCTCTTTTTGTTCAATTTTTTTATTATATCAGAATGTTTAATTATTCAAAATGTCTACTCAGTGCCTGAAATTTTTGTGATAATTTTTTTGTAATCAATATTTTGTAAAGTAATTTATTATTTAGTTATAATCACTAGTAATTTATTGTTGATATGACCTTAAATAAAAAGAAATTAACATAAAAATATAAAACAAAAACACTTTCTTTGCATAATTTTATATAAGTAAAACCTCTGAATAGTGGACATCAGTGGGCCATGCCAAATGTATGTTGTATAGAGGTTTCCGTTTTATAGAGGGTAGACAATATGTATACACATAACACCTTAGTGATTTAACCGATTTAAGATTTTAACATATGGAAATTAATGTAAAGGTACGCGATTTTAAGTTAACATTAAAAATGAAACATAAAGGATTAAATCAACTACAGAATGTACACACAATATGTAATACAAGGTGTGGCTATTAAATAACTAGACTAACATTACAAAACGTTTTATTTTTATTTTATACATAATCACTTATTGTCACCTTCAATATACACTCCTTCTCTATCCCTTCAACGCTCCATGTGTATTTTCCATTGTTGGAAACGGTGCTGGAAGTCATCTTCTGTCGGCTCCTTCAGGACATGTCCTGCTTTCTCTTTTACAGCTTCCACAGACTCAAATCTTGTGCCTTTTAATGCAGATTTCACCTTAGGGAACAGGTAGAAGATAATAATATGTGATGAAACGTGGTTTTTTACTTATGGTCCGGAAACGAAGCGCCAATCCAGGCACTGGAAGAGCCGAACTTCACCGAGAGCCAAAAAAGCTCGAATGAGCAAGTCAAAATTTAAAGCAATGATAATTGTTTTTTTTGATATCCATAGGATTGTGTACCTTCACTGGGTTTCTGAAGGTCAAACAACTAATCAATATTACTACTTTGAGGTACTTTCTACATTATGTCAAAGAGTAAGGAAAAAACGCCCCGAAATGTGGAAGGACAAATCATGGGTTTTCCACCAAGACAATGCGCCAGCTCATTCTGTGTTATCTGTCAAGAGGTTCCTAGCCAAGTTCAGCATCTCAGTGTAAGAACATCCACCTTATTCACCAGAACGTGTACCAAGTGACTTCTACCTGTTCGCTAAGGTGAAATCTGCATTAAAAGGGACAAGATTTGAGTCTGTGGAAGCTGTAAAAGAGAAAGCGGCTTGTCTCCTGAAGGAGCTGACAGAAGATGACTAGCACTGTTTCCAACAATGGAAAATTCGCATGGAGCATTGTAGGGGTAGAGAAGGAGTGTATATTGAAAGTGACAATAAGTGATTATGTATAAAATTAAAATAAAATTTTTTCAACATCAGTCTCGTTATTTAATAGCCACACCGCGTATATGAAAAATGTGTGAAGTAAACACTGCACTTATCTTCGAAAAGAAACAAAAATTACTTTTTTAAATGAATGTTATTATAATTGACAAGATGAATAAATTACATTTTTTTAAAGTTATGATTTAGTTTTGTTTAGCTTTCACATTGCATGCTTGTTTTTCTAAATGCATGAGGAATTTCTCCACCATTAGGCATATTTCTTCATCTTTCTTCAAAACGACAAAGTGTTTAAATCTTTAATTTGTTGTACTACCTCTTTATAAGTGAGTTTGGTTTTATGTTCTTAAGTTGTCTCTTCATTGTCGGTGGAAGAGAGTGTAAGAATTTAGAAGGTGTGTCTTTGAATGAAACCCAGGGTGTGTTCAGAAGCCCTGAGACAGGAGCTCTATCACTTAACTTACCTACAAGGTGTTGGTAGCATTTTGGAGAAAATAACAAATTACTCAAAGGACTTGGAAATAGGACAATCATAAAACTAAAATACATAAATATTTTAAAGATAAATTTAAAGAATACATATTTTATTCTTCTTCTGCCTGTTCCGAAAATCTCAGATCTGCCCATATCTTTCTCGGGCGTGCTCTTTCTCTCTTTCCTTCCAATTTATATCCTAGTGTTCGCTTAAGTATCCTATCCTCCCTCATTCTGCTCACATGTTCCAACCACTGCATTCTTTTCTGAGATACCCACATACATTACACATTTTGTTATTAAATTTTTTTCCTCTGTTTAGGAAAACCACAATCTATTAGAAACAATCGGTGAATTTGATAACACAAAATTTGGAAAAAATTAACATGGTAAATAAATGTGAGTGGAGACACAGTCCAGTGACAGAACTCCGATGTGAATAGATAAGTGTAGCATTAAGTGCAGCATTTAGAAAACTGTACCTAATGGATAGTGAATTACAGTACTAAGTTAATTGATGAGGTGCCGGCTCTATCGACGTTTTAGACGTCTTATTGGATTGTTTGGGAGAGTCTGCGTAGCCAGATTTGAGATCAATGGGTTATGGTGGTTCACGAGTTTCTTCCTAAATTTTGTATAGAGTTTTAAGAAAATGTCATTATATAGGGTACGTTTTGGTCTGAGTGTAGCGTTTTTTGGTTACATAATAGAGGGCGTTAACTATCCTCCATAAAAGCTTTGATTGGAAACGCTGAATTTTTGTTAATACCGATGGTTTTGTAAAGCTGACTGGCATAGCTCCATATTGGTCGAAGGTAGGAGTTGTAAATGGTTAATTTGGGTGTAGTTTGTAACTTGGATTTGCGTGAAAGAAGTCTGTATAACTGTTCGAACCTGTCCTGGAGTGCCTTTCTTATTTTATCCACGTGTACATTCCACGTGAGCCTCTTATCTAGATATAAACCTAGATAACGGATAGATTCAGAAGTGTGAAGTTGAGTATCATAAAGATACAAAGGAGGACAAACTCGTTTACGCAGGGTAAACATACGTTTTTGTAGTGTTGACTTAGATCCGCCATTTGGTAAGCCATGATTCTAGGCGAGACATATGCTGTTGAAGGACATTTTTATTAAATTAAAAATAAACTATCTATTGCACTTACTCAGTAATAATTTTGCTTCTCCAATTCCAACTAGAGGTAGTAGTAATATATTTCCTTTTAAATCATATTGTGATTCTGTTTTTATAATTGGAATGTTTAATGAAATATCTAAATCACCCGTCTCTAGATCAAGTCTGTAACATCAGCATTAAACTTATGTAATAATCTTAACAAATAATAGGCTATGTAACTAAAATTGAACAATATTACAAAAAAATTTCCACTTTGACATTGCCTATAATAGGCGGGTATAGTCTCCAATTATTTGCCTCGATCTGCTAGTTCCAAGGCAACAAAAAATAGTTCTGTTTCTTATCACTTGATCACCCAATTATATAAATAAAGTATTTAAAAAACAGAAGAGGTAGAGGTGTAAAAGACACTAGTCAGAGTTATCTCCTCTAAGAGTAATGAATTTCTTTTTGATACAGTCAGATCCTGTGGTGAATGAAGTATCATTTGAAGGGTGGAAAGTAGATATTTTTCAGAGAACCTGGTATGCTGATAAGCATACTTTTTCACTCAGTGAGGAAGGCATGGTAAGCCACCTCACTCAATATTTTACTTAGTTAAGCCTCTAGGGTTCAAACCAGCCTTTCAGCTGATGACCTAAATAACAACAATAATCTTTAAAAACATAACTTAAAAAATTAACTATAAATTTTAAGAAATGTTTCAAGTTGACATTACTCATTACAGGCAGGTAAAGTGTTAAGTTATTTGCATTTGATCTGCTAGTTCCAGGACTACAAAAAATAGTTCTACGAGGTGTGGCTATTGAACAACGAGACTGACGTTGTAAAAAATGTTATTCTTATTTTATACATAATCACTTATTATCACCTTCAATATACACTCCTTCTTTATCCCTACAACGCTCCATGCGAATTTTCCATTGTTGGATACAGTGCTGGAAGTCATCTTCTGTCAGCTCCTTCAGGATACATGCCGCTTTCTCTTTTATAGCTTCCACAGACTCAAATCTTGTCCCTTTTAATGCAGATTTCACATAAGGGAACAGGTAGAAGTCACATGGTGCAAGATCTGGTGAATAAGGTGAATGTTCTAACACTGGATGCTGTACTTGGCTAGGAACCTCTTGACAGATAACGCGGAATGAGCTGGCTCATTGTCTTGGTGGAGAACCCATGATTTGTTCGTCCACATTTCGGGGTGTTTTTCCTTACTCTTTGACGTAGTTTAGAAAGTACCTCAAGGTAGTAATATTGATTAATTGTTTGACCTTCAGGAACCCAGTGAAGGTACACAATCCCATGGATATAAAATAAACAATCATCTTTGTTTTAAATTTTGACTTGCCCATTCGAGCTTTTTTGGCTCTTGGTGAAGTTCGGCTCTTCCAGTGCATGAATTGGCACTTTGTTTCCAAATCATAAGTAAAAAACCATGTTTCATCACATGTTATTATCTTCTACCTGTTCCCCAAAATCTGCATTATAAGGCACAAGAATTGAGTCTGTGGAAGCTGTAAAAGAGAAAGCAGCACGTATCCTGAAGGAGCTGACAGAAGATGACTTCCAGCACTGTTTCCAATAATGGAAAATTCCCATAGAACATTGTAGGGATAGAGAAGGAGTGTATATTGAAGGTGACAATAAGTGATTATGTATAAAATAAAATATTTTACAACGTCAGTCTCGTTATTTACTAGTCACACCTCGTATTTCTTATCACTTGGTCACCCAATAATATGACTAAGTATTTAAAAATAGAAAAGGTAGAGGTGTAACAGACACTAGTCCGAGTTATCTCCTCTGAAAGTAATGAATTTCATCATTATGCAGCCAGACCCTGTAGTGAATTAAGTTAAGGTGTCTTTGCAGGATGGAAAGTAGATGCTTTTCAGAGGGCCGCACACGCTGATAAGTGTACTTTTCAAATCATCAGTGAGGAATGGTAAACCACCTCACTCCTCGTTTTACTTAGTAAAACCTCTACAGGTTCAATACAGCCTATCGGCTGATGACCGCAACAACAATAATGTAACTTAAGAAATATCAATAAAATTAAAGAAATTTTTCAATTTGACATTGTTTAAATTTTATACAGTATAGATATTTCTACAGATGGAAATTGATTTTCAACGCTCCTCCAAAGGATTTTTCGTCACATAACCACAAAGTTAGGACTGGTATTTTGCTCAGATAAACGTGTTAATACAATAAATGCAATATTGTTCAAAGAATTTTGTTGGTTAGTTCATCAGCCAAAAGGCTGATTTGAACCTGTAGAGGTTTTACTAAGTAAAACGAAGAGTGAGGTGGTTTACCTAAGCCTTCCTCACTGAATGGAAAAGTATGCTTATCAGCATGCCAAGCCCTCTGAAAAGCACATATTTTCCACACTGCAAATGACACATTCACTTTATTCACCCCAGGATCTGGCTGTATAATGAAATTCATTACTCTCAGAGAAAATAACTCTGACTAGTGTTTTTTACACCTCTGCCTCTTGTGTTTTTAAATGATTCAGTCATTTAATTACTGACCGTGTGATAAGAAACAGATCTATGTATTTTAGCCCTGCAACTAACAGATTGAATGTAAATAATTTGACACTCCACCTGTCTGTTATAGGCAAAAAGATTTTTATTAAAACTTATTTTTTTAGTTGTTTCAAAGCAAATCCAAGGATTAATACTTTGGATTATGTATGAGGGTTACTTTTTTCAACCTCTCATTGATTATAAAAATAAAACTAATGAGAATAATAAAATAAATTTACTATCATAAGCACTGCCCATAACAGACAGATGGAGTATCAAATTATTTACACTCAATATGTTTGTTGCAGGGATAAAATAAATAGTTCTGTTTCTTATCACATGGTCAGCCAATTAAATGACTGAATCATTTAAGAGCAAAAGAGGTAGAGGTATAAGAGACACTAATCAGAGTTATCTCCTCTGAAAGTAATGAATTTCATTATACAGCCAGACCCTGTGGTGAATGAAGTGAAGGTGTCATTTGCAGAGTGGAAAATATGTGCTTTTCAGAGGGCCCGGCATGCTGATAAGCGTACTTTTCCTCTCAGTGAGGAAGGCAATGGTAAACCACCTTACTCCTCGTTTTACTTAGTAAAACCTCTAGAGGTTCAAACCAGCCTTTCGGCTGATGACCTAAACAACAACATCATAAGTTACATACATCCTTAGTTACTTTTCAACGTAATTAAATCGAGACATTTGTCATACTGGTGTATGAGCTTTCCAATACCCTCTTCATAATACGTCGTTGCTGTGGCTTGAAATGGATCTTCACAGTGTCGTGGAGCTTGTCGTATGTTCTAAAGCTTTGCTCTATTAGCCACTTCTTTAGTTCAAGGAACAGGTGGAAGTCGCTCGATGCTACATCATTGCTATACACCAGATGATACAAATATCTGGGAACCTGGGTTGCTGACAAGAATGACCAAAGCAAAGAAATTAAAGTACGAATTGAAACTGCAAGGCAAGCATTCATAAAATTGAAGACAATGCTAACAAACAAAGACCTTCAGATGCCTCTCAGATTGAGGGCTCTAAGATGTTACGTATTTTCTATCGTACTATATGGAATGGAAGCTTGGACATTGAAGAAACAACACATAAAGAAGATAGAAGCATTCGAAATGTGGTGTTACAGGAGAATGTTGAAAATTCAGTGGGTCCAAAAGGTTACCAATGTTGAGGTGCTACTACGTTTAAATAAGGAGTTAGAAGTTATGAAGAGTATAAAAACAAGAAAACTAGAATATTTGGGTCACATAACCAGAGGAGAAAAATATGAGTTGCTGAGAATTATTATGCAGGGAAGGATCCGAGGAAGAAGAGGCGTAGGAAGAAGACGCATCTCCTGGCTGAGGAATCTTAGAGAATGGTTCAACTGTAGTTCATTGCAACTATTCAGAGCAGCAGCCAGCAAAGTGACCATAGCCATTATGATATCCAACCTCCGATAGGAGATGGAACTTTAAGAAGAAGAAGATGATCAAAAATGTTCCATTGAAACTTGTAAATAAGCCGTTTCATTACACTTTTTTGCAACACTGTGAGGATGAGATTTATCATGGATGAGCACAACTCCAGAAATAAGCATTCCTTTTCTTTTGTTTTGAATGCCTCTTCGCAACCATAATAATAATGCAGAAGTGAAAGTTTGTAATGTTTTCAGATCTTCGGAACAGACAACGAGCTTCAAGACACCGTGAAAACCCATTTCAAGTCACTGGCAACTTTTTATAAAGAAAATATTGAAAAGCTTGTATACCGTTATAACAAATGCCTCAAATGATTATGTTGAAAAGTAACCAACGATGTATATAACGTTTGATAATAAATTTATTTTATTATTCTCATTTCTTTTATTTTTATAACCAATTTGACGTTGAAAACAAATTATCCTTGTACAATTATGCACTTAGAAAAGGTAAACCAAGTACACAGTAAAACTAATTGGTATACGAGGTGTGGCTATTAAATAACGAGACTGACGTAAAAATTTTAATTTTTTACATAATCACTTATTGTCATCTTAATATACACTCCTTGTCTATCCCTACAACGCTCCATGCGAATTTTCCATTGTTGAAAACAGTGCTGGAAGTCATCTTCTGTCAGCTTCTTCAGGACATGTGCCACTCAAAAATTTTTGAAGTGAAACTCGCAAAAATTTTTGTACTGACACTTTGTACGCGATTGAAAATGACCTAAATTTTTTGGAAACTATAATAACATGTGATGAGACGTGGTTTTTCACTTATGATCCGGAAACGAAGCGCCAATCCATGCACTGGAAGAGCCAAACTTCACCGAGAGCCAAAAAACCACGAATGAGCAAGTCAAAATTTAAAGCAATGATGATTGTTTTTTTTTATATCCATGGGATTGTGTACCTTCACTGGGTGCCTGAAGGTCAAACAATTAATCATTATTACTACCTTGAAGTACTTTCTAAACTACAACGTCAAAGAGTAAGGAAAGAACACCCCGAAATGTGGAAGGACAAATCATGTGTTCTCCACCAAGACAATGCGCCAGCTCATTCCGCGTTATCTCTCAAGAGGTTCCTAGCCAAGTACAGCATCTCAGTGTTAGAGCATCCACCTTATTCACCAGATCTTGCACCATGTGACTTCTACATGTTCCCTAAGGCGAAATCTGCATTAAAAGGGACAAGATTTGAGTCTATGGAAGCTGTAAATGAGAAAGCGGCATGTGTCCTGAAGGAGCTGACAGAAGATGACTTCCAGTACTGCTTCCAACAATGGAAAATTCGCATGGAGCGTTGTAGGGATAGAGAAGGAGTGTATATTGAAGGTGACAATAAGTGGTTGTATAAAATAAAAATACAATTTTTTACAATATCAGTATCATTATTAATAGCCACACCTCGTGTATAGTAATGCAGAGAATAGAACAATTTACTTTTAAGATATCACATAATAACGTTCAACTTACCTTACATTTCTAGTTGTCGTATTACTTGGTCCATGTGCAAATAGTCTGTTAAAATTACCAATTAATGTAACTGCTCCATGGCCTTTTGATATTCCTATTTTTTCTATATAAAATGGTTCAAACCTTGGGATACCAACCTCAGGTATACCTGTAACATTTAAATATACATCATTCATTTTTTTTACATAAATTTTTTACATTAAACCCACTGGGTTGGTTCAGTGGTAAAGTCATCGGCATAAATCAGCTGTTCCTGGTTGTAGTTATTTTTTATGGATTTAAATACTAGACAATGGTAACAGTATACTTTGATGGTTGAGGTTCAATTAACCATACTCTCTCATGAATGGTTGGCCTGAGTCCGTAAAAGACTTTATCTCATTTACACGTCATATACATCATCCTCATATCATAGCATCAAGGGGTTGCATATTGTTCTTAAACTGAACAGATTGCAACGTACATGTATTAGTGATTAAAAAAATATAGTAGCATTTAGGTTTTTCTTTTTGTCATCAGTCTCTCGAATGGTTACCTGAAATATCTTTTGTGGTTTGCTTTAAATATCCTAACCTTTGCCTCCCACTACAATTCACTCCCTCAATATTACCCTCCATTATTGATAGATAAACCAATACCGGGATGTCTTAAGATACGCCCCATTAGCCTATCCCTTCTTCTGGTAAGATGTTTCCATATACTTCTTTTTTCATCCACTCGCCTAAAAACCTCTAAATTACTTATTTTGTCCACCCACCTAATCTTTAACATTTTAATATAACGCCACATTTCAAAAGCTTCTATCCTCTTCTTTTTTACAGCCACTATCACCCACGTTTCACTCTTGTATAATGCTACACTCCAAACATAGTGTTTTAAGAAATTTTTTCTAATCTGTATATCATTGTTTGTTGTCAGTAAACTGTTTTTTATTTCAAAGGCTTTTTTACCTCGAGCAATCCTACTTTTGATATCACTTGTGCTTCTACCATCCTTTGTTATTTTACTCCCTAAACATTTAGGTAATGACTTTTTTCTCGTATAGGGGCAATTTTAGACCATGTGAGGTGACTTTACACGTTTTTGGAAGGTCTTGGAACCCATATTCTCAGCATTCGTTCAGTTAAACTTTCCTTCTTTCTTCTTTCCACTCGGTGTTCTGTTTTTGCTCTTCATGGAAGCCCTTAAAATATGTAATTAGTTGTTTGAATTTGGTTCCATTCATTAAGTTTTCTCAATTTATTCCAGTATTCTCAATATTTTCTCTGACTTCTTTAAATCATTTATCCAATGGCATCTTAGGTCTATTGTTTAGTGTCTTAAAAATTTATTTGTCAACCGGTTGTCATCCATTCTATACAGGTGTCCATAAAATCTTAGTCTTTTTTTTATCGTTTCTATTAATTGATAATTTTCCTTGTACATCCTTGTTCTTCTCGACCTTGGATTATCCATCTACTATCTTCGAACCCATTATCTTGCAGAAGATTTTCTCGCAGATTTTTCTGGTTCTTTTAGACCAGCTTTCCTGGTCATTCTAAGGCACTCACTTCTGTACAGACACACAGGTTTTATCACAGTATTATAATGTCTAATCTTGATTTCTTTTAGGTTATAACATAATGGGTAATATGGTTGGAAATTCTAAAATAAAGAATTTACAAAGTTTATGTAATTTGTTATAATTACAGTCACTCACCTTCTAGTCCTTCATCTGACCATGTATCGCACGTTCAAAAGTCAGTTTCATGTCGAAGAAATTACAGACTTTTGTAGAACTCTTTAAATTTTGGAACATACAAATTCAACATACGAGGTGTGGCTATTAAATAACGAGACTGACGTTGTAAAAAATTTTATTTTTATTTTATACATAATCACTTATTGTCACCTTCAATATACACTGCTTCTTTATCCCTATAACGCTCCATGCGAATTTTCCATTGTTGGGAACAGTGCTGGAAGTCATCTTCTATCAGCTCCTTCAGGATACATGCCGCTTTATCTTTTACAGCTTCCACAGACTCAAATCTTGTCTCTTTTAATGCAGATTTCACCTTAGGGAACAGGCAGAAGTCACATGGTGCAAGATCTGGTGAATAAGGCGAATGCTCTAACACTGAATGCTGTACTTGGCTAGGAACCTCCTGAGATAACACGGAATGAGCTGGCGCATTGTTTGGTGGAGAACCCATGATTTGTCCTTCCACATTTTGGGGCGTTTTTTCCTTACTCTTCGACATAGTTCAGAAAGTACCTCAAGGTAGTAATATTGATTAATTGTTTGACCTTTAAGAACCCAGTGAAGGTACACAATCCCATGGATATAAAAAAATTAATCATCATTACTTTAAATTTTGACTTGCTCATTTGAGCTTTTTTAGCTTTCGGTGAAGTTCGGCTCATCCAGTGCATGGATTGGCGCTTCCTTTCCAGATCATAAGTAAAAAACCACGTTTCATCACATGTTATTATCTTCTACCTGTTCCCTAAGGTGAAATCTGCATTAAAAGGGACAAGTTTGAGTCTGTGAAAGCTGTAAAAGAGAAAGAAGCACATGTCCTGAAGGAGCTGACAGAAGATGACTTCCAGCACTGTTTTCAACAATGGAAAATTCGCATGGAGCATTGTGGGGATAGAGAAGGAGTGTATTTTGAAGGTGAGAATAAGTGATTATGTATAAAATAAAAATAAAATTTTTTACATTGTCAGTCTTGTTATTTAATAGCCACACCTCGTATGCCGAACTAAAATAAGAAGATGTTAAAAGTTTGCTTACATTTTATCTCTCCTCTGCACCACACTACAGAGGTGTGGAAATTATTAGACTAATGAAAAGTCAGTTTTTGAAAATTGGCACCAGTTACTTGTGAAGTTCTCAACTAAACATTGATTAAATAATGTTTGAATTCACTTACCATTAGCCATATATGGGAACATATTTTGAAAGGTATCTCTCAGACATGTATTCACGTTCGGATCTTTCCGTCTGCATGGTTTCTTTAACCATTCCGCTGAAACAAAAAATGAACGCTCATTTTACATATTATAATCACAAGTTACAAAAAATACTTTTTTTCTTATCACATGGTAAACAAATTAAATGACTGAACCATTTAAGTACAGAAGAGGTGTTGCTGTTATTTTTAGTCATCAGCCGCAAGGCTGGTTTGAACCTGTGTATGTTTTACTAAGTAAAAAAGGAGTGAGGTGGTTTACTCTTACTTTCCTCACTAAATGAAAAGTATGCTTATCAGCATGCCGGGCCCTCTGAAAAGTACATATTTTCCACTCTGCACATTTGCAGAGTGGACACCTTCCTTCATTCACCATAGGGTCTGGCTGTATAATGAAATTCATTACTTTCAGAGACGATAACTCTGATTAGTGTCTTTTACACCTCTACCTCTTCTGTTCTTTAATGATTTAGTCATTTACCTGGCTGACCATGTGCCAAGAAACAGAACTATTTATTTTAGCCCTACAATGAACCGATTGAGTGTAAATATTTGACACTTCCCTTGTCTGTTATGGGCAGACAGAAGAGGTACAGGTGTAAAAGACACTAATCAAAGTTATCTCCTCTGAGAGTAATGAATTTCATAATACAGCCATATCTATTAGGAAAATTTTGTACCGTATCTTATAGGCGAGCCCAATCAGACACCTGTTCAATTTTTGTCTGTTTTCCACAAGGTACTAGCATTTTTATTGTACAGCATCACAGACACCCCCATCATCCGAGTAGGTTTCTTTTAGTGATGATACCGTCATACAATCATGTGTGTCCGTCATGTGCCCATGACGGACAGGTGGAGTGTCAAATTATTTACACTCAATCTGTTCGTTGCAGGGCTAAAATAAATAGTTCTGTTTCTTATCACATGGTCAGCCAATTAAATGACTGAATCATTTAAGAACAGAAGAGGTAGAGGTGCAAAAGACACTAATCAGAGTTATCTCCTCTGAAAGTAATGATATTCATTATACAGCCAGACCCTGTGGTGAATGAAGTGAAGGTGTCGTTTGCAGAATGGAAAATATGTGTTTTTCAGAGGGCCCGGCATGCTGATAAGCGTACTTTTCCACTCAGTGAGGAAGGCAACGGTAAACCACCTCACTCCTCGTTTTACTTAGTAAAACCTCTACAGGTTCAAACCAGCCTTTTGGCTGATGACCTAAACAACAACAACCGTCATACAGGTCACATAAAAATTCACAAGATAACATCCCTCAATTGCCCATCACAAGCAGGTGGTGTGTTAAATTAATTGCACTCAATCTGTTAGTTCCAGGGCTTCAAAAACTAGTTTTATTTTTATCACATGTCAATTATATGACTGAAGCATTTAAGAATACAAGAGGTAGATGTGTAAAAGACACTACAGTTATCTCCTCTGAAAGTAATGAATTTCATTATATAATAAGACCCTGTGGTGAATGAAGTGAAGGTGTCAATTGCGAGGTGGAAAATATGTGCTTTTCAGAGGGCCCGGCATGCTGATAAGCCTACTTTTAAATTCAGTGAGGAAAGCAATTGTAAACCACCTCGCTCCTCATTTTACTTAGTAAAACCTCTACAGGTTCAAACCAGCTTTTCGGCTGATGACCTAAATAACAACAATCACATGTTACAAAACATAGTTCTGTTTCTTATTACGTGATAAACCAATTAAATGACTGACCCACTAAACAGGTTGACTCCCATGAGACACTTATACGTCTCTCACCAGATCTGTAAAATTTACTTTCGAGAGACTGATCTGTCTCTCATGTAATAGTGTTTTTAATAGAATTGTGAGACAGATTTTATGCTCGTTTGCATTGAATCATATACTGGCTGTTAGTAATGAGTTCGAAAAATATTTCCCCAGACATGGTTCGTGATTTACTTGATTCGATCGAGTCAATAATGAGTCAGTGAAACTTGACAGCTATTATTACAGTAGAACCTCTTTAATCTGGCACGTTTGGGACTCTAAGCTTGCCGGATTAAAGGAAATTCCGGACTATGGAGGTTATTTATAAAAATACAGGAGTCGTATAAAAAATAACACAATTTGCACAAGAAACTTTTACTGTCCGCCTCCGTAGCGTAGTGGTAGCGCGCTGGCCTACCACGCGGAGGTCACGGGTTCGATTCCCGGCTAGGGTCAGGAAATTATAACAAGTCACAACCCAACGTTCCATAACCCACTGTAGTCGCTAATGACCAAGCTGTTGATGCGACTTAAAATAAACAAAAAATAAATAAATAAATAACTTTTACTGTATGTATTTATTATTTAAACATGGGTTATTTAAACAACATAAATCAATATATAAGTACAGGAGAAATATTAAAATGCATTTTTTAAATACAGCACATGATGAAATAAATTTGAATACAGTATGAAATACAGTACAGTACTGTACTATTCGTGGTTTTTAGCAACAGCACTGGTAGATGGCTGGAAAAAAGATCTAATATCTACTTGCTTCTTACGACTAGTATTTTTTTTATTTAAAAAATCATTTTTTATTATATGCAAGTTCATAACTTCCATACCGACCATAACGACCATACTGTATTATTTATTTGACTCAGCAAATTTTTCAAACGTGTAAAAAAGCGTACTGAGTTTACCGCTCAGAGCGTGACGCTTTGTGGCTCTTGAGTGTCGGCGGTAGCTGTCGGGTTACTCATTTTACAATGTTCATTGTGAAGGCAATTCTATAATTTTTGTCTATTGCCGTTGATGCCGGATTAAGGAGGTTTTACTGTACTACTACATAATATTGATTATTATTATTATTATTATTATAAGTTATTATTACATTATTAATCATGTTTTAATAATATTATATAATGAAAAATAATTTTACTGTTTAAATAATGTATTGTAGTTTGTAGCATAATAATTAAATAATTCAACATTAATTTTCTGCTACTGTAGAAAATATTTACAGTCAACTGTTAATAAAATAACATGTTTAGGTCATTGAATTATTTTATTTGTATAAACTTAAGTTGAGAAAGTATTAAACGGCCTTGATAAATATTGGCCAAGACTTAAAACGACTTATTACTTAGTTATCAATAAGTTAGACTTGTAACTCACTGTAATACATACTGATGTGTTGTTATTAAGTTTATAAACAAAGTAGGCTGTAGATGTCCTACGTTGTATTTTTTTTTTTATTGTTAACTTCTAAAGACAACCTAACCTCAATGACGTAAATAATAAGCAATTAAAAATCTAAGTTGGTGAACCTGATCCCGATGGGTCACTATGGTAATAAATGGTTTGCAAACAGCTATGAATTTTTCGCTGATTATCAAGTATTATTTACATTATTTATTCCTAATTTGTGTACGTTACAATCTGTTCAATTCAGAACAATAAGCATCCCCATGACCCAATGAGATGAGGATGATGTGTATGACCTGTAAATGAGGTGTAGTCTTGTGCATACTCAGGCCGACCATTCCTGAGAGAGTATGGTTAATTGAACCCCAACCATCAAAGTACACCGGTGTAGATACTGAAGTCACGAGATTGCCTTTTGCGTATGGATGGGCTGTGAGGAAAAGAAGTGAAAATATGACAGTGCTGCCAATCTCAACACTGTGACACTACTCGTACATTTCACTACCGTGCAGTTTCTACAAAAATTTTGTAAGCTGTGGTTTATTCCGAGAAAATGTTTTCTTCATAAACCTTATAAGAAATAAATATGACCTGTAATATTGTTTAATTACACGACTAGAAATGTTTGATTTACTGTAATTACCAATTTATAACTACCTTATTCCATTGGAACAAATTTTCTACTTATGAATCACCTTTTTTACGATCGCTGTCACCGGCGTCTTCACTATAAGTCTCACTAGTCTACCTAACCGCTTCCTTTTTTTACCAGGTGTCAACAAAACTGTTGAAGAATAGCTTCTTCGTCTTTAATTTCTTTCTTTATTTTTGAATTGTGGAAAGAGAAACATCAAAGTAGTTAGCCACTCGTTCATGGCTTTTGTTAAGAGGCATTTTTGTTTAGTTTCAACTTAACAGAATTTTATTACACTGTATATTAAATTTCGGTCAGCACTGTGAATAGTCTGCCCACATTTTCGAGAAACTAACATTTCTGTTTACAGTAACAAATAGTTATATTCGTACCGTTAACCTACAAAACTGCCCATAACAGACAGGTGGAGTGTCAAATTATTTACACTCAATCTGTTCGTTGCAGGGCTAAAATAAATAGTTCTGTTTCTTATCACATGGTCAGCCAATTAAATGACTGAATCATTTAAGAACAGAAGAGGTAGAGGTGTAAAAGACACTAATCAGAGTTATCTCCTCTGAAAGTAATGAATTTCATTGTACAGCCAGACCCTTTGGTGAATGAAGTGAAGGTGTCATTTACAGATTGGAAAATATGTGCTTTTCAGAGGGCCCGGCATGCTGATAAGCATACTTTTCCATTCAGTGAGGAAGGCAATGGTAAACCACCTCACTCCTCGTTTTACTTAGTAAAACCTCTAGAGGTTCAAACCAGCCTTTCGGCTGTTGACCTAAACAACAACAACCTACAAAAGGTTCCACGATATACTGTATAGGTTATGCTCTGGGTATAGTACCAGGGCAGTCCAGAAAGTCTGTCACGTTTTGCGTTGTAGCCGCTAGGGGCGGAGCTATCGCGGCCATTTTGGTGCCGCGGCGTTTCTCCGTTCAGTGGCTATCCAGCCGTGCTAGCGAGAGGTCTGTGTCGCTCTTCGTTGTTTTTCAACAACAATTTAAAATGTGTACCGCAATTCAAAATCTCGCCAGTTGTGAAGTACGGTTGGTAATTCTTCTTACCGATTTCTTGGAATGTGGTACAACAATAACCTCTGCAAGGTATTGTGAAACACTTGAAAAGTTAAGAAGAGCGATCCAAAACAAGCGCAGAGGAAAGTTGACTGGAAAAATTCTCTTTTTGCATGACATCGCCCGACCACACACGGCAAATCGATCACGAGAAGTCCTGGATGCTTTCAAATGGGAGGTTTTCCCACATCCGCCATACATTCCGGACCTTGCGCCCAGCGATTATCACTTGTTCCTGACAATGAAGACATGGCTTGCGACGCAGCGCTTTGACGACGACGCGAAGCTGCAGGAGGGTGTGACTAACTGGTTAAAATCACAGGCGGTAGACTTTTATGACGCCGGCATTTAAAAATTAGTTC
This sequence comes from Catonia carolina, assembly GCA_035578175.1. Lineage (NCBI taxonomy): Eukaryota > Metazoa > Arthropoda > Insecta > Hemiptera > Achilidae > Catonia > Catonia carolina. Next base: position 16,550,158 of record JAQMRL010000014.1, on the reverse strand, counting down.
ACCGCTATGATAAGTGTCTTAATTTGTTTGGTGATTATGTAGAAAATAGCATTTTAGTTGCACTTTCAAATGTATATAAGTTAATAAAATTATTTTCTTGTACTTAGTTTTTTTTATATCAAAACGTGACAGACTTTCTGGACTGCCCTCGTATATAAGTTGTTATGTTTGTGTAGTGAAATTAAAGCAGTCGCGCATGCGCACTGATACTTTTCCCCCTTTATCCCTCGTTCCAAACAAGGGCAAACTCGTGACTCAATTGACTATAACCACTGTCTAGTATTCAAATCCGTATAAAAGTAACTACCGTTACTAGGATTTGAACCAAGAACCTTCGTCTCCGGAAATCAGCTGTTAAACAGGTGACTCACGGCACGGAATTTACCTCAAGACCAACCCGGTGGGTCCTATTATCAAGAGATACATTAGGATATTTTATCTTAATAAACAACCTATTTTGATGCCGTGACAACTTGTTCGTAACAGATAGGTGGAGTATTAAATTATTTTACAATCAATCTGCTAGTTCCAGGACTACAAAAAATTCTGTTTCTTATCAAATAGTCACCCAATTATATGACTGAAGTATTTAATAATAGAAGAGGCAAATGTGTAAAATACAGGGTGTCCCACGAAATATAGTTACTATATTTGAATTAATATACCGGACGTATCGCACTACAGACTGGAAACTTTGCAATATTTTTTTTTTTTTTTGGTTTAACGTCCGACTGTTCTGCAATTACTGCTAATGCAGATGGTGAAGGATGAAATGAGTTTTTGCAACGTATGAAAAATCGCCTTATTTACTAAATTTATTATGCTCTACAAGATAGGGTAGGCGCCGTGTCTGCTGAACTTCTTGGAACGTGTTTTCTCGTAAAAAAATTGTTTTTTTAAGATTGCGACTTTAATAAATGCATTTTAGCGAAAAAACGTATATAATAAAAGTTGTAGAGAATTTAAAATCCTATAACTGTTACTTCAAAAAAAATTGTATAACGCTTATTTTAGCGGTAATTATCGATTATCTGAATTTTTCTCACGAAAACGTAGGGAAAAATTTATTTTATTTTAAGATTTCAGCCTTAGTATGCATTTTACGACAAAAATGTATATAATAAAATTTATAGAAAATTAAAAGATCTACAACCTTTATTTCGAGCATTTTTCTCTACATAGCCTACAGTTCAGCCGTTCTAAGTTTGCTCCTAATCTAAACAAATAGTGACGTCACTGAGCATGCGCATTATATCTAAATGTGTACACGCTGATTAAAAAGTAACAACTAAATACTTTCAAAAGTATTTAAATACAAAATACTTTTAAAAGTATTTTTCTAAATTAAATTGTTAGGCCTACATCATATCACGACTGATGTTTTTAGTACTTTAAGTACTTATAATTTAAAAAATAGTTAACTTAATAGGAATACGACATCCACAAAGTCACGGACTCTAGCGAGCGCCCTGTAGTAGCTGGTTTTGGTTTGTTGACAGTAGGAGCAAACTTAGAGCGGCTGAACTATAGTTTAGCGAGAAAGAATAATTTTTCGTATTTTTAAGCAGCCAAACTAAGGTTGATTTTAATTTTGAATCATTCAATCGTGATTAAAATAAGGTTATGTTTTTTTTGTTTCTAATGTTTTATTACTAATATTAGGTTATTTTGTTTAATATTTGCATTGACAAGATAAATTCGTGTGAGTATTTACACCAGATTTTTTTTTTATTATTTTAAAGGATAAATTAGTTATACAACTTAATTTATTCATAATTAATCTTTCGATGTAACACTTAAAAAATAATTAGTTTATATTTCCAGTAATAGACCGACATGTAAAACGTTTAGCACCTGTTTCTTATGATAGTCCCCCTCCGAACTTTCTCTTAACAATCATATCTCAATGCTGACTTGCACTTTCTTTCAAACGTGTACAGAGGCAATGTGTAAGAACATACATGGAGGTTACTGATGTTATAAAATGTTGTTCCATGAGCCACGTGAGTCACATATGATTCATTTTAAACGGAGAGTAATTATTTTACAGTACAAGAAGTAGTTGATTTACGTTGTACGTTCAATAATGATAATCTAACGTTATTAGATACAAAATGTTATGTAATACACTTTCACTATCAACTTACAAAAGAAGGTAGAAGGTAACTAACAAACAAGTTTATAAAGATTCCGATTCTGATATATTCGGCTTTCGACAATTTAATCATTACTTTTGTTTTCACTTGGCCCGTGATATATTTTTAAATGTTTCATTTATACGCCAGGAAATATATTTCACTAAAGTTTCTTTTCCCATAACAGTCAGGTACAGTGTTAAAATATTTGGCTCAATACGAGGTGTGACTATTAAATAACGAGACTGACGTTGTAAAAAAATTATTTTTATTTTATACATGATCACTTATTGTCACCTTCAAATACACTCCTTCTCTATCCCTGCAACGCTCCATGCGAATTTTCCATTGTTGGAAACAGTGCTGGAAGTCATCCTTCTGTCAGCTCCTTCAGAACACGTGCCGCTTTCTATTTTACAGCTTCCACAGACTCAAATCTTGTCCCTTTTAATGCAGATTTCACCTTATGGAACAGGTAGAAGTCACATGGTGCAAGATCTGGTGAATAAGGTGGATGTTCTAACACTGAGATGCTGTACTTGGCTAGGAACCTTCCATATTTCGGGCCGTTTTTCCTTACTCTTTGACGTAGTTTAGAAAGTACCTCAAGGTAGTAATATTGATTAATTGTTTGACCTTCAGAAACCCAGTGAAGGTACACAATCCCATGGATATAAAAAAAAACAATCATCATTGCTTTAAATTTTGACTTACTCATTCGAGCTGTTTTGGCTTTTGGTGTAGTTCGGCTCTTCCAGTGCATGAATTGGCGCTTCGTTTCCGGATCATAAGTGAAAAACCACGTTTCATCACATGTTATTATCTTTTACCTGTTCCCTAAGGAGAAATCTGCATTAAAACGGACAAGATTTGAGTCTGTGGAAGCTGTAAAAGAGAAAGCGGCACGTGTCCTGAAGGAGCTGACAGAAGATGACTTCCACCACTGTTTCCAACAATGGAAAATTCGCATGGAGCGTTGTAGGAATATAGAAGGAGTGTATATTAAAGGTGACAATAAGTGATTATGTATAAAATTAAAATTAAATTTTTTACAACGTCAGTCTCGTTATTTAATAGCCACACCTCGTATTTTATATATATAGTGGCGACTATTTACAACACTATGGGTCGTTTGTCGCAGTCAAAACGCCATTTTTGCCTGTCTTGCCATGACTCCTCCTCCATGTTTCTTCTTCCCATGGCTCTGTCAATACCTTCCATCCATCTCCCTCTCGGTCTTCCTCTTTTTCTATTTCGCTGCGGTCTCCAGTTCCACGCCTTCAGTGGGATTCGTACGTTGCTCATTCTTCGCATGTGACCATACCAGTGCAGTTGTTTTCTCTCAATACGGTCTATTATTGAGTCTTCAATGCCCATTATCTCTCTTACTCTTATATTCGTTACCCTATCTCGTAACGTCAATCTGCAACATCTTCTCCAATATCTGTTCTCCACTGTACTGATTCTATTTTTCATGTTTTGTGTAATGGTCCACACCTCTGCCCCATATGTCACCGTACCTTCCACTATTGCTGAAAATATTCGTTTCTTTATGTCTTTTCTTATGTTGAGACTCCACAGAATTGAGTTCAGTTGACCAGTTAATGCCTTTCCTTTCACAATTTTATTAGCTATGTCTTCTTCGTCCCTTCCATTTTTTGTAAACGTCACTCCTAAATATTTATACTCTTCAACATTCTTAATGATGCTTCCGTTTACATTAAGGTCTCTTCCATCTCTTCCAATAACCAAGTACTGCGTCTTTTCCGTCTTCACCTCTAGCCCCCATTTATCATACTCCTCCATTTCTAAATGTTTTTAAATGTTTAATTTATAAGCCAGGAAATATATTTCACTAAAGTTTCTTTTCCCATAACAGTCAGGTAGAGTGTTAAAATATTTGCCTCAATATGTTAAATCTAAGCCCACAACGGGCAGCTGGAGTGTTAAATTAATTACACTCGATCTATTGGTTCCAGGGCTACAAAAATTAGTTCTGTTCTCATCACATTTTGTTGTTTAGGTCATCAGCCGAAAAGCTGATTTGAACCTTTAGAGGTTTTACTAAATAAAACGAGGAGTGAGATATTTTACCATTGCCTTCCTCACTGAATGGAAAAGCACACTTTTCAGCATGCCGGGCCCTCTGAAATACACCTGTTTTCCACTCTGCAAATGACACCTTCACTTCATTCACAACAGGGTCTCGCAGTATAAAGAAATTCATAACTTTCAGGGGAGATAACTCTGATTAGTGTCTTTTACACCTTTACCTCTTCTATTCTTAAATGATTCAGTCATTTAATTTCTTATCACATAATCAGCCAATTATATGACTGAACTATTTAAGAACAGAAGAGGTAGAGGTGTAAAAGATACTAGTCAGAGTTATCTCTTCTGAAAGTAATGAATTTCATTATACAGCCAGACCCTGTGATGAATGAAGTGAAGGTGTTATTTGTAGGGTGAAAAGCGGATTCTTTTCGGAGGGCTTGGCATGCTGATAAGCATACTCTTTCACCTCAGTGAGAAAGGCAATAGTAAATCACCTCACTTCTCGTTTTTACATAGTAAAACCTCTGAAGATTCAAACCAGTTTTTCAGCTGATGACCTAACCAACACTATGTTAAATCCAGGGCTACAAAAAATAGTTCTGTTTCTTATCACATTATCAGCCAATTAATTTTGTTTATGTCAACAGCCGAAAGACTGGTTCGAACCTCTAGAGGTTTTACTAAATAAAACGAGGAGTGATTTACCATGCCTTCCTCACTGAGTACAAAAGTATCCTATGCTTATCAGCATACCAGACCTTTCGAAAAGCATCTACTTTGCAAATGACACCTTCACTTCATTCACTACAGGATCTGGCTGTATAATGTAATTCATTTCTTCCAGAGGACATAAATCTGACTAGTATCTTTTAAACCTCTACCTCTTCTGATCTTAAATAGTTCAGTCATATAATTGGATAACCACGTCATAAGAAACAGAAATATTATTTGTAGCCCTGAACCTACCAGATCGAGTGCAAATAATTTAACACTCCACCTTCTTATGATGGGCCAATTAAATGGATGAACCATTTAAAAATAGAAGAGATGAAGGTGTAAAATACACTAATCAAAGTTATCTCTACTGAGTAATGAATTTCATTATACAGTGATACCTACCAGAGGGTGGGTGTGGGTGTGTGTGTGTGTGTGTGTGTGAAGAAAATATCTCAAGAACGGAACAACATACGAAGTTGAAACACGAAACTTATGTTAGGTATTACTAGAGGACTCGACACGAACATTTTCATCAAAATCGGTCTACCGGAAGTAGTAGTAGGCCTAATGCGTGTATTTTTTTTATTTTTTAACGATTTCCACATAAACATCTCCTACGATTTATTTTTTAAATCGCCTCATTTACTACATTTGTTATGCTCTACAAGATAAGGTAGGCGCCATATCTGCTGAAATTCTTGGGAAGGTTTTTTTAAGGTTTTTGCTGAAAAAAAGGTTTTTTTAAGATTTTGGCCTTAGTATACATTTTACGACAAAAGTGTATATAACCAAATTTATAGGAAATGAAAAAGTCTACTACTTTCATTTCTAGCATTTTTCTTTACAGAGCCTAGTTTATCGTGAAAGAGTAATTTTCAGTATTATTAAGGCAAATTAATGTTGGTTTTCATTTTGCATCAGTCACTCATAATTAAAATTATGTTTTGCTTTTTGAGGTTAGTTTTTCGTTTATTTCTAATGTTTAATTGCTAATGTTAGGTTATATTGTTCATTATTTGCGTTGGCAAGAGAAAGTCATGTAAGTGTTTCACATCAGATTATTTTTTATTTTTTATTAGCCATCGTTTAATATCGAAAGGGTTGTGTTCTCCAAGATCTCCAGATCTTACACCGTTAGACGTTTTCTTGTACGGGGTATTTAAAACGTGTAATTTTTTAAAACAATCCTCATAATCTTGACGGATTAAAGGCGAATATTGAATTGAAGGTATGTCCACACTCGTGCGCTTTCTTTTTCAACTTGCGATTCGACTTGCGATGTCGCATGTTACATCGCATGCGTTTAGAAGCATACCACCTTCCGCACTCGTTTGAAGAGCTTTATCTAAAAAAAACACATAACAAATATTTTTGAACAATACTCTAAATTAAAGCCTGTTCTTTCCTGCATTGATTGGTTTGATTTAGATTGTTTTATGTAGAAATTAATTGGAGATAGCTCCAACAATTTACGCAAAAAGTACTCATTTTTTAGCCGGTTTTCCGTTAATGTGGTTTTTAAACGTCCGTTACTCCGTCCAGGCTTTTCATAAAAATCGGCGTTTAAGTACGTTGAAGATCAGAGTTTGTTCTATAATATGAATATTTTAAAAGTTAAATCTCATGTTCCGTTTTAATATGCCGGCCATTTTTTAAAAAAGTGCTTTTTTGGTTCTACGTAAAGGTAGGGAAATGATTTTTGGATTGAACCATGCATTTTCACAACAGTAATATGTCAAGCAAAGCGTTTATTTTTTTAAATAAAAATATCGTTAAATAATTCAAAATGAGCTACGGAATGAATTGCAACAGGAAAAACACAAATGTTTGTTTTTCTAAACGACTATACTCGGAGCGGATACCGCTATAGAGCTAAGTTTCCTCTCAAGATGTTTAGAGGCTAATAGAATTTTCTATTAACACCAAATGTCTATTTCTAATTACAAATGCAAAATACGATACATGGCACAATACTGCTGTAAAAATGCATAGTTCAGTCCAAAAATAATTTTCTCATCTTTACGTGAAGCCAAAATACACTTTTTTTAAAACAAACAGCTGGCATTTTAAAATGGAACATCAGACTTCTATTTTAAGATGTTCATATAGAGATCCTCAACGTACTTAAACGCCGTTCTTTTATGAAAAGCCTGGACGGAGTAACGGACGTTTAAAAACCACATTAACGGAAAACCGGCTAAAATCTGAATACTCTTTGTTCGTAAATTGCTGTATCTCCGACTAGTTTCAACATAAAATATTCTAAGTTAAACCAATCAACACAGGATAGAACAGGCTTTAATTTGGTGTAGTGTTCAAAAATATTCGTTATGTTTTTTTGAGATAAAGCTCTTCAAACGAGTGCGGAGAGGTGAAATGGCATACCTCTAAGCATGCTACATCGCACGAGTGTGGACATAGCTATTGATTGTGAGATTTCTAAAATTGATGAGCAAACATTTCAGAAAGTGGCGAAACCTTTTGTTTTAGTAAAATTGATGTTCGAACCCCATTTCTATTCTCCTTGTTTTCCTCATCATAAAATCCATTTGATACTTGTGAGATTTTATAACAACTATGTGATAATTCTTCGAAAATCAAGAAAGATTTTTTTAATGTAATCTCAATACTTTCTCTTTATTTATTTTTTAAGAAAGTAAAAAAAAAACTCAGTAACTTTAAACCATAAATGACCAATTAACATTCCTGAAAACCGTTTTCTTATTGTTAAGTAAATTTATTATGTTAAAGAAAGGATGATTTATTGGGAAGCATGTTTAATAAAATCTATTACAGGTGACTTTATTTAACAATTACAATGTTCATGGCTAGTTTAATTCTAACCACACTTTCGATTTCACTTTCGCTGGGTTTTTTTTATTGAAAAAATCTGGTGTGAAACACTCACACAACTTTCTCTTGCCAATGCAAATAATTAACAATAAACCTAACATTAGTAATAAAACGTTAGAAATAAAAAAAATTAACCTCAAAAACATAACCTTATTTTAATCATGAGTGAAAGACACAAAATGAAAATCTAACTCAGTTTGGCTTAAAAAAACGGAAAATCACACTTTGACGCCAAACTAGACTCTGTAGAGAAAAATGCTATAAACAAAAGTTGTAGATCTCTTAATTTTCAATAAATTTTATTACATACACTTTTGTCGTAAAATGCGTACTAAAGCCGAAATCTTTAAAAAATAGATTTTTCACACGTTTTCGTGAGAAAAAACAGAAAATCGCTAATTACCGCTAAACTAAGCGTTATACAAAAAAATGTTTGAAAAAAAAGTTGTAGAATTTTAATTTTCTACAATTTTTATTATATAACGTTTTGTGCTAAAATGCATATTAAAGCCGCAATCTTAAAAAGAAAATGTTTTTACGTAAAAACAGCCTCACGCAGAATTTCAGCAAACATGGCGCCTACCCTATCTTGTAGAGCATAAAAAATGTAGTAAACCAGGTGATTTTAAAAAAAAATCGTAGGACCAGTTTTTTGAGAAAATTGCAAAAAAGTGAAAAATTATACGAATAAACTACTACTTCCGGTTGACCGATTTTGATGAAAATGTTCGTGTCGGGTCCGGTAGTGGTATGTAACTTAAGTTTCAAGTTTCAAGTTCGTACGATGTTCCGTTCTTGAGATATTCTGTTCACACACACACACAGACACACACACAGACCAATCGCTAAAAACATGTTTTTTGGGTTCAGGGGGTCTGAAAACGTATAGATCCGGTGAAAACTGGATTTCAAAAAATCGACATGAAAACAATACTTTCCTTCCTATTCCTTCCTTGCCTATATATTCATATAGGCAAGAGAAAGTAAAAATTATAATAAATTGATTTATAGAAAGAACAATGTGTTGTTTACGGTTATTTGTAGGGACATTGTTATTAGATGAGGAAAAAGTGGAAGAATTGAATAAAAATATTTTAAAATAATACAACAAAATGTAGAAATAAAGGTATGAAACACTTACACAACTTTCTCTTGCCAATGTAAATAATGAAAATATAACCTATGTTTGTTTAAGGGGAGATGGCAGATGGTTTTAACTCAAAATTTCGATTTTTGGTTTTTTATGTTTTTCAATAGTTTAGGCCTAGATCTACCAAAAAAACATTAAATTATGTCAAAAAATAATTTTTAATGAAAAAATTAAGTTTTTATCAAGTTTACACAGAAAAATTATCATGTTACTAAGAACGAATATTTTTCACAAATTTATACTGCTCGTTTTAGAGCAAAGAGAATTTTAGTTTTTAAAATATCTGCATCGCTGTTTTTTGCTTTTTCAGATGTTGGTTCAGCTTTCTAAACAACTGTTGATGGGAAATTAACTTGTTTGTGTATATTTTGTTTTTGATTTATGCCTTCTTGTTTCTTGCGTTTTTCCGTAAATTTAGATTTTTAACACTAGGTACATTTTTCTCAGAAACCAATAAACCTACCAGCCTGAAATTTTTACCACTTGATTATCTTGTATATCCACATATACCGACATTTTTACGAGGGTAGGCTGATAAGTAATGCACACATGCTTGTAGAAGACAACTAAATAAACTTCAGTAGCGCGCCTGGTGGCATGTGGAAGTACTATTTCTCCTCTACAAGCCTGCGCAGTTTGAAGGCGTTGCTTTCATTCAGTTTGTTTTGAGTAGTGGAAGTATGGCGTCGTGTTCTGGTGCTATGTCAACGAGAATTAAACAACGCGCTGTTATCGAATTTTTAACTGCTGAGAAAGTGAATCCTAGTGAGATTTATCGTCGTTTAAAGGCTGTTTATTGTGACGATACTGTTGATAGGTCTACTGTGAATCGTTGGGTAATAAAATTTCGTGATTGCCAACCTGGAAAAGCCTTAATTGTTGACAAAACACGCAGTGGACGACCAATCACTGCCTCAGACGATAATCGTCGCAAACTCATCGATGATTTGATTCAAAATGACCGGCGAATCACTCAACAGCGTATCGCAAACCAAATTGGAATATCTAAGGAACGTGTTGGCTTCATTATTGAACAATTGGGATACCGTAAAATCTGTGCACGATGGGTACCACGCCGTCTGACAGACGAGAATAAACAGCGTCGATTGGAATGCTGTGAACAACTTTTGAAGCGCTACCGTGACGAAGGAGACGACTTTCTTTTGAATATTGTGACGGGGGACGAGTCATGGGTTCATCATTACGATCCCGAAGAAAAAAGGCAGAGCGCTGAATATCGTCATCCACATTCTCCTGTTGTGAAAAAGTTCAAAACACAACCGTCCGCAAAAAAAATTCTTTTGACTGTGTTTTGGGATGCTCGCCGAGTTTATGTGACTGATTATCTGGAACGAGGGGCAACGGTAAATTCTGCTCAGTATATACAGACTCTGAAACACCTCCGACGTCGAGTTTGTCGTGTTAGAGGCAACCTGGCGCCAATAATTTTGCAACACGACAATGCTCGTCCACACACTTCGCGTGCAACTGGAGAGGCTCTGAGAAACCTGAAGTTTCAACCAATTTTACACCCTCCGTATTCTCCCGACCTTGCGCCTTGCGATTTTTATTTTTTTCCTCTACTGAAGAGAGACCTTAAGGGTAATCATTACAGCTCGGACAATGAGGTGAAGGCAGCTATTGCGTCCTGGGTTCGAGGAAAGTCGGAAGAATTTTTCAGTGACGGAATGAAAAAACTTGTTAAACGTTGGGAGAAATGTGTAATGCTTAACGGTGACTATATTGAAAAATAAATAGATAATTTGGTAGGTTAAGATTTGTACTTTAATTTGTTATTTACCCCATCTTGCTATTTCTTTTTGTTCGTCTTCTACAAGCATGTGTGCATTACTTATCAGCCTACCCTCGTATGACTTCCTCAGGTGCTCCAAAAAATAGTTATACGCAAAAAACGTAGAAATCAATTTGTAAAAATTTTTTGTTATTCGTAATTTTTAAAAAAATGGTACGGTCCAAAGATTAAATTGAAAAAATGTCAGTAGCTCGAGAAAAAACCCGACACCTATAGTGTGTAAAGTTGAATTTCCCTATCTTTTACCAATCATATGAAAAATGTACCTAAAAGTAGGAAATTTAACATTGGCGGGATACAAAGTACTTTTTTTTCTTTTTTTTTGGTTTTACGTCCGACTGTTTTGCAAATTGCTGCTAATGCAGACGGTGAGATGAAATGAATTTTTTGTAACGTATGAAAAAATGCCATGCCCGAGTGGGATTCGAACCCAAGACCGCGTGATGAGAGGCGAGCACGTTGAAGTACAGTCTCTCATTAAAGTAATACAACAAAATGTAGAAATAAAGGTGTGAAACACTCACACAACTTACTCTTACCAATGAATGTAATGAAAATATAACCAATGTTTGTTTAATCATAACTACATTCCCATCAGTTTTTCGATTCCGCGAACACCAAGAGAGTATAATATCACAGAGATTCCACTTTTAAACTAGTAAACAACGAAAAAAATCTGGTGTGAAACACTCGCACAACTTTCTTTTGCCAATGCAAATAATTAACAACATAACCTAACATTAGAAATAAACAAAAAAAATGACCTCAATATACAAAGGACGCAAAATGAATATCAACCTCAGTTTGGCTTAAAAATACGGAAAATCACTCTTTCACGCTAAACTAAGCTCTGTAGAGAAAAATTCTTTAAATAAAAGTTGTAGATCTTTTAATTTCCTATAAATTTAATTATACACTTTTGTCGTAAAATGCATACTAAGGCTGAAATCTTTAAAAAATCGATTTTTTTACACATTTTCGTGAAAAAAACAAAAAATTGCTAATTACCGCTAAACTAAGCGTTATAGGAAAAATTGTTTGAGCTAAAAGTTTTAGATTTTTAAATTGTCTACAACTTTTATTATATACACTTTTGCACAAAAATGTATATTAAGGCTACAATCTTTAAAAAAAAATTACGTGAAAACAGCTTTCCCAAGAATTTCAGCAGACATGGCGCCTACCCTATCTTGTAGAGCATAAAAATGTAGTAAATGAGGTGATTTTCAAAAAAATCGTAGAAGCCGTTTTTGAGAAAATTGCAACATACTGAAAAATCGCATGAATAAACCATTATTTCCTGTTGACCGATTTTGATGGAAATGTTTGCATCGGGTCCTGTAGTAGGCCTAGTACCTAACTTAAGTTTCAACTGCGCACGATGTTCCGATCTTGAAATATTTTGTTCACACACCAATCGCCAAAAACATGTTTCTTGGGTTCAGGGGGCATCTGAAAACATGTATATCCGATAAAACACGATTTCAAAAAATCGAAATGAAAACAATACTTTCCTTTCCTATGTATAATCATGTGTAGGGTAAGAGAAAGTAAAAAAACAAAACAAGAAATTTGCACAATCTTTCTTAAATAATTTTGTTGAAATTTAAAATTTAATTTAAAAATTGGATTAAAAATATTCAACTGAAATTGCAAGTGTATTGAAATTAAAATAGGTAAAAAAACTGGTAATTTTTTTGTAACATAATAACTTTTACTCGTTTCGTTTGGAATGCGGAATGAAAGCTAAATACAGATTACGAAGCTAACAAATTTAAAGTTGTTTAGTTTTTTTTTACCGTTTCCCCAGTTTCGTCTTATTTATTTCCTTATACAATTCAATTCCCACCATTACTGACCTTACGTGTTCAGTTCTGTTCCTTCATAATAGATATTTTGTAGTGTCTTTATCCTATTCAAGAATAAACTTTCTATTTGTTTATTATTTTTACGGTTTTGTTTTGTTTTGTTTACATTCATAATTATTTATTTGATAATGTGTTAAATAAATCCTGTTCTTATGGCAATTTTTTTCTTTAAATGCGAAATCCTTCAATGACTGAATCATTATCATTTCTCTATCAAAAAAAAGCCAATAAATTTGGCAAATTTATTCATCAGTGATAAATAAAAAATTTGGTTCAAACACCCACACGACTTTCTCTTGCTAATGTTATTGTTGTTTAGATCATCAGTTGAAAGACTGGTTTGAGCCTTCTTCTTCTCCTCCTCCTTCTCCTTCTTCTTCTTTTTCTCCTTCTCTTCCTCCTTCTTCTTCTTCTTTTCCTCCTTCTTCCAATCAAGGATTAGATTCTAAGACCTGTTCCGGCATCCACCTAGTCACCGGTCGTCCCGTATCGCACCGTCCAATCGGCCTGTAACTTCTGACCAGTCTAGGAATCCTGTATGGAGACATTCTTTCAAGATGATTGCTCCATTTCCGGCAGTAATCCATAATTGTCTCCTTCAGAGGTCACACAAATAACTCTCAACGTATATCCTCATTTCTGTACCCATCCAATCGACTTCAGCCCCTAAAGCATCTCAAGAAGCGTATTGTAGTATTAGCCGAGACAAAGAAAGAACTAGAGGATATCTTAAATGGAATGGATGAGATCATGAGAAAGGATTACTTCATGAAAATTAATAAGAACAAAACGAAAATGTTATGCAGTAGCAAGAGTGGTTTAGAAGAGACGGTAAATTTAAAAGTACGCAACGAAAAGATACAGGAAGTTGGAGAATTCTGCTATCTAGGGAGTAAAATAACAAAGGATGGTAGAAGCACAAGTGATATCAAAAGTAGAATTGCTCAAGCTAGAAAAGCCTTTGAACTGAAAAACAGCTTACTGACTACAAACATTTATTTATAGATTAGGAAACATTTCTTAAAACATTATGTTTGGAGTGTAGCATTACACGGGAGTTAAACATGGGTGGTAGGGGCTGTAGAAAGGAAGAGGATAGAAGCTTTTGAAATGTGGTGTTATAAGAAAATGTTAAAGATTAGATGGGTGGACAAAATAAATAATTTAGAGGTTTTTAGACGAATGGATGAAAAAAGAAGTATATGGAAGCATCTTACCAGAAAAAGGGATAGGCTAGTGGGGCATATCTTAAGACATCCAGGTATTGGTCTGTCAATAATGGAGGGTAATACTGAGGGAGTGAACTGTAGGGTGTTACAGGTATGTAGATACGAAATGACTTGCGCAAGATAGAACAACTTGTAGCCAGGGGGCTGTTCTTGAGATATTTTGTTACACACACACTGATCAATCTGTGCTAGTTATGTTTGGTTTCAAGGGGCCTGTAAACGTACATGCCCGGTGAAAATTCGATCAAACCAGTCGAGGGACTGATGACAAAACAACCTAATTTCAATCAAAATGCTAAATGAAAATGGTGAAATTTTTCTGGTGGACATTGATTTTGGTGAGCAACAAATAGAAATTTTCTGATTGACGCTGAACTGATTGAACAATGTACAAAAAACTGCATTTTTTATAAAATGCAAAAAAAATTCAAACATTTTCTACTACTTTAATTACACACTTTTGCTATAAAATGCATATTAAGACCACGATCATAAAAATACCATTTTTTTCTACGAGAGCACAGCGTCCCCACGAATTTCAGCACACATGGCGCCTACCCTATCTTGTAGAGCACAATAAATGAGGCGATTTTTCAAAAAATTGTAGAAGCCGTTTTTGACAAAATCGCAAAAAAGTGAAAAATTGCACGAATAAACTAATAGTTTCGGTTAACCGATTTTGATGAAAATGTTCGTGTCGGGTCCTCTAGTGGTATCTAACTTAAGTTCCAAGTTTCAACTTCGTACGTTTTTCCGTTCTTGAGATATTTTGTTACACACACACACTGATCAATCTGTCCTAGTTATTTTTGGTTTCAAGGGGCCTGTAAACGTACATGCCCGGTGAAAATTCGATTTCGAAAAATCGACATGAAAACAATACTTTCTTTCCCTATATATTTATATAGGGCAAAAGAAAGTAAAAAAATATAGTAAATGAAAGCGATTTTAAATAAAATCTTAGGAACCATTTTTGAGAAAATTAGATGTTTAAAAATTAATCATAACCTTAAAAAACCAATAAGTATTTTTCTGTTTTATTATTGGTAGAATTCCTTTTTATCCTTCAATTTTATAGATTTTATTGGAGAAAGATTCTAAACATTAACCTTCAATAATATGTGAATTAATCTAATGAACTTGTCCCAAATTCCACACTGGATTTTAGTACTTAATTGGACAACTTTAATTAGAAATTGGTGACATTTGCCTATTTTTCATTGTCTTAGAAGAACTTAACCTCGATTTTTACAAGGATTTTTTTGGGATGTTTCATTAATTGTGTGCATTACATGTTTAATGTATTTCAATGAAATCTATAATATTGTATAAACGTTTCTTCGAAGGTCACAATTTTTAAATTTCGGCTGAAAAATAAGTATTTAACCTGCAAAATACTGGATGATTTCAATGTATATTAGATTACTCTTGATAGATTTTAGGTTGAAATTTTAACTTTCGTGCTAAAATCTTCCGAATTAAACAACTTCAACTCAGTACGGAAATATTGTAATGTTGAAAATTTGGTTCTAATACCCTTTAAATACAAGAAGGTTTAAAAATCTTCCCTTCAAATCCAAAGTCCAATAAAATATTCATTCAATTTTTCGTTACCTCCGTTGTTGTTTATGTCATCAGATGAAAGCCGGGTTTGAACCTCTAGAGGCTTTATTAAGTAAAACGAGGAGTGAGGTGGTTTACCGTGCCTTCCTCATAGAGCGGAAAAGAATGCTTTTCAGCATACCAGGTCTTCTGAAAAGCATTTAAGTTTCACTCTGTAAATGACACCTTCAATTCATTCATAAAAAAATCTGGTGTGAAACACTCACACAACTTTCTCTTGCCAATGCAAATAATTAACAATAAACCTAACATTAGTAATAAAACATTAGAAATAAACAAAAAACTAACCTCAATAAACATAACCTTATTTTAATCATCAGTGAAAGACGCAAAATGAAAATCAACCTCAGTTTGGCTTAAAAATACGAAAAACCGCTCTTTCACGCTAAACTAGGCACTGTACAAAAAAATGCTCTCAATAAAAGTTGTAGATCTTTTAATTTCCTATAAATTTTATTATATACACTTTTGTCGTTAATTGCATACTAAGGCCAAAATCTTTTAAAAAAATGATTTTTCACACGTTTTCGTGAGAAAAAACAGATAATTGCTAATTACTGTTAAACTAAGCGTTATACAAAAAAATGTTTGAATTAAAAGTTGTAGGATTTTAAATTCTCTACAACTTTAATTACATACATTTTTGCGGTAAAGTGCATAATAAAGCCTCAATGTTCAAAAAAACAATTTTTTACGTGAAAATAGCCTCACCAAGAATTTCACCAAACATGGCGCCTACCCTATCTTGTAGAGCATAAAAAATTAAGTAAATGATGCGATTTAAAAAAAATCGTAGAACCAGTTTTTGAGAAAATCGCAAAAAAGTGAAAAAATACACGAATAAATTACTACTTTCGGTTGACCGATTTTAATGAAAATGTTCGTGTCGGGTCCGGTAGTGGTATGTAACTTAAGTTTCAAGTTTGTACGATGTTCCGCTCTTGAGATATTCTGTTCACACTCACACACACACACAGACCAATAGCTAAAAACATGTTGTTTTGGGTTAAGGGGGTCTGAAAACGTGCAGATCCGGTGAAAACTCGATTTCGAAAAGTCGACATGAAAACAATACTTTCCTTCCTATATATTCATATAGGCAAGAGAAAGAAAAATTGGCTTCAACAGACCGATTTTGATGAAAATTTTGTGTTGGGTTCTCTCATAGTATTTTAAGTTACAAGTTCTTCGTGCGAAATCCGAGGGTAATTTATTTTGTTCACACACGCGCACAAAACATGTATTTACCGATTTGTCTGTGTGAACACGATATCTTATGTGTGTGTTCTTATTAGTGACTTTCCGTATTTTTAAGTCCTACAGAGATTGAAAAATGTGTAGTTTCTTTGTACCAATTCTTGTGTTTTATGTAAGATATATCTGAAAGTATTGCATTCACAGCTCTGGATCAATTTTATTCAATTTTTCAGATTAAAAAACATAAGAAACAATCGTATTTGTATCTTTGTAACTACCTTTAACATTTGTATACGGCCTTACTTCACCGAGGGTACAGAGTTCTAGGTGAAATTTTTCGCTAGCCGTAACTCGCTAACTAAGCGTTTTCAGGCATATGTTTATATGAACTTTATTTCTTATTTTTAGCTATAGAATGAGATCCCAAGAGATTTATGTATAGTTTTGAATCACCCTGTATATGTACAGTTCATGTAATAACTTTGATTTTTTGGAATGGTCGGCCTAGGTCTGTACAAAACTACACCTCATTTACACGTCATACACATCATCCTCATCTCATTGGGTCATGGGGTTGCTTATTGTTCTGAATTGAACAGATTGCAACGTACGCACATTAGGAAAATTTAAAAAAACTTTGATTTTTTGTCTATAGGTTTCTTATTCCATTAACCTTTCTTCCGATTTCCTTAAATATTGAGGAAACCGACGTATGGGCCATCCTGTAGGTTGTTGTTTTTTAGGTTATCAGGGATTGCCCTCTAGAGGCTTTACTAAGTGGAACGGGCAGTGAGGTGGTTTACAAATTGTCTTATTCACTGAGTGGAAAAGTATGCTTATCAGCATGTCCGGTTCTCTGAAAAGTAACTACTTCCCACCTTGCAAATGACACCTTCACTACATTAACCAAAGGGTTAGGGTGTATAACGAAATTCATTACTCTCAGAGAAGATAACTATGACAACTATCGGTTTCATAATCATAGACACCCGAGTTTGAACCCTTGCATCTCCAAAACTATGAGTCAGATTTCAACATACTTTACATCAAAATTTAGCTCATTTTATTCTGCGTTGATCTATAATAGTCCTATATTTTTAATGTTGTTTAAAATTTGCCATATTGATGTTGGAAGACAAAAAGACCCGGTTTTTTTGATACCGCAACAAATTTCATGCGTTTAGAGGTGTGTATAAATATTTGACCGAAAAGTTTTAAATTTTAACACAACATAGACAATTGTATTCTTACAGCGTGTACGAAATTAAAAACTCATACGTTATTTAAATTTTGATTTATTAACAATATTCTGAACCCTTGCTATCTCGGTAACCGCTCGATCGTTCGGCTCGGGCAAACTATCGTTATATTCAGCGTATAAAACTTAGTACAGGTATGTTAATAACATGAAATATCGATTGGCCAATGTTGTGGTAGAATTTTTAGAATTTTGAAAAATAGATTGTGTAATGCGGGGGGTTGGGCTACTAACCATGTTGCCTGAATCTGACTGTCTACCTGAAATGCAGTAATTGCAGAACAGTCGGACGTTAAACCAAAAAAATCTGGTGTGAAACACTCACACAACTTTCTCTTGCCAATACAAATAATTAATAATAAACCTAACATTATTAATAAAATATTAGAAATAAACAAAAAACTAACCTCAAAAACATAACCTTATTTTAATCATGAGTGAATGACGCAAAATGACAATCGAACTCAGTTTGGCTTAAAAATACGGAAAATCACGCTTTCACGCTAAACTAGGCTCTGTAGAGAAAAATGCTATAAACAAAAGTTGTAGATCTTTTAATTTTCTATAAATTTAATTATATACACTTTTGTCGTAAAATGCATATTAAGACCGAAATGTTAAAAAAATCGATTTCTCACGTTTTCGTGAGAAAAAAAAACCAGAAAATCGCAAATTACCGCTAAACTAAGCGTTATACAAAAAAATGTTTGAAATAAAAGTTGTAGGTTTTTAAATTCTCTACAACTTTTATTATATAAGTTTTTGCGCTAAAATTTATATTAAAGCCGTAATCTTAAAAAAACAACGTTTTTACGTGAAAACAGCCTCACCGAGAATTTCAGCAAACATGGCGCCTACCCTATCTTGTAGAGCATAAAAAATTGAGTAAAATAGGCGATTTTAAAAAAAATCGTAGGACCAGTTTTTGAGAAAATCGCAAAAACTGAAAAATTACACGAATAAACTACTACTTCCGGTTGACCGATTTTGATGAAAATGTTCGTGTCGGGTCCGGTAGTGGTATGTAACTTAAGTTTCAAGTTTCAAGTTCGTACGATGTTTCGTTCTTGAGATATTCTGTTCACACACAGACACACACACACACACACACACACACACACACACAGACCAATCGCTAAAAACATGTTTTTTGGATTCAGGGGGTCTGAAAACGTATAGATCCGGTGAAAACTCGATTTCGAAAAATCGACATGAAAACAATACTTTTCTTCCTATATATTCATATAGGCAAGAGAAAGTAAAAAAAAACATACTCCTCGTTTTACTTAGTAAAGCATCTAGAGGTTCAAACCAGCCTTTCTGCTGATGACCTAAACAACCACAACATTCTTTACTTGTGATTAAACTTAAGGTTATATTTTTTATTATTTAAATTGGCTAGAAAAAGTCGTATGAATGTTTCATGCCAGATTTTGTTCTATAATAAAGTTTATATTATTATTATTTTATTGAGTAATGTCAAAAGTTGCCTTAATAATCGATTCGCCCAAATTGGTACGATTTATTACTTGGTTTTGTACGTTTTTAATTGCCTTCCTCACTTAAGTGAGGAAGTGTGCGTGTGGCGTGTGAGTGTGTGTGTGTGTGTGTGTGTGTGTGTGGGTGTGTGTGTGTGTGTGTGTGTGTGTGTGTGTGTGTGTGTGTGTGTGTGAACAGAATATGTCAAGAACGGAACATCGTACGAACTTGAAACTTAAGTTAGATAGTACTAGAGAACCCGACAGGATCATATTCATCAAAATCGATCCACCTGAAGTAGTAGTTTATTCGTGCCATTTTTCACTTTTTTGCAATTTTCTCAAAAACGGCTCTTACGATTTTTTTAACAACCTACATTTTTAATTAACTACATTTTTTATGCTCTACAAGATAGGGTAGGCGCCATGTCTGCGGAAATTCTTGGAAAGGCTGTTTTCTCGTAAAAATTGTTTTTTTTAATATTGCGACTTTAATATCCATTTTAGCGTAAACATGTATATAATAAAAGTTGTAGAGAATTTAAAATCCTACAACTTTTATTTCAAACATTTTTTTGTATAACACTTAGTTTAGCGGTGATTAGCGATTTTCTGTTTTTTTTCACGAAAATGTGTAAAAAAAATTCGTTTTTCTAAGATTTCAGCCTTAGTATGCATTTTACGACAAACGTGTAAATAATCAAATTTATAGGAAATTAAATGATCTACAAATTTATTTATAGAATTTTCTCTACAGAGCCTAGTTTAGCGTGAAAAGAGTGATTTTCAATATTTTTAAGCCTAACTGAGGTTGATTTTCATTATGCGTCCTTCATTCATGATTAAAATTTGGTTAAGTTTATTGAGGTTTTTCTTTTTTTATAATGTCCAGGTTATATTGTAATTATTTGCAATTCCAAGAGAAAGTTGTGTGAGTGTTTCACACCAGATTTTTACGTTTACGTTTATGTGAGGAAGGCAATGGTAAAGGTTTAAACCAGCTAGTTGTGTGAGTGTTTCACACCAGATTTTCACGTTTACGTGAGGAAGGCAATGGTAAAGGTTAAAACCAGCCCTTTCGCTGATGGTCTAAACAACATATTCATATAGCGCAAAAGAAAGTAAAAAAATAACTTGTGTAAATAATTTTACAGAACTTCATAGTATTAAATTTAAATAAATAAAGTAAAAAATTTAAAAAATAAAATTTTGAATGACTTACGTGCTTCTGTTAATACATGTGGTTGTATAACTGCTAAATTGGTATGGGCTAAACAGCTAACCGCTAGGAGGTTAAGCCAGAATCTGGAGGCCATCCTCATTAGTGGTATACTGTCCCACCTGGAGTCTGGAGTATATCTGTAACCGGAGAAAGTTACATTAAAACTCGTACCCTCACTTTTTCACATTTATCACATTTATTTCCCCACTTCTTTACTGTTTTACCTTAAACCAACATTAAAATTCTTCAACATACAAACTCTTTCTTGACTTCGATTGAAAATCACATATCATATCTAAACTACAGGTTATTAAATAATTTAATTTTTATATTTTTAGTAAAATATTAATCGATTTTTTTTAGGTAATCAATGATTTTACGATAAATTATAATGCTTTGAGTTTATTCAATACACGTATGTACCATGTTCAATACACGTCTGTTCAAGGATTTATTAGTAGTGAACGAGAGTATTAGTCTTGGATCCGTTTCTTCTTTACATTTCAACCAATAAGGTCCATGTTTGTATAATTTAGATTTCTTTCTTTTCCAAAACTCTTTCAATCTTTCATTCTCGATTGTTTTCTGCTTTCTTTTCCGCCGAGAAAACAAACCGTATGTTTAATTGAGACAGTACTTACCTAATTCTGTTGTTGTGTAGGTCATCAGCCGAAAGACTGGTTTGAATCTGTAGAGGCTTTACTAAGTAAAATGAGAAGTGAGGTGGTTTACCATTGCCTTCCTCACCAATTTATGTTTTTTCTTCTTCTTATCCTTTTCCTTCTCCTCCTCCTCCTCCTCCTCCTCCTTCTTCTTCTTTTTCTTCCTCTTCTTCTCCTTCTTCTTTTTCTTCCTCTTCTTCTCCTTCTTCTTTTTCTTCCTCTTCTCCTTTTTCTTCTTCTTCTCCTTCACCTTCTCCTCCTCCTCCTTCTCCTTCTTCTTCTTCTCCTTTTTCTTTTCCTTCTCCTTCTTCTTCTCCTCCTTCTTCTCCTCCTTCTTCTTCGTCTTCTTTTTCTTCTCCTTCTCCCTCTTCTCCTCCTCCTCCTCCTTCTTCTTCTTCTTCTTCTCCTTTTTCTTTTCCTCCTCCTCCTTCTTCTTCTCCTTTTTCTTTTACGGCTTCTTCTCCTTCTTCTTCTCCTTCGTCTTCTCATTCTCCTTCTCTTTCTTCTTCTTCTTCTCTTTCTCCTTCTTCTTATCCATCTCCTTCTCGGTTGTACGAGGGAGAACCCAAATAAACCGGACTGGGAGTGCGCTGCCATCGTAGGCGTAGTAGAGAGTTCTCCCGCTATATGGAGACAGTAGAGACCGAATGGAGACAGTAGAGTTGTTTCAACAAACAACTGCCCAGACAGCGTCAGTTTGTAAGTTGACGTTTGATAACATTGTTGTGTTTCTATTACTGTTGTCGTGTTCCGTCTGCGACGTCATTAAGGCAGATTTCAATGAACAAAGAATGTGTTTAAAATTTTGTTTCCTGCTCAAACAATTGTCAACGGAAGCTTACCAAATGCTTCAACAGGTTTCAAGGAGGATGATGAGCCGCACACAAGTTTTCGAGTGGTTTTTGGGCGCTTTAAACGTGGTGAGATGACTGTTGAAGGCCATGTTCGTTCTGGATGCCCTTCAACATCTCGAAACTATGAAAACTTGAAAAAATCGACGAGGATCGTCATTTCACGATCGACGAAATTTCTGAGGAGACACGTGTGGGCTCCAGCCCACGCGTGTCTCCTCAGAAATAGTTTGGCACGAGCTGGAGCTCGTGCCAACGGATATGATTGAGGATTTGCAAATGAGACCTGTTGCCGCTAAATTTGTTCCTGCAACATTAATTGATGTTGAAGGTATGTTGATTTCAACATACTTTGCACCAAAATTTAGCTCAATTTATTTTGCGTTGACCTATAATAGTCCTACATTTTTAATACTGTTTGAAAATTGCCATAACGACGTTGGAAGACAAAAAGAACCGGTTTTTTGCTACCGCTAAGAATTTCATGCGTTTAGAGGCGTATAACTCAAGAAGTATTTGACCGAGAAGTTTGAAATTTTAACACAACATAGCGAATTATATTCTTACAGCGAATGCGAAATTTTAAATTCGTACGTTATTTTTTTTTGTAATCCCTAATTTGTGTACGTTGCAATCTGTTCAATTCAGAACAATAAGCAACCCCATGACCCAATGAGATGAGGATGATGTGTATGACGTGTAAATGAGATGTAGTCTTGTACAGACTTAGGTCAACCATTTCTTGAGAGAGTATGTTTAATTGAACCCCAATCATTAAAGTACACCGATAACCACTGTCTAGCATTCAAATCCGTATAAAAGTAACTACCTTTACTAGGATTTGAACCAGGAACCTTCGTATCCGAAAATCAGCTGTTAAACAGCTGATTTTGGTGACGACTTTACCTCTAGACCAACCCGGTGGGTCGTACGTTATTTAAAATTTTATTTATTAACAATATTCTGAACCCTTGCTATCTCGGTAATCGCTCAATCGTTCGGCCCGAGAAAACTATAGTTTTATTCAGATTAAAAAAATCTGTTAACGGCATGTTGTTTGGCATTAAAAAATTACACAAAAAGTTGATAACTCGAAAATTTTCAATTAGCACCCTCTAGCCTGCGGTAGGGCTTGTATTTTTTTTATCTCTTAAACGGTGCATCGCAGATAAAAATTGTATAGAATATTTTTGTACCCCTTGCAAAGTACTTAAAAACCATACAGTTATCGTTGCCATTAACTTGCCGGTTCGGTGAGAAAACTCAAAAAACGAAATTTCGGCTTTTTGGGATTTGCCGTTTGCATGTTGTTCTTTCTTTACACCTTCAAAATGGGTTATTTCATCAAATTTATATTTATAGAGAAGTTCAAACTTTAAACATTAACCTAAAACTTCAAATTTTAAATTTTGAAAGTTCAAACTTTATCTTTAAACTTTCATATCTGCAAGTTTAAAAATATTGTGATCCACCCAACCCCTTTGGCGGCCGAACTTCACCTTGTGGCAAATGGTTCTGATCCACTTATGAATTCTGATCCACCTACCCCTCTGAGGCCAAGACACGTAAGCGGCGCGAAGCGCCGCTGGAGTGGCGAATGTATTAATAACGTTACTATTTCAGTGAACAGCCGAAAGCCTGGTTTGAACCTGTAGAGGTTTTACTAAGTAAAATGAGTGCTGCCAACCTCAACAGTGAGACACTGTCGATCATGTCACTTCAATATGTCGTAATTCTCATTTCTGTCAAAATCGAGATTTTGCGCTTTTTTTTTTTTTTTTTTTTTTTTTTTGGTTTAACGTCCGACTGTTCTGCAATTACTGCTAATGCAGACGGTGAAGGATGAAATGATATTTTGTAACGTATGAAAAAATGCCATGCCTGAATGGGATTCGAACCCAAGACCGCATGATGAGAGGCGAGCACGTTACCAACTGCGCCAATGCGGCCGGCTCTCAAATATAGACCCTAGCAAAATGTTGTAAGCATCAGTGCGATATAAATAAATAAATGTATCGTAACTATTAAAAATAACAAAAATCATAAATTCCGGCCGCATTAGCGCAGTTGGTAACGTCCTCGCCTCTCATCATGCGGTCCTGGGTTCGAATCCCACTCAGGCGCGGCATATTTTCATACGTTACAAAAAATCATTTCATCTTCCATTGTAAACAGTTACACCCCAACGTCGTCGCTAATGATCGTTGTATTTGATGCGACGTTAAATAAATAAATTTAAAAAATCATAAATTTTAATAATAAAAAACTCCGCTCTGTAAAATTTCTATTTTGTGGCTTACGACATATTGAAGTGGCTAAGTCGATTTTACTACTGTGCAATTGCAACGTTATTTAACCACTTGTTGCTTTTCAATTAATATACTTCGTTGTGACTGACATTTTTTCCACTTAAACTCCATTTCCTTAAAAAATTTTCTAAACGTACTAAGTTTCCAACTAAAATTTAGCCTGTCTTTCAAAACCAGTAATTTCGTTTCACATGTCGACATGACTATTTTATTGATATAACCGTTTTCTTTTTTTACCAGGTGTCAAAAAAACTGTTGATGAAGAATTATCTTCTTCACTATCTTTGACTTCCTTCTTTATATTTCGAATTGTGGAAAGAGAAACATCACAGTATACTGTAAACAATTTGAACTGACACAACTCTTGCTCTACGTGTACACACAGTTCCGCATAAAGTATATTCATAACCTATTCTTTCAACAAGGTCTACAAATTTTAATGTACGCAAATACGCCCTTATTTTAATATTTACAAACATACAAATAATTATTTAATTTTAAAATGTTGTTGTTTAGGTCAGCAGCCGAAAGGCTGGTTTGAACCTCTAGAGGTTTTACTAAGTAAATCGAGGAGTGAGGTGGTTTACCATTGCCTTCCTCACTGAAAAGTATGCTTATCAGCATGCCGGGCCCTCCGAAAAGCACATATTTTCCACTCTGTAAATGACACCTTCACTTCATTCACCACAGGGTCTGGCTGTACAATGAAATTCATTACTTTCAGAGAGATAACTCTGATTAGTGTCTTTTACACCTCTACCTCTTCTGTTCTTAAATGATTCAGTCATTTAATTGGCTGACCATGTGATAAGAAACAGAACTATTTATTTTAGCCCTGCAACGAACAAATTGAGTGTAAATAATTTGACACTCCACCTGTCTGTTATGGGCAGAATTTTAAAATATGTGTTTAATTTGTCCCAGTAACAATTTAAATTATAAATTACAAGAACTAAACTGCAAAATTCACTAAACTATACTCTACAGACGCACGCAACTAACTAAACAAATTGGTCTGAATATAATATAATTAATAGAAAATCATAGATATATGAAAACAAATTAGTCACATTATCTCATTATCTCACATTATCTCTGACAGATTATTAATAACAACAGTGAAAACAAAGCGTAGTGACCGTGCGTGAGTCGCACATTACAGTAGCGATTGTATACTTTTGTGACTGTACCATCGTTGCATGGCGAGGGGCGAAGACTGGAGTAGATAAACACCGAAGCTGCTTGTGCCAATTCGAATTGTCCAAGGTAATTGTCCAAGGTCCAAGGTATTAGCCGCTCGTGCACGGCTTTTGTTAAGAGGCGCGGAAAGGTATTTTTGTTTAGCTTCAACTTCACAGTATTTTATTGCATTGCATATTAGATTTCGTTGAGCACTG
This sequence comes from Catonia carolina, assembly GCA_035578175.1. Taxonomy (NCBI): domain Eukaryota; kingdom Metazoa; phylum Arthropoda; class Insecta; order Hemiptera; family Achilidae; genus Catonia; species Catonia carolina. Next base: position 16,524,341 of record JAQMRL010000014.1, on the reverse strand, counting down.
TGAACAGTTCGACCGCGTTTTCGAGAAATCGACATTTCCGTTTACGGTAATAAACGGTTATATTCGTATAGTTAACCTACAAAACGTTTCGCGATATACTGTATGTTCTCGAAGTGTAGTTTACGTTGTTGTGTTAGGCGAACTGACACCAAAGCAGTCGCGCATGCGTACTGATGTTTTGCTCCTTGACCCCTTGTCAAAACCAAAAGCAAAATCGTGACTCGAATAAATATAACGGGTGATTCAAAAAGAGCGCCGGTTTTTAAACGGCTGGTAAATTTTTGTTTATCGGTTGGCAACATTGTTAGACCTCATTTCTATTTCGGAGAACATTCCGATTGACGATTCAGTTGTAGTTTCTCTTGTTCGCAGTGTAGTACTCTCGCAGTCTGTGTCTAACCATGGAGAAGTTTACTATTGCGCAACGAGTGTTAATCGTCAAAACATTTTACCAGAGTGGAGAGAGTTATGCGGCTACTGTCAGGCGACTTCGCGGTACTCTAGGACGTAATGAAGCACCGAATGAATCAACAGTTCGCAGGCTCATGAAAAAGTTTTTTGAGACGGGTTCAACAGTCGACCTTAAAAGTTCTGGACGTCGTCGTTCTGGCCGAACTGAGCAGAACGTTGCGTTGGTTCGTGACAGTGTGGCTGTTAGCCCAGCAAAATCAATACGTCGCCGTTCTCAACAATTGGGTTTACGATGTTCTTCTGTACGGAGAATTCTTCGGTACGATCTCCAATATCACCCGTATAAAATTCAGTTGACGCAACATTTGAAAGTGGCAGACCATCAGAAGAGACGACAGTTTGTTGACTGGGTATTGAGAAAACGGCAGGATGATGACACCTTCGCAAACAAAATTGACGCCTTGTGACTTTCATCTTTGGGGTCATCTGAAGTCATTGGTGTATGCCAATAAACCCCGAAACATCAATGACTTGAAGGAGGAAATTCGACGGGTTATCGGGCAAATGGAAGTCGAAACTTGTCGTGCAGTAATATCCAATTTCATGGACAGAGTTGATGCTTGCCAGCGCAGTAGAGGAGGACACATGCATGACATCATTTTTCATACATGAAATCGAAAGGTAAGATGAACTTGTTGATGTATTTATTTTCAGTTTTTCAATAAAATAAATCTCTTAATTTGATATATCAAAACCGGCGCTCTTTTTGAATAACAAAACCGTTTAAGTGGAAGTGCGCCTCATCACTGAAAATGATTTTGTTTGCGAAGGTGTCATCATCCTGCCGTTTTCTCAATACCCAGTCAACAAACTGTCGTCTCTTCTGATGGTCTGCCACTTTCAAATGTTTTTTTTTTTTTTTTTTTTGGTTTAACGTCCGACTGTTCTGCAATTACTGCTAATGCAGACGGTGAATGATGAAATGATTTTTTGTAACGTATGAAAAAATGCCGTGCCTGAATGGGATTCGAACCCAAGACCGCATGATGAGAGGCGAGCACGTTACCAACTGCGCCAATGCGGCCGGCACTTTCAAATGTTGCGTCAACTGAATTTTATACGGGTGATATTGGAGATCGTACCGAAGAATCCTCCGTACAGAAGAACATCTTAAACCCAATTGTTGAGAACGGCGACGTATTGATTTCGCTGGGCTAACAGCCACACTGTCACGAACCAACGCAACGTTCTGCTCAGTTCGGCCAGAACGACGACGTCCAGAACTTTTAAGGTCGACTGTTGAACCCGTCTCAAAAAACTTTTTCATGAGCCTGCGAACTGTTGATTCATTCGGTGCTTCATTACGTCCTAGAGTACCGCGAAGTCGCCTGACAGTAGCCGCATAACTCTCTCCACTCTGGTAAAATGTTTTGACGATTAACACTCGTTGCGCAATAGTAAACTTCTCCATGGTTAGACACAGACTGCGAGAGTACTACACTGCGAACAAGAGAAACTACAACTGAATCGTCAATCGGAATGTTCTCCAAAATAGAAATGAGGTCTAACAATGTTGCCAACCGATAAACAAAAATTTACCAGCCGTTTAAAAACCGGCGCTCTTTTTGAATCACCCTATATTATTTCGGTATTTGTGAACATTGTCAGTCCGTCTAATTAGCGACTAACGTTATTATGTGAATTCTTTGTGCATTTACTCGTAGTTTAATCGAATATATTATTGAACATAACAAGAACTAGTAAATATTTAGGCCTACTAATACTTTTTATGTATTTAATTTTTTTTATTTCTAATATTTAGTACGTATTTATATCTAGTGAGTTCTAATATTATTACATTGAAAGTTGTTGCGGTATGGTAACAATGAAAAAGATATACATGAAAAATTTTCATTTCACCGTTTTCCGAAAGACGAAAACTTAAAAAAAAACACGGAAAATACTTTTTTCATTTTTCCAAATATCATGTTGTATTTATTTACATTACAATTACAGAAATTAATAATTTATGAAAGGGCTTTTGTCCAGGACACCCAATTGTTCGGAAATCGAAAAAACTATTTCACATAAATTATATTGGAAAAAAAATTATTAAAAAATACATGAATAATGATTGTAATGAAGCGATTTTGTGAGAATTTTTGATATTTTTTTAATTTATCCATATATTGTAACAGCTGTTAAAAGTGTAACAATATTATAATTCTTTATTATCATTATTATTATTATTATTATTATTATTATAAGAAGATTATTCTCGCTGTTATTATTATAGTACACAAACATAATTATTGTAATTTAATATTAGTCTTGAAAGTAGAGGGAAGAATTTAAAAACTGATTTTTTTAGCACCGGTGACGTCATTTGCTAGTGACGGTATGTACTCATAACGGCCGGTCTAGCGCGTGCCCCTACAGTCTCTTCTATTTACCACGTGGTCTCAGTTACTTTTTCAACTACTATTGTTTTTAGGTTAGGTTTAAGAAATAACAATGGATTAAAATATAAACATATAATTTATTTTTAAGTTAATATAATTACAAAATCAATCCATATAAGTTTATTTATTCAGATTTCGGTAAAACATGTTTGTCATTTTCAAGGCGGTAAAAGTTCATCCACTGAGTATCGCTGATAAATTTTATTGCTAAAATTTTTAAACATATTACCAATTGTCTCCTCTAAAACTGGTTTCACTTCTTTCGCAACATTTCTCCAATTATCATTTAAAAATACATTCATCGCATCTCCTGTAAAAAATAACAATAAAAAATCAATCAAACTTGTTTATTTTTATTATTTTTATTTCTAAAATTCAAGATCTTTTTTAAAACTGTAAATTTAGAGGACTATTTAAAATCTTATATTAAGTATACAATGCAATGTTTCTGACTTTCTTTTTGTACAACACTTCATATTTTTTTTAAATCTGGTGTGAAACACTCACACGACTTTCTCTAGCCAATTTAAATCATGGAAATTATTGTAAAATGAAAAATAACCTAATTTTAATCATGAATGAATGACACTAAATGAAAATCAACCGCTGGTTTAAAAATACGGGAAATCACTAATTGACGCTAAAATCTCGCTAATGACGCCATATCAGTAGAAAAAATGGTTCGAATAAAACTTATATTTTTTAATATTTCCTGTAACTTAAATTATAAACATTTTTGTTGTAGAATGCATACGAAGGCCGCAACTTTTTATCATAATATCTAATGTTTTACCAATTTTGATGAAAAAAATCTGGTGTGAAACACTCACACAACTTTCTCTTCCCAATGAAAATATTAAACAATATAACCTAACATTAGTAATAAAACATTACTCATAAACAAAAAACTAACCCCAATAAACATAGCCTAATTTTAATCATGAGTAAAAGACGCAAAATGAAAATCAATATCACTAGGGCTTAAAAATACGAAAAATCACTCTTTCACGCTAAACTAGGCTCTGTAGAGAAAAATGCTGTAAATAAAAGTTGTAGATCTTTGAATTTTCTATAAATTTGATTATATACTTTTTTGTCGTAAAATGCATTCTAAGGCTGAAATCTTAAAATAATCGATTTTTCACTCGTTTTCGTGAGAAAAAAACAGGAAATTGCTAAATACCGCTAAACTAAGCGTTATACAAAACAATGTTTGAAATAAAAGTTGTAGGAATTTAAATTCTCTACAACTTGTATTATAAATTTTGCGCTGAAATGCATATGAAAGCCGCAATCGTAAAAAACCAATTTTTTTATCCGAAAACAGCCTTCCCAAGAATTTCAGCAGACATGACGCCTACCCTATCATGTAGAGCATAAAAAACTTAGTAAATAAGGTGATTTTTAAAAAAATCGTAAAAGCCGTTTTCAAGAAAATCGCAAAAAAGTGAAAAATGACACAAATAACCTACTACTTCCGGTTAACTGATTTTGATGAAAAGTTTCATGTTGAGTCCGGTAATGGTATTTAACTCAAGTTTCGTTCGTTCAATGTTTCGTTCTTGAGATATTCTGTCCACACACACACGCGCGCGCGCGCACACACACACACATACACACACACACACACATACACACACGCGCGTGCGCGCGCACAGACAGAGAGAGAGAGAGAGAGAGAGCGATCGCTAAAACGTTTTTTTTGGGTTCAGGTGGTCTGAAAACGTGATGGATCCAGTTGAAAACTCGATTTCGAAAAATCGACATGAAAACAATACTTTCCTTCCTATATATTCATTCATATAGGCAAGAGAAAGTAACAATTTTGGCCATGAGAGTCCCAGATGACCATCAAAATCATTTTACCGACTGACTGATTAGTTTTTAATTTTTTTGGTGAGTGAATCCAGATGGTTCTTCTCAAGACTTTACCGTCTTACTCGAAATGGTGAATTAATATTTTATCACAGATTGATCTACAAAATCATTTCCACTTTAAACTAAATATTGCAAATTTTCATTTACATACTTCACTATACCATGATTAATTATATTACAATGAACTTAATTGTCTATTTGATACAAAAAAACAACTTACCTAATTCTTTATCCCCATCAAATAGATCCCCCATGTATATACTGGCATGTCCAATAATAAAATCAATATATATATCTGTTACATTGTAATATGTTTTTCCATCTTTCTTGTATGTATCTCCTTGAATCAAAGCAGTTGCTTCAATATCAGCTAAAGAAAAAGAAAAAATTCATAAAATTACAATAAAAACGAGAATATTTTGCACAAAACATTAAAATCTCTTAATCCCCTTCATAAACTACTTTAATGTTGAACAATTCCAAAATTTTCAGATTCAATTGAAGTACGAGGTGTGGCTATTAAATAACGAGACTGACAGTGTAAAAAAATTTATTTTTATTTTATACATAATTACTTATTGTCACCTTCAATATACACTCCTTCTCTATCCCCACAACGCTCCATGCGAATTTTCTACTGTTGGAAACAGTGCTGGAAGTCATCTTCTGTCAGCTCCTTCAGGACACATGCTGGTTTCTCTTTTACAGCTTCCAAAGACTCAAATCTTGTCCCTTTTAATGCAGATTTCACCTTAGGGAACAGGTAGAAGTCACATGGTGCAAGATCTGGTGAATAAGGTGGATGTTCTAACACTCAGATGCTGTACATGGCTAGAAACCTCTTGACAGATAACGTGGAATGAGCTGGTGCATTGTTTGGTGGAGAACCCCATGATTTGTCCTTCCACATTTCGGGGCATTTTTTCCTTACTCTCTGACGTAGTTTAGAAAGTACCTCAAGGTAGTAATATTGATGAATTGTTTGACCTCCAGAAACCCAGTGAAGGTACACAATCCCATGGATATAAAAAAGAACAATCATCAGTGCTTTAAATTTTGACTTCATTCGAGTTTTTTTTTGGCTCTTGGTGAAGTTCGGCTGTTCCAGTGCATGGATTGGCGCTTTGTTTCCGAATCATAAGTAAAAAACCTCGTTTCATCACATGTTATTATCTTCTACCTGTTCCCTAAGATGAAATCTGCATTAAAATGGACAAGATTTGAGTCTGTGGAAGCTGTAAAAGAGAAAGCAGCACGTGTCCTGAAGGAGCTGATAGAAGATGACTTCCAGCTCTATTTCCAACAATGGAAGATTCGCATGGAGTGTTGTAGGGATAGAAAAGGAGTGTATATTGAAGGTGACAATAAGTGATTATCCATAAAATTAAAATTAAATTTTTTACAACGTTAGTCTCGTTATTTAATAGCCACACCTCGTAAATACTCTATCTTAAAAATAGCAATATGTTATCATTACAAGTTATTATAGGACCTAGAAAGTCATTACCTTTCGCTTTAAACTAAATACTGTGTTGTAGTTTTCATTACAAACATCACTTTATATACGAGGGTGGGCTGATAACTAATGCGCACATGCTTGTAGAACGTGAGCAAAATTAATTTCAGAAGCGCGCCTGTTTGCATTTGGAAGTACTATTTCTCCTCTATACACTTGCGCAGTTTGAAAACATTGCGTTCATCCAGTTTTATTTGAGTAATGGAAGTATGGCGTGGTGTTCTGATGCTATGTCAACACGAGTTAAACAACATGCTGTTATTGAATTTTTAATTCCTGAGAAAGTGACTCCTGGTGAGCTTCATCGTCGTTTAAAGGCTTCGTCAATACTGTTGATAGGTCTACTGTAAATCGATGGGTGATAAAATTTCGTGATTGCCAACCTGGAAAAGCCACAATTGTTGATGAAGCATGCAGCGGACGTCCAATCACTGTCACAGACTATAATCATCGCAAACTCATCAAAGATTTGATTTAAAATGACCGGCAAATCAACAGTGTATCGCAAACCACATTGGAATATTCAAACATCGTGTCGGCTTCATTATTGCACAACTGGGGTTCTGTAAAATCTGTGCATGATGGGTACCATGCGGCCTCACAGATGAGAATAAACAGCCTTGATTGGAATGCTGTGAACAACTTTTGAAGCGCTACCATGAAGGAGACGGCTTTCATTTGAATATTGCGACGGGGGATGGTCATGGGTTCATCATCACGACCCTGAAGAAAAAAGGCAGAGCGCTGAATATCGTTATCCACATTCTTCCAATCTGAAAAAGTTCAGAACACAACCATCCAGAAAAAGACTTCTTTTGACTGTGTTTTAGGATGCTCGCAGAGTTTATGTTACTGATTACCTGGAATGAGGGGCAACGGTAAATTCTACTCAGTACATAAAGACTCTAAAATACCTCTGACGTTGAGTTTGTCGTGTTAGAGGCAGCCTGGCGCTAATAATCTTAACACATGACAATGTTCATCCACACACTACACGCGCAACTGAAGTGGCTCTGAGAAACCTGAAGTTTGAACCGATTCCACACCCTCCTTATTCTACCGACCTCGCACCTTAAGATTTTTATTTTTTTCCTCTACTGAAGAGAGACCTTAAGGGTAATCTTTACAGCTCGGACAATGAAGTCAAGGCACCTATTGCGTCCTGGGTTTGAGAAAAGATGGAATAATTTTTCAGTGACGGAATGAAAAAACTTGTTTTAAGTTGGGAGAATGTGTAATGCTTAAAGGTGACTATGTTGAAAAATAAATATATGATTTTGAAAGTTAGGAATTTTATTTTAATTATCTTGCCATTTAATAATCTTGCCATTTGTTTTTGTTTGCATTCTATAAGCAAGTCTGCATTAGTTATCAGCCCACTCTTGTAAATACATAACAAATATCAAAACAGCCCTGCATCACCTGAAGACATTTTGTTCTCTTCCTTTTAATAGGCTTACTGATAACCTCAAAAACGCTGCATTTTTAAGTTTCAAATATCACAAAACACAAATATACTTACTATAGTTTCCAGAACTTGGTCCAGTTCCTTCAATAGGTAACATAAGTATCCGTCCTTTGATATTGTATGTACTTGTCATTTTAAGCTCAGGAATGTATAACTTTAACCGAATCCTATTCTTTTCTTGATCAATTCTAAAAATGAAAAAGAAAATAATTACTATAGTAAAAGGCCATCTCCATAGTGTAGTGGTTAAAGCTTTCATTAAATAGCCTGAGTTTTGTACAGACTCAGGTTGACCATTCCTGAAAGAGTATGGTTAATTTAAATATTAAAATGGTTAAGTATTCAGAATGATTTCACATTATCTAATTTTTTTGTAAACTAGTGGCAATTTTTAGAATTATCAATCTATCATTCTGTTTTCCCCGTCCGTTATACCCAGATGTCATAAACTACAAGAGTTATTAAAAAATAGTTTTCGGATTCGTAATCTACACAAAAAGTTAGCGGGCTTAAATTGCGTTTGAAGTTCCGGTTATAATCGGAAGAGGCCCAAAACTGGAAATCAAAAAATCAGTACAAGATGCGAGACACCAGTGAACTACTGCAGCTCTTATATGCATGCGCGTGTAATGTTTGTCAATTTGATACATCCGTACAATCTGACAACGTTGGCAAACGTTCTGATTGGTCTAAACACGTGGAAAAGCAGAGCTCATCAACCGTGAAAAGCATTATTATTACGAACTTTAAGTGCTTCGATGAAGAGCAAAAACATCAATGGGTTGATAGAAGAAAGGAGAAAAGCCTGTAGTGAGCATATTTTTTGTCAATTTGATACATTCCTACAATCTGACAAGGCTGATAAACATTCCGATTGGTTTAAACACGTGGAACAGCAGAGTTTATCAACCATGAAAAGCATTTTAATTACGAACTTTAAGTGCTTCAACAAAGAGCAAAAACATTAATGGGTTGATAGAAGAAAGGAGAAAAGCCTGTAGTGAGCGAATACCGATGATGTGGGCTGCAAAAAAAGCTTCCAAAGACACTTTTTTTTTTTTTTTTTTTTTTGCGCCCTGGAGACTCCAGGAGGAGTATAGGACATGTCGTCAGATATAAAACCTGAAATACATATAAGAATCACACAATGTATCACTACTATCAAGAAAGAAATTCTTGTACGCTATAAAAAGTTTCACTGATCAAGTAATTTTTCAGATTTTTTTTAAAGGACTTCAAATCCTCACAACACTTTAAAGATTGTACAACACTTCACATAACTGTACAAGAAAAGCTCAAGCCAGCTTTATACAACATGTGGCTATTAAATAACGAGACTGACGTAAAAAATTTAATTTTAGTTTTATTCATAATCACTTATTGTCACCTTCAATATACACAATCCTTCTCTATCCCTACAATGCTCCATGTGAATTTTTCATTGTTGGAAACAGTGCTGGAAGTCATCTTCTGTCAGCTCCTTCAGGACACGTGTCGCTTTCTCTTTTACAGCTTCCACAGACTCAAATCTTGTCCGTTTTAATACAGATTTCAAATTAGGGAACAGGTAAAAGTCACATGATGCAAGATCTGGTGAATAAGGTAGATGTTCTAACACTGAGATCCTGTACTTGGCTAGGAACCTCTTGATAGATAACGCGGAATGAGCTGGTGCATAGTCTTGGTGGAGAACCCATGATTTGTCCTTCCACATTTCGGGCCGTTTTTTCCTTACTCTTTGACGTAGTTTAAAAAGTACCTCACGGTAGTAATATTGATTAATTGTTTGACCTTCAGGAAACCAGTGAAGGTACACAATCCCATGGATATAAAAAAAAACAATCATCATTGCTTTAAATTTTGAATTGCTCATTTGAGCTTTTTTGGCTCTTGGTGAAGTTTGGCTGTTCCAGTGCATGGATTGGCGCTTCGTTTCCAGATCATAAGTAAAAAACCACGTTTCACGACATGTTATTATCTTCTACCTGTTCCCTAAGGTGAAATCTGCATTAAAAGGGACACAATTTGAGTGTGTGGAAGCTCTATAAGAGAAAGCGGCGCATTTACTGAAGGAGCTGACAGAAGATGACTTCCAGCACTGTTTCCAACAATGGAAAATTCGCATGGAGCATTGTAGGGATAGAGAAGGAGTGTATATTGAAGGTGACAATAAGTGATTATGTATAAAATAAAAATGAAATTTTTTACGTTAGGCTCGTTATTTAATACCCACACCTTGTATTTAACTGTACATTAGAGTTATAAAAGAAACTAAATAAAAACAACTATGTACAATAATATCCTTTTAAACTTTCCTAGACAACAGAATTGACAAGAAATGAAATGAGGGCGTTATCTCATTCTCAAACGCACCCAACTTGCACTATGAGACAAACTAACTGTCTTCTTCCAGTGATTCTAGATCAAATTGAACTATTTCTATTAATTATTCATTATTTATAATCCAATTACTTACTTAATACTTTTTAACGTAAAATTACTGGGACCATAAACTTTGATATCTTTATATGTAGATTGTACGTTTACTGAACCTCTCCCTTGATTCATAATAATTTCAGGTAAATGAAGAGGCTCACATGATGGAATTCCTAATTCAGGTATACCTGAAACAATTTTTTTAAATAAATTTTATTATTAACAAAGAATAATAATGTAGTCGTAAACAAGATATGATGATGTTTATAAACACTTACCCTCTGTATAATTCAAAAGCGCTGTTTAATGGACAGAATGTTATTATTGTAAACAGGGGAGTCATAAAAAAACAAAGATGCGACAATAATACAGTCCTGTTGACATCCAGTCATGAAGATTTCCAGAACATACTCGGCAGTGTAGTAAAAATAGTTCTGTTTCTTATTACATGATCAGCCAATTATATGTCTGAAGTATTTAAAAACAGAAGAGGTAAAGGTGTGAAAGACACTAGTTTGAGTTATCTCCTCTGAGAGTAATGAATTTCATTATGCAGCCAGACCATATGGTGATTGAAGTGAAGGTGTCATTTGTAAGGTGGAAAGTAGATACTTTTCAGAATGCCTGGCATCCTGATAAGCATACTTTTCAAATCAGTGAGGAAGGCAGTTGTAAACCACCTCACTCCTCGTTTTATTTAGTAAAGTGTTTCTTGTTACTTGGTCAGCCAATTATATGTCTGAAGTATTTAAGAACAGAAGAGGTAGAGGGTGTAAAAGACACTAGTTTGAGTTATCTCCTCTGAGAGTAATGAATTTCATTATACAGCCAGACCATACGGTGAGTGAATTGAAGGAGTCATTTGGAAGAAGAGTGAAGTAATGGTTTTTAAAAAGGACAGGGGTATTGAGAGGACCATTACACGGGAAGGGAAGTGTTACGGCTGGTGAAAAATTTTAAATATCTAGGGGGTGAAATTTCAGACGATGTAAAGATAGATGGAGGGATAACAAAGAAGTTGCAATGAGGAAAAAATGTATACCAAGTGGTAAAATACTTGTTATGGGAAAGAAATATAACAGAGTAGGCCAAATTAATGATGTATACATTATATTGTACACCAGCAGTGCTGTATGGAGCGGAAACACAGGGGATGAATGAGAGGAATTGGAGTAGGTTACACGCAGGGATGATGAAGTTCTTAAAATAAATAAAGGGTAGGACAAGGAGAGATAGAATAAAGAATACCGAGATTAGAGCGGAGCTAAATGTGGAATGTGGAGAAAATAAGGATAAGATGGTATGGCAATGTGAAGAGAATGGGGGATGATAGGTTACCTAGAAGGATGGAAGGAACAAGATCAATAGGATGACCATGAAAAAGATGGAAGGATGAAGTTCAGATGAGTGTGGAGGGACGGAGATACAACTTGGAACAAATAGAGGAGGAGAAATGGTGGATGGACGGAAGAAGATGAAGAGGTTTGGTGAACACCCAGACCTGGCAAAAGCTGGAATGGGCACTGCTTCTTTATTTATGTATGTAAGGAAAATACAGTTTAGTGAAAAATAATTGAACATTATGGGAATTTAGATAAAAAAATAAAATAGATAATTTTGTCAAAGTGCTTTTATAATTTTTTGGTTACCTTTAGCTAGGTGAGGTCTTAACCCTTCAACTGAACTCTTAATACAGTCACTTAACTCTGGATCACTTCTGCTGCATATTTTTATATAAGGAGCTGAAATCAAAAAAATATATAAAAGTTTAACTCTAAAAATATCAGAATAACTTTTCATGTCAAAAAATACACGTTAAGTCATAATCTATGTTAATATTATAAAGACAAAGTGTTTTTTTGAGCAGGTTAATTACAAAACTATTGAACAGAATTCATTAAATTTTGTCAGCATATTTGTATTTATATTCACAGCAACATTTTATTTTTAAATTTTCAAAAATGATAACCGTAAAGGCCCCAATGAAGATTTTCATAAAAATGTATGTGTGTGTGTACATGTGAGTACGTATTGCTGTTGAAGTAGATGAAGGGGTTGATGACGGGGAGAAATGTATATGGAAGAATTTATTAAAACAGGGTGTGTGTGTATCCGCTTGCGTGCATGCGTTGGAGTATACTGTCGATCTAGCAGCTACACAATTTCTGTTGCATATTTATTTTAAAAAAGTTGATTACACATATTTCGCATGCGAAACTGCACGAGGTGTGTTAGTAAAGAGTTATACGGAAACGGAAAATTAGAAAAAATAACAGATTTTAGTGAAACAATGAAAAAGATTTGAAGTGCTCAGGGGAAAACATAACTGCTCTTTTTCATTTTTATTTTATTAGCCAGGGACGTATCCAGAAGGGGCAAAGTGGACATTTGCCCCCCCCCGAATATTTTACATTTGCTCCTAAAATATACTTAAGAAACAATAAAAATTCTTTGATAATAGTAAAAAATATATATTTTGTAATCATTTCAATAATTCATTTCATTTTTTACATAAACAATGGAAAAAGGGTCTATTTTTAAAAAAACACAGATACACATTAGATCGAACGGCCACCGCTCGCAGAGTTCAGTTGAGTTGAGTGAAATGGACTCAGCTGACAAAAACGAACCCGTGTTTTTCTATGTCTGGGTGGACATATGAAGTGTAGCGGAATAAGCGGAGTTGCTGGGTTCAACTCCACTCAGCTTTGTTGCTGTCTTAGTTCGTTTTGAAAGCTGACTACGCTTCCCCCACAAATCGATTTAGTGTGTTTTCTGACAAAATGTCTGCCGACTCGCATGGTTTCAGTGAGTGAAGTTCTATACAATTCTATTCCATACCAGTTTATCTACTTCGAATTGGAGATTGAAGAGCAACTAATTGAATGTGTTTGAAAGGTCCTGTACAATGAATCTGACGAAAAAACAATGGACTCTCAATTAACAGGTTGACTTTCAAGGCAATTTTTGCAAATTTGCATAAAAACCCCATACCTATTTTATGGTTTCTTTGTTTTTTTTAATTAATTTTCTTTCAATTCTAGAGTGTTGTAAGGCTTAAATTTTTCTGGCGCTAATTTTTAGGTGCGAGACTGATCAGGTACTCATGAGTAAAAAAATTAACAAATTTACTATGGAAATCTGATGTGTGTCTCAATTAAATTTTACTTGTATTTCTATAAAATATTATATGTATTTTATAAATAATTTACTTTTGGCTATTTTTCAATAAAAAACTACATACATATCGATAATGCGTCTCTCTATCAAGCAATTGTTCGGGGAGTGGTAAACTTGAGTACCAGTTGTCTACATAGAGGCATCGACCAGAGTCAACTTTTACAACGAAAAAATATTGTAATATGAAAATTATAAAATATTAAAAAAAGAAATGATTTTTCATTATATAATATTATTAAAACATGTTAATTAATGCAATAATAAACTGTAATAGTAAGCTGTCAAGTTTCACCGACTCATTTTTGACTCGATCGGATCTAGTGAATTACAAACCATAACTGGGGAAATGGTTTTTTGAACTCATTTCTAACAGCTCAGTATATGATTCAATGCAAACGAGCATCTAATCCGTCTCACGATTCTATTAAAAAAACTATTACGTGAGACGTGTACGTGTCTCATGGCAGTCAACCTGTTAAGTGGTTCAGTCATTTAATTGGTTTTCCATGCGATAAGAAACAGAGCGTTTTTTTGTAACTTGTGATTATAATTATGAAAAATGAGCATTAATTTTTTTTTGTTTCAGCGGACTGGTTAAAGAAACCATGCAGACGGAAAGATCCGAATGTGAATACATGTCTGAGAGATACCTTTCAAAATATGTTCCCATATGTGGCTAATGGTAAGTGAATTCAAATGTTATTTAATCAATGTTTAGTTGAGAACTTCACAAGTAATTTGTGGCAATTTTCAAAAAATGACTTTTCATTAGACTAATAATTTCCACACCTCAGTAAGTGTAGTGCAGAGGAGAGATAAAACGTAAGCAAACTTTTAACATCTTCTAATTTTTTTCAGCATATGTCAAATTTTTATGTTTCAAAATTTCAAAGTTCTACAAAAGTCTGTAATTTCACACATTGTATACTTCGACACAGCTCTTGGCGAGGCAAAATGATATGGTGTAAGTTAGCTTGTTTGCATTCATTAACATTGCGCTATTTTCATTTTCTTTATTTGTCATCAGTCTTTCAACTGGTTTGATGCAGTTCTCCAAACTGTTGTATCTTGCGCAAGTCGTTTCATATCTTCATAACTGCAAAACCCCACATCTTTTGTAATTTGCTTTATATATTCTAACTTTTGCCTCCCCCTACAATTCACTCCCTTAATATTACCCTCCATTATTGACAGACCAATACCTGGATGTCTTAACATATGCCCCACTAGCCCTATACCTTCTTCTGGTAAGATGTTTCCATATACTTCTTTTTTCATCCACTCGTCTAAGAACCTCTAAATTACTTATTTTGTCCACCCTCCTAATCTTCAACATTTTTCTATAACACCAAATTTCAAAAGCTTCTATCCTCTTCCTTTCTAAAGCCCCTATCACCCACGTTTCACTCCTGTATAATGCTACACTCCAAACATAATGTTTTAAGAAATTTTTCCTAATCTATAACTCAATGTTTGTAGTCAGTAAGCTGTTTTTCATTTCAAAGGCTTTTCTAGCTTAAGCAATCCTACTTTTGATATCACTTGTACTTCTACCATCCTTTGTTATTTTACTCCCTAGATAGCAGAATTCACTAACTTATTAGAATTAGTAACTTATTACTAACTTATTAGAATTCACAAATGTTTTCGTAGCCTACTTTTAAATTTCCCATCTCTTCTAAACCACTATTGCCGCTGCACAACACTTTATTTTGTTCTTATTAATTTTCATGAAGTAATTCTTTCTCATGATCTTATCCATTCCATTGAAGATATCCTCTAGTTCTTTCTTTGTCTCGGCTAATACTATATCATCGGCGAATCTTAGCATTTTATTGTTTCTCCTTGAATTTTTATTCCTGTGTCAAAATTTTCCTTCACTTCATTTATAGCTTTTTCTTTATACAAGTTAAAAAGTAGTGGCGACAATGAACATCTTTGAAATACACATTTTCTTACAGCAGCCTCTTTTTCGTACCCCTCAATTCTCAAAACAGCCGTTTGATTCTTATACAGACTGCAGATGACTTTCCTTTCTTTGTATTTAATTCCTAGCCTTTTCAAAGTTTTATACATTTTAAAACTATTTTTTAATTTATTTTAATAGAATATAATAGAAAAGAATAGAATATTTAAAAGAATCAAACCATCAAAGTTCTACTGTAACTCCAAAACATGCCATTACGGCAATAACTTAAAAAACACTCTCTGTAAAACAACTTGATATCTACGGGTTTCACTTTTTGACTCCAGTAGCACCAGTGAGAGTCAGATTATTTACACTCAATCTGTTTGTTGCAGGGCTAAAATAAATAGTTCTGTTTCTTATCACATGGTCAGCCAATTAAATGACTGAATCATTTAAGAACAGAAGAGGTAGAGGTGTAAAAGACACTAATCAGAGTTGTCTCCTCTGAAAGTAATGGATTTCATTATACAGCCAGACCCGGTGGTGAATGAAGTGAAGGTGTCATTTGCAGAGTGGAAAATATGTGCTTTTCAGAGGGCCCGGCATGCTGATAAGCACACTTTTCCACTCAGTGAGGAAGGCAATGGTACACCACCTCACTCTTCGATTTACTTAGTAAAACCTCTATAGGTTCAAACCAGCCTTTTAGTTGATGACTTAAACAACAACAGCACCAGTGACTGTAATTTTTTTAATAAAAGGAACTACTATTCATGAAAACAAACTTATTGTAGGCACCCACTGTAGCGTAGAGGTGGCAAACTAGCTTACAACACGGAGGTCCTGGGTTCAATTCCTGGTAAGGGTCTGGAAATTTTCACAAGTTAAAACCCACCGTAACCCCATGGCTTGATGTCCTAATATTAGGACATCAAGATTTTGACTAAAAATGCCGCTGTCGTCTTTTTATTGGTACGTTGACTAAAATATTCATAAAATTTTTATTTTTTTCTCGCTTTTTAAAAAAACATGAAAATAATCTGTAAGAAATGTAGATTGAAAAAATACATATAGTTTTTTTATGAATTTAATTGATTAATACTGATTAAAAATACTAAAAATTGGATTTTTAAATATTTTATCGCAGTATTTTTATTTTTTACAATACATAAATGATTTTTTTGTAATTTTTGCACAATTAAATTGTGTTTGAAGTGATATAAGTGAAATTGAGTAACATAATTTTTTTTAAATTAAAAAGGAAATTTCCACAAAAAATGATTACGTATCATTTTATTTTTAAATTGCAAGAAATGTGTTCCAAGTTGAATGTCATACGAGATCAATTCATTATGAACAAAACAACAAAATCATTAAGATACATTAAAAATTAACCATGTTATGGATAGATATATAAAATGCTACAAATTGCACAAAAAAGTCGGAATTTTTCGGTAGGAATTTTCAATATTCTCCTGGCACTGTAACGGTTAAAATAACACCTATTATAAATTTGTATTTTAAAAAATCTGGTGTGAAACACTCACACAACTTTCTCTTGCCAATGCAAATAATTAATAATAAACCTAACTTTATTAATAAAATATTAGAAATAAACAAAAACTAACCTCAAAAACATAACCTTATTTTAATCATGAGTGAATGACGCAAAATGACAATCTAACTCAGTTTAGCTTAAAAATACGGAAAATCACGCTTTCACGCTAAACTAGGCTCTGTAGAGAAAAATGCTCTAAACAAAAGTTGTAGATCTTTTAATTTTCTATAAATTTAATTATATACACTTTTGTCGTAAAATGCATACTAAGACCGAAATGTTAAAAAAATCGATTTTTCTCACGTTTTCGTGAGAAAAAAAACAGAAAATCGCAAATTACCGCTAAACTAAGCGTTATACAAAAAAATGTTTGAAATAAAAGTTGTAGAATTTTACATTCTCTACAACTTTTATTATATAACGTTTTGCGCTAAAATGCATATTAAAGCCGCAATCTTAAAAAGAAAATGTTTTTACGTAAAAACAGCCTCACGCAGAATTTCAGCAAACATGGCGCCTACCCTATATTGTAGAGCATAAAAAATGTAGTAAACCAGGCGATTTTAAAAAAAATCGTAGGACTAGTTTTTGAGAAAATCGCAAAAAAGTGAAAAATTATACGAATAAACTACTACTTCCGGTTGACCGATTTTGATGAAAATGTTCGTGTCGCGTCCGGTAGTGGTATGTAACTTAAGTTTCAAGTTTCAAGTTCGTACGATGTTCCGTTCTTGAGATATTCTGTTCACACACAGACACACACACACACACAGACACACACACAGACCAATCGCTAAAAACATGTTTTTTGGGTTCAGGGGGTCTGAAAACGTATAGATCCGGTGAAAACTCGATTTCGAAAAATCGACATGAAAACAATACTTTCCTTCCTATATATTCGTATAGGCAAGAGAAAGTAAAAATGTACAAATTAATGCCGAATATAAAATGAAATTACATCTGAATAAAAAAGCTAGACAAAAAGGTCACTATTGAAATCAGTTTAATTTTTACTGTCAGAAAAGTCAAAAATGACATGAGACGCTGATTTATGTCTCCGTGTTTCTGGTTATACGAATCAAGACACAAAAAATGTCTCACAGCAGTCAACCTATTAATATTTTGATTGTGTTTTTGGAATCTCCTGGTTGTAGTTAGCAAAAAATAATACAAGGTGTCTACCATTACCTTTTTTTGATATGGAGAAAGTTCCCTTATAATATCATCAATATCGATACAATAATTTTACAGTTCTTCCCTTCACTTTTGTAAAAAAACCATTTAACTTACCTAATTTTTGACATTTTTTTTAGTTATGTACTTACTTAAAATATTTGAAAGAGTGAGTAAATTAATTAAATTCAATGAATTTAACATAGTATTTATATTTTTAAACAGTAAATAATTTTTTACATTGACATGTCCTATAATCAGGGGCGGTTTCAGGGAAGGGGCCATGGGGGCCATGCCCCCCCCCCCCCGAAATACTAGGAAAACTTAGTTTAATATTTTCTATAAGCTATTATTTCTAACAAAACTGAATCCCAATACTTGTACCTATCAATTAACAATAATTATTTTAGTATAAAAATGAGTCAAACAGAAAGTATCTATTTTTAAATAGTATTAAGATAACAATCAGTGTCAGTAGTCAAAAGCCACTCGCATCCAGTCAGCACCTTGAAAATTTCTCTATGAATTAAAATTGTGGTTACAGCAATACAGCATAAAAGAGGACTTTTCAATGACTCAATTACAAACTACTTCTCAATTACTCTGTTTTTGGAGTCTTCTGGATACAGTTAACCAAAAATGATATAAAATAATTTGTTTCTCGTTAAAATAACATCAAATTTTATTGTAGCAATAGAAGAAAATAAAAAAAAAATGTTAAAATATCTAACAATTCAAAAAAATGATATAAACACCGTAAATTAATAAAAATTTATACTTACGTATTTTATTACTTTTTGAACCCGTTTCTACTTTAGTCCGAACAAATATCGGAAGTAATAAAAAATATAATATAATATAAAACATATTCCGTATATTTTTACTGAACATAATTCTAATAGTGTATTAACAATTGTTCATCTGACAGAAATACAACTTTAATTACACATATTTATAACCTAACCTTAAAGAAAACCTAAATTAACTTCTACCACTAATGTAAACCTTATATCTGAATGACATCAGAATTAATTAAAATAATAATCTTGTTTATTAATTGCTGATTTATCATTTTCATTTATTTTTTTTAATTAAACAAAAATATAAATTATGTGAATTCAGCGAAATGATGAAATTATTTCTGTTGTAATTCATTATTTATGTTTCATATCCTAATTCCTTTATGTAGATTTGTATTAATAAAACAAAGGTATTATATATTGTAAAATTTCTTTAAATAATTACATTATTGTTGTTATTATTATTTAAAAATATAAATTTGTCTTCCTTTGTATTGATGACATAGGCTATATTTTTCCTTCCATATATTAAAAAAAAACAAATTGAAATACTTTCAAGGACTGAATGAACTTCACCTTGCTATTTATAATATATCCTTATTAAATTACAGTATGGGTAAAGAGGAAATTTTCCCATAATAGGCAGGTGGAGTGTTAAATTATTTGCACTCGATCTGCTAGAGTTCCAAGGCTACAAAACAAATAGTTCAGTTTCTTATCACATAGTCAGCCCAATTATATGATTAAAGGATTTAAGCGGGTAGCCTACCCAAAAAAATTTTTTTTATTTATTTTACTTTCTCCTGCCTATATGAAGGAAAGTATTGTTTTCATGTCGATTTTTCGGAATCGAATTTTCACCGGATCTACACATTTTCAGACCCCCTGAACCCAAAAAATATCTTTTTAGTGATTGGTCTGTGTGTGTGTGTGTGTGTGTGTGTGTGTGTGTACGCGCGCGCGCGTGCGTGCGTGCGTGTGTGTGTGTGTTAGTGTTAGTGTGTGTGTGTGTGTGTGCGCGCGCGCGCGTGCGTGCGTGTGTGTGTGTGTGTTTGTGTGTGTGCGTGTGTGAACAGAATATCTCTAGAACAGAACCTCGTACAAACTTGAAACTTAACTTAGACACCACTACCGGACCGGATACGAACATTTTCATCAAAATCGGTCAACCAGAAGGAGTAGTTTATTTGTGTAATTTTTCACTTTTTTGCGATTTTATCAAAAACCGGTCCTACGGTTTATTTTAAAATCGCCACGTTTACTAAACTTTTTATGCTTTACAAGATAGGGTAGGTTCCATGTCTGCTGGATTCTTGGTGACTCTGTTTTCACGTAAAAGAATTGTTTTTTTAAGATTGCTGCTTTAATATGCATTTTAGCGTAAAACTGTTACATTGTTCATTATTTGCATTGGCAAGAGAAAGTCGCGGGAGTGTTTCACACCAGATTGTTTATTTAAAGGAGAAGGAAGCTCATATTTAAATTAATTATTGCAGACATTAGTTATTTTAGAAAGCCCATAAGTCTAACTTTTAAGAACTTTAATATAAAATGCACACTTTTGTCTTTTTCAATAAAAGCTACTTGTTTAAAAAAAAAATTGTAAATTTAGTCTAAAGGTGTTCTGAAGTAAATTGGAGTAGAATGTTACGTGTTTTCTGTAAAATACGTTTGTAAACCAACAAAAAATTGTTTTGAATAGTAGTATTCACTTATTTATTTATTTCACTTTTTTTAGTATTGACTTAAATAGCTTTTCGCAATAAAAAAAATTGAAATTCTTAATTTTAAGAAAGAAAAATGTTGGTTTTTCAGGACTACTCATGTTCTTCGTTGTCTTCACAAACAGTAGTTAACTTCCTTAAAAAGATTTTTGCATAGCTACTTCCACTAGAAAGTAGAGTTTCAGCTTCAAAAGATTATCCACTTTCATTTTTTAATGGTAATTTCCCACCAGTATATATAGACAATGAACCTCTCACAAAAAGATACGGTCAAGTATCTCTGTCTGACTTTTGATAAACGACTAACTTGGAGCACACATATCAAACGGAAACATTTATTACTGAATTCCCGACTTAAACTTCTATATTCCCTACTTCATAAACGATCAAAATTACCAATGGCACAAAAATTATGCATATATTGTTCTCTTTTGAAATCTATATGGACCTACGGGTCCCAAATTTACGATTCAACCAAACCCTCTAACTTGCAACAAATTCAAGCATTCCAGTCAAAAACATTACACCTTATACCAAAAGCACCTCTTTACGTTACTAACAAAACCTTACATACAGATTTGAAAACACCACTTGTACAAAATTCCATTGAATACCTATACAAACGCTTTCACGACAAGTCACACGAACACGAGAACCCCCTGGTGCATTCACTTTCCACCTTCCATTTACCTGATAATCCCCCTAGACGCCTTAAAAGACGCTGGAGTAGAGACCTGCTAATTTGATATACAAATTTCATTCTTGGGGAGGCACCAATGGGGACCCTACCACTCTCATGCCTATCATATCATTTACATTATTATCTTAATCATCACATTTGCTTGTAGTAAAATTTTACAGTTGTAAATAAAGAATTAAAGAGAAAAAAAATTTAATTAGAAGGAAGCACTTTATATCCTTAAGGATATCCTTTATATCCTTTTCCTTTTATATCCTTTTCTTAGTGTTATATTTTATTAGTTACGGAAAGCCAGACTTATGTGATTTTTGTAGGGATGGTGATTTACATTCTGTTAGTCCTAAAATGAACTAAGAAAAAAATGTAAAATTTTGACTTATCGGCTTTCTGAAATGACTGATTCAATTAATATTTAAAAAAAAAAGTTGTAAGAAGAAAATTCATTTGCTAAGCATCATTAGACATTACAAACTTATAAATTTCTTATAAATCACTCTCACATCTGTTTCACATAATTATATTTCTTTGTTATGATGATGTTGGGTTGATTTTTTTTGTCTTGAGAGGGAGCTTGTTAGTCTATTTTCTTAAAACCTCTTCTTTCCTCCTCATTTTTGGATAATTTTCAGTTATGTTTAAGTCCTTTAAGTCACTTTATTTTCCTGGATCCATTTATTTGGAGTCTTGTACTGAAGTTAGTAGTTTAGAACCTGTTTACTGAGTCTTGCCTGCAGAGGTGCCCATAAAAGGAGACTCTTCTTTTTCTCATTTTGTCAGTTATCAAATCATTTTCCTCATAAACTAGATTGTTGGGGACATAGGCGTAGCCATGGTGGGGCGCTTAACCCCCTGGCTTATTTAGTAAAACAAAACATTTTAGGTCAATAGGAATAGCTGGGAGAGTTAATTAAACCACAGCCATCAATGTACACCGGTAAACAATTTCTTCTTCTTCTTCTTCTTCTTCTTCTTCTTTAGATTCCTATTCGTTCTGGATGTTGGCCACCATATTAACAATCTGAACCTTATCCACTGCCGCCCGAAACAGCTGTGTTGTCGTTTTCAAGTACTACATTCTCAGATTTTTCAACCAAGAAAAAATACGTCTTCTCCCCTTGCTAAGTTGTCCACGTATTCTTCCTTGTAATATAGATTGTAGTAACGAATATTTTTCTTGTTGCACAATATACGCCCCAAATACTCAAGCTTCATAATTTTTATCATGTTCATGACTTCTTTTGATTTTTATATGCAACTCAATACCTCCTCATTAGAGACACGATCCATCCAGGAGGTTCTCACCATCCTTCTGTAGAACCACATCTCAAATACTTCTTTTACTCATGAAATCATTAATCGTCCAAGAGTCCACGCCATAAAACAGATCGAGCAAACATAGCATCGCAATAGTCGCATTTTTGCATATTCAGATCGTGTGTTTTGAATACTTTACTCATTCCATTAAATGTCCAACGAGGTGTTTCAATGTGTATTCTAATCCCTTGAGAATTATCCCATCTACCATTCAATGAAGTTCCCGAATATTTATATGTCCTAACACTTCAATATTGTGATTTTTTTATCGTAAGACTGCAATGTGGTTGATAAATTTTACTAATGTAATTCCTCATATATTTTGTACCTGATAGTTTGCTGAAAATAAGGCTGGTGTAAGAAAAGGTGTATGACAAGTATGTTTATTGTCACCACTACTTTTTATCTTGTATATAGAAGAGGCTATAAATAAAGTGAAGGAAAAATTTGGCGCAGCAATAAAAATTCAAGGAGAAACAATACAAATGCTGAGATTCGCCGATGATATAGTAGTATTAGCCGAGACAAAGAAAGATGCAGAGGATATCTTAAATGGAATTGATGAGATCATGAGAAACAATTACTTCATGAAAATTAATAAGAACAAAACGAAAGTGTTGTGCAGCAGCAAGAGTGGTTTAGAAAAGATGGGAAATTTATAAGTAGGCAACGAAAACCTACAGGAAGTTAGGGAATTCTGCTATCTAGGGAATAAAATAACAAAGGATGGTAGAAGCAAAAGTGATATCAAAAGTAGAATTGCTCAAGCTAGAAAAGCCTTTGAAAAACAGCTTACTGACTACAAACATTGTATTACAGATTAGGAAAAATTTCTTAAAACGCTATGTTTGGAGTGTATCATTATATGAAAGTGAAATATGGGTGATAGGAGCTGTAGAAAGGAAGAGGATTGAAGCTTTTGAAATGTGGTGTTATAGGAAAATGTTAAAGATTAGGAGGGTGGATAAATTAAGTAATTTAGAGGTTCTTAGACAAGTGTATGAAAAAAGAAGTATATGGAAACATCTTACCAAAAGAAGGGATAGGCTAGTTGGGCATATCTTAAAACATTCAGGTATTGGTCTATCAATAATGGAGGGTAATATTGAGGGAGTGAATTGTAGGTGGAGCAAAGGTTAGAGTTTATAAAGCAAATCACAAAAGATGTAGGGTGTTACAGGTATGTAGATATGAAACGACTTGCGCAAGATAGAACAGGTTGGAGAACTGCATCAAACCAATCGAGAGACTGATGACTAAAAAAAAGCTTGCTCTTAATTTTTGTTATCACTGCAATTTTTATACCAGAGTTAGAAGCCAGCCCCCTGACATTCAGAAGACAGGCTTCAATATGCCAATTATAAGTTGCACAACATTAGCGCAGTTTGGAATGAGAATATCGGCACAAAAATCAAAGATTATGGCATTCAAGGATGATGGCCTCTTCACTCAAAAATTATATTTGGCAACTGAACTGTAAAACAAGTTCGAGATTTTAGATATTTAGGATACAAAATTTTCTATGACAAAGATGACGTGAGTGAAAAACTGGCCAAATTCAGTGCTGTATGCTGTTCTATTTGCAGGACAATAGGAAAGAAAACGAGACAGGACAACCAAATGAAATTTTATAGAGCAATGGCTATACCACTCATAACATATGGGTGTCATAAAAGAGGAATGAATCTTGTATCCAGGCTGTTGAAATGAAATTTTTGCAGGAAGTCAACGGTTGTACCTGTTTAGATAGAGTATGTAACGAAGCTATAAGCGCTGAATTAAATGTTAGTTACTGTGTGAAATGTTAAGAATATTTATAAGAGAAACTGGTCCAATCATTTACTTTGCATGCCAGCATACAGACTTTCTCTACGAGCATGGAAATATATAACTAGAGGGAAGCAAGGTTTGGGAAGACCTACAAAGAGATGGATGCCAGAACAGGCCATTGAACCTAATCCTTGACAGATAAGAGAAGGAAAAGGAGAAGGAGGAGAAGAGGAGGAGGAGGAGGAGGAAGAATATGAATTCGAAATATGAAATCTGAAAATATGAAAAATATGAAATCCGAAAATCAATTGTTAAACAGTTGATTCATGGTGACAACTTGTTATGAATACAAGCTGATTAAAAATATCAGATGTTCTTAGCTTACGGGTAACAAATGACGAGGATGGTTGTTAGCTTAGCTAACTGAAGATGACTTCCAGCACTGTTTCTAACAATGGAAAATTTGCATGGAGCGCTGTAGGGATAGAGAAGGAGTCTATATTGAAGGTGACAATAAGTGATTAGGTATAAAATACAAATAAAATTTTTTACATCAGTCTTGTTATTTAATAGCCATACCTCGTACACTGCTTCAGTCCCATAGGTTTTTTACCCATGACATTTTTCTTTGACCTGGGTAATATTTACCAGTTATTTAGACTTACATGATCTTCTTCTGCCCATAACGGACAGGTGGAGTGTCAAATTATTTACACTCACTCTGTTCGTTGCAGGGCTAAAATAAATAGTTCTGTTTCTTATCACATGGTCAGCCAATTAAATGACTGAATCATTTAAGAACAGAAGAGGTAGAGGTGCAAAATACACTAATCAGAGTTATCTCCTCTGAAAGTAATGAATTTCATTATACAGCCAGACCCTGTGGTGAATGAAGTGAAGGTGTCGTTTGCAGAGTGGAAAATATGTGCTTTTCAGAGGGCCCGGCATGCTGATAAGTGTACTTTTCCACTTAGTGAGGAAGGCAACGGTAAACCACCTCACTCCTCGTTTTACTTAGTAAAACCTCTACAGGTTCAAACCAGCCTTTTGGCTGATGACCTAAACAACAACATGATCTTCTTATTTGCCCATAACAGGCAGGTGGAGTGTTAAATTATTTGCACTCAATCTGCTAGTTCCAGAGTATAGTAATAGTTCCAGAGTATAGTAATAGTTCAGTTTCTTGTCCTTGGTAAGCCAATTATATGACTGAAGCATTTAAGAACAGAAGAGGTAGAGTGTAAAAGGCACTATAAAGCTCTTCACGATTGATGAGCTCTCCTGTTTCACACGTTTAGATCAACCAGAACGTTTGCCAAATTGTACGAATGATTCACCCTGACTAACATTATGCGTGCATGCGTATAAGAGTTGCAGTAGTTCACTCGTGTCTTGCATCTTGTACTGAACACATCGATTATAGAGCGCATTTACATGCAATACTTTATAATGTGTTGTTGTTTAGGTTATCAGCCAAAAGGCTGGTTTGAACCTGTAGAGGTTTTACTAGGTAAAACGAGGAGTGAGGTGGTTTACAATTGCCTTCCTCACTAAGTGGAAAAATACGCTTATCAGCATGCCGGGCCCTCTGAAAAGCACATATTTTCCACTCTGCAAATGACACCTTCACTTCATTCACCACAGGGTCTGGCTGTATAATGAAATCCATTACTTTCAGAGGAGATAACTCTGATTAGCGTCTTTTACACCTCTACCTCTTCTGTTCTTAAATGATTCAGTCATTTAATTGGCTGACCATGTGATAAGAAACAGAACTATTTATTTTAGCCCTGCAACGAACAGATTGAGTGTAAATAATTTGACACTCTACCTGTCTGTTATGGGCAAGTTACTTCATTTATAAATATAATATTTTTCCCAAATTTCAATTTCATTTTGTCTGTTATTCATTTCTAATATTTCTAGATTAATTTTTATACTCAACATAGTATGTTTATTTTTTATCATGTGTTCAGTTACTGTGGAGAATTTTCGGTTTCCTTTATTATAGTTTGTATGGTGTTCTGTAAACCGTTTTTAAAAAAGTTTATAATATAATATAATTAAAGTTTATAATATAATTACCCGTGTGGGGATTTGCCAGTTACCTCCATCGGGCGCGTCCCCGTTGGAATCGGGGGAGGCTCACCGGCTCTGCAGCCAGCAGAGTTGGGGGGTAGTGGTGAAATAAAATAGTCACCGTGAAACAAAAACTGGACTGGTCCTCCAGGTTGGGGGTTGGGTGGGGGGCCAATAACTCCTCACCATAAAAAGCAGCATATTATGAAACCTCAAATTGAGCCTCGGAATCGGACTGCCAACCTCGGAAATCAAATTGGAAATAAGAAAATATAAATAAAATAAAATAAGAAAATAAGTAAATAAAATAAATAATATTACAAAATATATAACAGAGCTATTGCTTGAGTCCCAGCTCTGTGTAGTTGGAAGGAATGCAGTGTGTATTGTTCTAGTAGTAGGAGAATGAATGAGTTAGTAGTGTTTAACAGCTCATGCATTTTTAGTGGTAGCGTGTACTAACTAGACTAAAAAAATATTCTTATCATCCAGCGTATTAATTTAACAAATACCTACCAGGTTATTAACTTGGTCGAATTCATAATATTTTAACTTGCTAATTTATATCAAAATATGTAAATAAATAAATGTAATAAATACAAACAAATATGTTAAATACGAAATGTTTTAAAAATGTTAAATACAGGGTTTGAAAACGAATGTTTTGTATCAGAGTAATTCAACAATCGTTCTCCCAGCATGTGTCACTCATTCATTATACCTCACCTGTACTTTTCACCCCGCAACTACACGCAGCTTGCAACCGCACAATACAAACGCAAGTGTTGGCAACGTTGCTAGCAAGTCATTGGCTAGTTATGAAGTGGGTAGGGGGCAATGCTTACGTTCAAAGCTCATCAGCCGTGAAAAATAGCGTATTCAGATTTATCTCCTCTGAGAGTAATGCATTTCATCATTATACAGCCAGATCCTGTTGTGAATGAAGTGAAGGTGTCACGTGCCGGGTGGAAAGTAGATGCTTTTCAGAGGCCCTGGTATGTTGATAAGCATTCTTTTCTACTCAGTGAGAAAGAGAGATTTATACAAATGACTGAAGATGTATCATCTGTGTTGTTTAGGTCATCAGCCAAAAGGCTGGTTTGAACCTGTAGAGGTTTTACTAAGTAAAACGAGGAGTGAGGTGGTTTACCATTGCCTTCCTCACTGAGTGGAAAAGTACGCTTATCAGCATGCCGGGCCCTCTGAAAAGCACATATTTTCCACTCTGCAAATGACACCTTCACTTCGTTCACCACAGGGTCTGGCTGTATAATGAAATTCATTACTTTCAGAGAAGATAACTCTGATTAGTGTCTGTTACACCTCTACCTCTTCTGTTCTTAAATGATTCAGTCATTCAACTGGCTGACCATGTGATAAGAAACAGAACTATTTATTTTAGCCCTGCAACGAACAGATTGAGTGTAAATAATTTAACACTCCACCTGTCTGTTATGGGCAGAATGTATCATCTATAAATTTTAAATAAGTGAGATAAAAAATTTTTTGTTTCAATTATTTTATTTACTCTGATGATGGTGGATCCACCGAAACACGTGTAAGTAAGAATAAAAATAAAGGTGACGCAGTTTAAAAAGAAGGTTAGAGAAATTATTATATGAAATAGAAATAATTTCAAACTGCAGAAGTGTAAATAAAACTAGTCAAAATTATCGCATTTGAGAGTAATGAATTTCATTATACAGCCAGACCCTGTGGTGAATGAAGTGAATGTGTCATTTGCAGGGTGGAACGTAGATGTTTTTCATTGGGCCTGGCATGCTGATGAGGATACTCTTTCAACTCAGTGAGGGAAACAAAGGTAAACCACCTTACTTCTCGTTTTACTTAGTAAAGCCTTTAAAGGTTCAAATCAGCCTTTCGGCAGATGATCTAAAAACAACATTGTTTACTTGTGATTAAATAAAGGTTATACTTTTTATTATTCACATTGGAAAATGAAAGTCTATGAGTGTTTCATGCCAGAGTTTGTTTATATTAATAAACTACATTTATTTATTACTTTCTCTTGCCTATATGAATATATAGGAAGGAAAGTATTGTTTTCATGTCGATTTTTCGAAATCGAGTTTTCACCGGATCTACATGTTCAGACCCCCTGAACCCGAAAAACATGATTTTTAGCGATTGGTCTGTCTGTGTGTGTGAACAGAATATCTCAAGAACAGAACATCGTACGAACTTGAAACTTGAAACTTAAGTTAGACACCACTACCGGACCCGACACAAACATTTTCATCAAAATCGGTCAACCGGAAGTAGTAGTTTATTCATGTAATTTTTCACTTTTGTGCGATTTTTTCAAAAACGGGTCCTACAATTTTGTTTTAAATCGCCTGGTTTACTAATTTTTTTATGCTCTACAAGATAGACGCCAAGTTTGCTGAAATTCTTGGTGAGGCTGTTTTCACGTAAAAAAATTATTTTTTTTTAGATTACGGGTGTAATATGCATTTTAGCGCAAATATATATATATAATAAAAGTCGTAGAGAATTTAAAATCCTACAACTTTTATTTAAATTTTTTTTTTGTATAGAAGACGCTTAGTTTAGCGGTAATTAGCGATTTTCTGTTTTTTTCTCACGAAAACGTGTGAAAAATCGATTTTTTTAAGATTTAGGCCTTTTTACGACAAAAGTGTGTATAATCAAATTTAAAGGAAATTACAAGATCTACAACTTTTATTTAAAGCATTTTTCTCTACAGAGCCTAGTTTAACGTGAAAGAGTGATTTTCCGTATTTTGAAGCCAAACAGGTTGATTTTCATTTTGCGTCTTTCACTCATGATTAAAATTAGGTTACGTTTATTGAGGATGGTTTTTTTGTTAATTTCAATGTTTTATTACTTATGTTAGGTTATATTGTTAATTATTTGCATTGGCAAGAGAAAGTTGTGTGAGTGTTTCACGCCAGATTTTTTTATTAAGGAATGTCAAAGGTGATTTTATTGATCGATTCACCGCAAATCGGTATGATATGCTTTGTTTTGTAAGTTTACTTTCCGGTGAAGGACAGAAAACCGCAAGGTTATGTCTAGGACTTAACAATATTAAGTTTGACAGTGAAGAGTTGTTTTAATTTTAATGCAATTCCTTGATTATTTACGTCATTGAAATTAATACGTCAGTTGTTTAATATTGAATTGAATTTTATGTTCCCTAGTTTATTTTCATTCACAGGCGTAGTGGGTGTAGAATTCTTTGTACGAAGATGGTTAATCCATTGTATGTTAATTTTTATTTAAATTGTTGCTTTTGTAATGACGACATACAAGTCAAGTAACCAATGCCATCTGTCGGCGTTTCATGTAACTATATTTTCTCCCCTCTCTTTTACAATGACGTACCGTTCACTGCTGGGCTGTATAAAGTTGCCGGTTTTCAATGAGATGGCCTGCTGCCTCTACCTCTTCTATTGAATGTTTGGAGGGGATAAACTCTGTTTATTACTGTTCCAAAAAGTGAACCTACTCCCCTTTTGTGTTGTATTGATCTGAACAGAAAGTAAATTGCCGACTTCCTTTTTGTTTTGTTTCTCCCTTGCTTGTATTTTCGACCGGTTGACTCCTAGTTGTGTTTATGTTAATTTTTATTACATTTTCATAATTTTTCATTCTTTCTGATATAAATGTTCATGTTGTGGAAATATTATGACATTCCTTGAAACAAAGCATAATTAATTTATCGTACCTTTACAACTTGTTGATTTTTAAACTTGCTACTAATTTTCAGTTGTAAACATTTTTTCATGATGATTAAATGTCATACGAAAATTCTTTGGTATACAAAATGATTCAGGATGAAAAATCAATACTTTAACAACTGATTCAAGAGCTCAAAATAAGAAATAAACTTTTTATAAGTCCGAAACGCTTTATTTTCGAGTTACGGGTAGCGGAAAAATATTTTGCCCTGATTTCTTCTACAATGGTAAATTTCTTCAATACTGAAATTCCAGGGACTTAAATTAAAGTATAAATTTGATGGTTTTTGAACTGAGCAATTGACAACACTGGGCCCCAGAACTGTAAATAAAGCTGTTTTCTAAAATATTGGCATAAAACATAAAAATTGGAATCAAAAATCTCAGTTTGTTTTTAGGTTAGGCGTAAATTTACTTTGATAAATAAAATTGTCAAAAAATAAATAAAAGTTTTCGACAAAATTTGTAAAGAATTTAATTTTGGAAAATTGATGTAATAATTTCAATAGAAAACAAATAAAAGTTATAAGATAGGCTTACGTAAAAAGTGACTGATGTGGTTTACCATTTGCCTTCCTCACTGAGTGAAAAAGTATGCTTATCAACATGCCAGGCTCTCTGAAAAGCATCTACTCTCCACCCTGCAAATGACATGTTCAATTCATTCACCACAGGGTCTGGCTGTATAATGAAATTCATTACTCTCAGAGGAGATAACTTTGATTAGTGTCTTTTACACTTCTATTTTTCTGTTCTTAAATGCTTCATTCATAAAATTGGCTCATGTGATAAGAAACAGAAATATTTTTTATAGCCCTCGAACTAGCAGATTGAATGCAAATAATTTAACACTCCACCTGCCTGTTATGGGCATAATTATAATATATTTTTCATTTTATATTTTACTAATGATTTATTATAGGTTATATGTTTTATTATATACATTGGCATGAGAAAGTCGTGTGTGTTTTTTATCCCAGAATTTTTTGTTTAAGTATACTTATTTTGTAAGTAATACAGACAGATAATTTATTTTACAATTAAAATTTTATAAAATTGTTAAGTTACTTTCCCTTTTTTACTGAACAGTATTGTACGTAATCACACAGCAATAGATCTCTTGAGAAAGTCAAGTGATTGTATAACATAAGTATTAGCATACTTCTTATATTTCAACCTCTCACCAATTTAGTCTGGTAAGTAGACTGAGAATTCTCTTATGAATTAAAGAATATAATGTAATTTGTATTTTACTAATATGTGGAGCTTCGTCTTCATCAATTAAGTCTCATTAATTGGCCGGCTGCATTGGCGTAGTTTGTAACGTACTCACCTCTCATCATGCGATCTTGGGTTCGAATCCCATTCAGGCATGACATATTTTCATACGTTACAAAAAATTCTGCCCATAACAGACAGGCGGAGTGTCAAATTATTTACACTCAATCTGTTCGTTGCAGGGCTAAAATAAATAGTTATGTTTCTTATCACATGGTCAGTCAATTAAATGACTGAATCATTTAAGAACAGAAGAGGTAGAGGTGTAAAAGGCACTAATCAGAGTTATCTTCTCTGAAAGTAATGAATTTCATTGTACAGCCAGACCCTGTGGTGAATGAAGTGAAGGTGTCATTTACAGAGTGGAAAATATGTGCTTTTCAGAGGGCCCGGCATGCTGATAAGCGTACTTTTCCACTCAGTGAGGAAGGCAATGGTAAACCACCTCACTCCTCGTTTTACTTAGCAAAACCTCCACAGGTTCAAACCAGCCTTTCGGCTGTTGACCTAAACAACCCACAAAAAATTATTTCATCCTTCACTAATCACCTTCAATATCACCTTTACTAATCATCCTTCACTGTAATTCCATAACAGTCGGACGTTAAACAAAAAAAAAATTAATTCTCATCTGAATTTTCCCTATAATTACCAAGATGGTTTGTTAAAAAGGGCTTCTTGATGTTTAGGACATCAGCCAGAAGGATGATTTGAATCTCTAGAGCAGTGATGGGCAAACTTTTGTAGTAGAGAACCAGAGGAAAAAATCTGGTGTGAAAAACTCACACGACTTTCTCTTGCCAATGCAAATAATGAACAATATACTCAAACATTAAAAATAAAAATAAAACAACCTAATTTTAATCATGTGTGAAAGAGGCAAAATGAAAATCAACCTCAGTTTGGCTTAATAATACGGAAAATCACTATTTCACGCTAAACTAGGCCCTGTAGAGAAAAATGCTTGAAATAAAAGTTGTAGATCTTTTAATTTCCTACAAATTTGATTTTATACACTTTGGTTGTAAAATGCATATAAGGCTGAAATCTTAAAAAAATCGATTTTTTACATGTTTTCAAGTAAAAAAAAAACTTGATATTTTTTACATGTTTTCGTGAGAAAAAACAAAAAGTCGCTAATTATCGCTTAACTAAGAGTTATACAAAAAATGTTAAAATTAAAAGTTGTAGGATTTTAAATTCTGTACAACTTAATTATATACATTTTTGCGCTAAAATGCATATTAAAGCCACAATCTTAAATAAACAATTTTTTTACGAGAAAACAGCTTCACCAAGAATTTCAGCAGGCAAGGCGCCTACCCTATCTTGTAGAGAATAATAAATTTAGTAAATAAGACGATTTTAAAAAAAAATTTAGGAGCCGTTCTCGAGAAAATCACAAAAAAGTTAAAAATGACACGAATAAACTACTACTTCCAGTTGACCGATTTTGAAGAAAATGTTCGTGTCGGATCCTCTAGTAGTACCTAACTTAAGTTTCAAATTTCAACTTTGTATGTTGTTATGTTCTTGAGATATTTTATTCACATTCACACACACATATAGACCAATCACTAAAAACATGTTTTTTGGGTCAGGGGGTCTGAATATGTGTATATTCAGTGAAAACTCGATTTCGGAAAATAAAATTGAAACAATACTTTCCTTCCTATTATTCATGTAGACAAGAGAAAGTAAAAAAATCTTGTTGTTTAGGTCATCAGCTGAAAGGCTGGTTTGAACCTCTGAAGCAGTGATGGACAATTTTTGTTGTAGAGCCCCAGAGGAAAATATTTATTTAGACAAAATTCACAGACAAACTACTTTTCTACATATTTCTTATAAAATGTTAACGTACCGTACTGTAATAAAACTCAATTATGATTGAAAGGGCATGAGGAATTCTGTGATAGAAGGAACCGTCACTGTGTTTCTTAAGTGTTTCAAAATTTGGTTATATTTGGGATGAGCTGACTCTAAAAAATGAAGCAAATGGTCATATCACAATTTGTTTTTGACACTACTTTTTTTGAATTGTCTGTGTAGAAAAATTTGTTCATTCATAAGTTGACGCAAACAGCAGTTATCTTCTAGGTATGAAATTTCAAATTTAGAAAATTTGATTTTCATACCAACTTGGAAAACTATTGTACGGTTGCAAGCTTCGTGTAGTTGCGGGGTGAAGGGTATAATGAATGAGTGACGCATGCTGGGAGAACGATTGTTGAATTACTCTGATACAAAACATTCATTTTCAAACTTTCCGTATTTAACATATTTGTTTGTATTTATTACATTTATAGGGTGATTCAAAAAGAGCGCCGGTTTTGATATATCAAATTAAGAGATTTATTTTATTGAAAAACTGAAAATAAATACATCAACAAGTTCATCTTTCCTTCCGATTTTATGTATGAAAAATGATGTCATGCATGTGTCCTCCTCTACTGCGCTGGCACGCATCAACTCTGTCCATAAAACTGGATATTACTGCACGACAAGTTTCGAATTCCATTTGCCCGATAACCCGTCGAATTTCCTCCTTCAAGTCATTGATGTTTCGGGGTTTATTGGCATACACCAATGACTTCAGATGACCCCAAAGAGGAAAGTCACAAGGCCTCAAGTCACACGACCTTGGTAGCCATTGATGGTCGGAATTACGAGAAATGATGCGATCCTGGAACCGTTCACGAATCGTTCAGAACGACGACGTCCAGAACTTTTAAGGTCGACTGTTGAACCCGTCTCAAAAAACTTTTTCATGAGCCTGCGAACTGTTGATTCATTCGGTGCTTCATTACGTCCTAGAGTACCGCGAAGTCGCCTGACAGTAGCCGCATAACTCTCTCCACTCTGGTAAAATATTTTGACGATTAACACTCGTTGCGCAATAGTAAACTTCTCCATGGTTAGACACAGACTGCGAGAGTACTACACTGCGAACAAGAGAAACTACAACTGAATCGTCAATCGGAATGTTCTCCAAAATAGAAATGTGGTCAAACAATGTTGCCAACCGATAAACAAAAATTTACCAGCTGTTTAAAAACCGGCGCTCTTTTTGAATCACCCTTTATTTATTTACATATTTTTATATAAATTGGTAAGTGAAATATGAATCCAACCAAATTAATAACCTGATCGGTATTTTTCAAATTAATGCGCCGGATGATAAGAATATTTTTTAGTCTGGTTAGTACATGCTACCACTACAAATACATCAGCTGTGAAACACTACTAACACTCATTCATTCTCCCACTACTAAAACAACGCACTGCATTCCTTCCAACTACACGGAGCTGTGACTCAAGCAATACTTTTGGGACATTAAGAAACAACTTTTTCAACTCAGTACACTATAACGCAATTAGTTCAAGCAGAAATTTTGTTATGACTGTTTCATAATCCACATTAAATGGCAAGGGCTACTGAAAGTATGAAAAAATAAATTTTTGTTTCGGTTGACAAAGCTAAACACTTTTCTCTCCTAGGAACACAATAAATAATGTTTATAGGTAGGTTATCTTACCAGGACTCAGTCACGAGCCAGATTACACCAGTCTGGGGTCATACTTTGCTCTATAGGTTTTACTAAGTAAAACGAGGAGTGAGGTGGTTTACAATTCCCTTCCTCACTGAGTGGAAAAGTATGCTTATCAGCACACCAGGCCCCCTGAAAAGCATCTAATTTCCACTCTGCAAACGACACCTTCACTTCATTCACCACAGGGTTTGTATGTATAATTAAATTCATTACTCTCAGAAGAAATAACTCTGACTAGTGTCTTTTACACCTCTACCTCTTCTGTTCTTAAATGCTTTATTCATATAATGGGCTCATGTGATAAGAAACAGAACTATTTTTTTATAGCTCTTGAACTAGCCGATTGAATGCAAATAATTTAACACTTCATATGCCTTTTATGGGGATCCAAATTATTAGGACTTAATTCTTCGGAAAGATTAAAAATAATATACTATATTGTTTTTTTGGTAATATCCCTCTTTTCACGCTTTTGCAGAATGTAATTATAATATAAATTCTTTAGTGTTTGTTCAACTCCGATTAAACAGGTGTGCTGAATTTCAGCTCTCTATGTGATCGAGAATTTAAAAAATCAGCATTTTCCTGGAGAATACAGACAACAATTTCACAGGCCAGAATAATTAAAAAATCTGGTGTGAATAACTCACATGACTTTCTCTTGCCAATATAAATAATAAAATATATTACCTACGTTTAATCATTAGTAAACAATGTAAAATGAAAAACATAACTGAATTTTAATCATGAGTAAATAAAGTAAACTGAAAATCAACCTCTGTAAAATTTTAAAATATGGAAAATCAATAATTGCCACTGAACTAGGCTCTGTAGAGAAAAATGCTTAAACTAAAAGTTGTAGGTGTTTTAATTTTTAATAACTTTAATTATAAAGGGCTTCTATTGTCAACTGGAAGGAGACCCCTAATTCCTTTTACAAAAGGCTTAAGGGAACTGGCCGGGATAGAAGGTTAGTGTCCTATCCATACATTTACGTTATG
Source organism: Catonia carolina (assembly GCA_035578175.1). Taxonomy (NCBI): domain Eukaryota; kingdom Metazoa; phylum Arthropoda; class Insecta; order Hemiptera; family Achilidae; genus Catonia; species Catonia carolina. The sequence goes on along the minus strand of JAQMRL010000014.1, from coordinate 16,488,408 downwards.
AGGCCTGTTAGTAACTATGTGACCATTCATCAGCACGATGACCGCCTCATGGTGAACAGAACTGAAAGGGCTGCCCATTCCACCCTGGCAGACGGTGGCACAGGGGACTCAGTCTGCCAGTCAAAAAGCTGAAAGCAACAGTAAACAACAGCTTTTTCTGTCTGACTAGAATTATCGTGAGGAAACTTCTTTATGTATGATTCTGATTAGGCTTACTTAGTATATGCAGGTCTTCAAGAACTTTGAGAACTTCAAAATATGAAAAAATATTATGATGGCATTGTCTCTGGTAAAACATTCCGGAGGTAAACTAGTCCTCCATCCGGATCTCCAGGTGAGCATTATCAGAGGGGACTTCATCAAAAAAATAAAGTTTCTCAAGATAGAACAGCTTGGAGAACTGTATCAAACCAGTCGAGAGACTGATGACAAAAAAAACTACTTTAATTATATGCTTTTGCTGTAAAATGCATAATAAGGCCGCAATATTTAAAAAATTCAATTTTTTAACAATTGTTGTTGTTGTTGTTTAGGTCATCAGCCAACAGGCTGGTTTGAACCTGTAGAGGTTTTACTAAGTAAAACAAGGAGTGAGGTGGTTTACCATTGCCTTCCTCACTGAGTGGAAAAGTAAGCTTATCAGCATGCCGGGCCCTCTGAAAAGCACATATTTTCCACTCTGCAAATGACACCTTCACTTTATTCACCACAGGGTCTGGCTGTATAATGAAATCCATTACTTTCAGAGGAGATAACTCTGATTAGTGTCTTTTACACCTCTACCTCTTCTGTTCTTAAATGATTCAGTCATTTAATTGGCTGACCATGTGATAAGAAACAGAACTATTTATTTTAGCCCTGCAACGAACAGAGTGAGTGTAAATAATTTGACACTCCACCTGTCCGTTATGGGCAGTTTTAACAATTATGATGAAATAAATACAGAAAATCATTAATTGATGCTATACTAAGCATTTTACTCAAAAAGTTTTGAAATAAAAGTTTTCAGTGATATAATTTTCTACAACTTTGATTATATACAATTTTTCCATAAACTGCATATAATGGCCACAATTTAAAAAAAAAACATTTTTACCACCAGAGCACAGCCTCCCAAGAATTTCGGGTTACCAAATTCTCTAGAGCATAAAAATCTAGTTAATGATTTTTAAAAAATTGATAGTAATTGAATTAGTAATAAGTAATTGAGCAGTAATTGAATTTTAATCGATTAGTAATTAATTTTTTTAAAATCATAGAAGGTGTTTTGGAGAATACCACGAAAAACCACACAAATAAACTACTATCTCCGGTTGACTGATTTTGATGAAAATGTTCGTGTCGGGTCCCCAGTCATATTTAACTTAAGTTCAAAGTTCAACTTTGTATTCCGTTCTTGAGATATTTTGTTCATAGATACAAAGACCAATTGCTAAAAATGTGTTTTACAATCTCTTGCCTATATGAATATATAGGAAGAAAAGTATTATTTTCATGTCGATTTTTCAGAATCGAGTTTTCACTGGATCTACATGTTTTCAGACCCCTTGAACCCAAAAACATGTTTTTTAGCAATTGGTCTGTGTGTGTGTGTGTGTGTGTGTGTGTGTGTGTGTGTGTGTGAACAGAATATCTCAATAACGGAACATCGTACGAACTTGAAACTTGAAACTTAAGTTAAGTACTACTACTGCACCCGAGACAAACATTTTCATCAAAATTGGTCAACCGGAAGTAGTAGTTTATTCGTGTCATTTTTCACTTTTATGCGATTTTCTCAAAAACGGGTCCTACGTATTTTTTAAAATCGCCTCATTAATAAACTTTTTATGCTCTACAAGACAGGGTAGGCGCCATGTCTGCTGAAATCCTTGGGGAGGCTGTTTTCACGTAAAAACATTGTTTTTTTAAGATTGTGACTTTAATATGCATTTTAGTGCAAAAATGTATATTAATTGCGAATTTAAAAACCTACAACTTTTATTTCAAACATTTTTTTGTATAGCGCTTAGTATAGGGGTAATTAGTGATATTGTTCTTTTTTGCATAAAAATCGGTAAAAAAATCGATTTTTTAAGATTTCGGCCATAGTATCCATTATACGACAAAAATGGATATAATCAAATTTATAGGCAATTAAAAGATCTACAACTTTCATTTAGGGAATTTTTCTCTACAGAGCCTAGTTCAGCGTGAAAGAGTGATTTTCCGTAATTTTAAGCCAAACTGAGGTTGATTTTCATTTTGCATCTTTCACTCATGATTAAAATTAGGTTATGTTTGTTGAGGTTGGTTTTTTGTTTATTTCTAATGTTTTATTACTAATTTTGTATTATATTGTTCATTATTTGCATTGGCAAGAGAAAGTTGTGTGGGTGTTTCACACCAGATTTTTTTTTCTTCAGGCGACTTGAAAAAGTGTATATCCGGTGAAAATTCGATTTCGACAAATCGATATGAAAATAATACCTACTTTTCTTTCTTACAGATTTATATAGGGCAAGAGAAAGTAATAAATCAAATTAATTTTTCATTTTAAATTAATTGATGTGGTTGTAAAAATTGAAATATATAAATTTTTATTTTAAGAGATCTTAATGTAAATTTATTTGAAAATTTATCAATTAGTATATTTTACGCAAAGTTTTGACAGTTCTTTGTTTAAAAATACAGTCAGCTGTAAGCACGTATCTGCGTTGTTATCAAAGGACGCTTTACAGGCGTAATACCGACAACGATTTAGCGCATGCCTGTCAAAATAAGATCAATAAAACAGCTGAGAAGGAGTATTGTACAATACATAGAATAGTTATAAACAGGAGGGAGTGTGTACTCGATAGAGAACAGCGAGCCGCTTTCTTTGTGACGTCACGTCAAGGAACCTAGTTAGCAGCTGTTTTCTAGGACAGCCTCGCTTGCATAAGTAACCAACGCTGCCTGAACTTTTATTACTGTTTTTAACGCAGCTTTGTGTTTATTCTATCAGAATTAAAAATATATTATAAATTAAAACAATCATTTTTATTTAATATAAAATAAAAACCTTTTATTTTCGATCCTTAAATTCATTCTGTATATTTTTATTAAGATTAAAAACGGATTAAAACGAACGTTTTAGTTATTTCATTGAATTAGGTCATCGTTTTTGAAATGGTGCCAAGTTCTACCAAACCATGAAGATTCCATCATACTGTTACCATTATATTAGTTCTATTCTTGTGTTCCAGTGTAATAAAAATTAATTTTGTCGACCAATAAATAAAAAAAAGACGTGCCCGAGTTGACTAATTCTTACCGAAATAATTTTATTTTTGATTGTATGAAGCCATTTAAAATTCCGTTAATTATCGAATATTCTGTCCATAACGGACAGGTTGATTGTTAAATTATTTGCACCAATCTGTTGTTAGTTCAAGGGTTATAAAAAAATTTGATATGAAACACTTACACGACTTTTCCTTGCCAATGCAAAAATAATGAACAATATAACCTAACATTAGTAATAAAACAATAGAAATAAACAAAAAAACCAACCTCAATAAACATAACCTAATTTTAATCATGAGTGAAAGACGCAAAATGAAAATCAACCTCAGTTTGGCTTTAAAATACGGAAAATCACTAAACTAGGCTCTGTAGAGACAAATTCTCTAGTAATTTAAAGTTTTAGGTCTTAAATTTCCTATAAATTTGATTATATACACTTTTGTCGTAAAATGCTGAAATCTTAAAAAATAGATTTTTTTTACAAATTTCGTGATAAAAAACAGAAAATCACTAATTACCGCTAAACTAAGCGTTATAAAAAAATGTTTAAAATGAAAGTTGTAGGATTTTAAATTCTCTACAACTTTTATTTTATACATTTTTGCGCTAAGACCCTATATTAAAACCGCAATCTTAAAAGAAAATTATACGAGAAAACATCCTCTCCAAAAATTTCAGCATATATGGCGCGATTACCCTATCTTGTAGAGCATAAAAAATGTAGTAAATGAGGCGATTTAAAAAAAATCGTAGAAGCTGTTTTTGAGAAAATCGCAAAAAAGTGAAAAAGGACACGAATAAACTACTACTTCCGATTGAGTAATTTTGATTAAAATGTTCGTGTAGGGTCCGGTAGTAATATCTAACTTAAGTTTCAAGTTTCAAGTTCAGTTCGTACGATATTCTGTTCTTGAGATATTCTGTTCACACACACACACACACACACACACACACGCGCACACACACACACACACACACACACACACACACACACACACACACCAATCGCTAAAAACATGTTTTTTTGTTCAGAGGTCTGAAAAAGTCCGGTAAAACCCAATTTTGAAAAATCGACATGAAAACAATAATTTCCTTCCTATAGGAAATATACATTCATGTAGGCAAGAGAAAGTAAAAAGACATGCCCGAGTTGACAAATTCTTTACCGAAATATGTTTTTTTTTAATCGTATGAAGCCATTAAAGATTCCGTAGGCTATATCGAATATCCTGGCCATAACAGACATTTTGATTGTTAAATTATTTGCACCGATCTTTTATTAGTTCAAGGGTTATAAAAAATAGTTCTGTTTCTTAACACTTCTTCTTAAAGTTCCTCTCCAATCGGAGGACGTAAATCATCACCGGACCTTATCGTAACTGCACGGAACAGTTCCGAATTACTACAACTAAAACATTTTCTCAGGTTCTTTAGCCAGGATTCCTTATGTCTGCCAACGTTCCGTGTGCCCTTTTTCATCCCTTCATGATTAATCCTAAGATATGATAATTAGGACTTTTAATCATATGTCCAAGATATTGAAGGTTTCTCTTCTTCACTGTTTCAACCAACTCACATTCTTTGCCCATTTTATCAAGCACAACTCCATGTGTTACTCTGTCCATGGAACTCACCACATCCTGCGGTAGCACCACTCAAAGCCCTGTATTTTTTCTAAATAGATCTTTTTGAGTGTCCGTGCCACGACCCCGTACGATATGTTTCTTATCTCATGGTCAGCCAATTATATGACTGAAGCATTTTAAGAACAGAAGAGATGGAGGTGTAAAAGACACTAGTCAGAGGTATCTCCTCTGACAGTAATGAATTTTATTATACAGCCAGATCCTGTGGTGAATGAAGTGAAGGTGTCTTTTGTAGGGTGGAAAGTATATAGGCCTATGCTTTTCAGAGGGCCTGGCATGCTGATAAGCATACTTTTTAACTCGTGAGGAACTCAAGGTAAAAAACTCACTCCTCGTTTTACTTAGTAAAATCTATAGAGATTCAAATCAGCCTTTCAGGTGATGACCTTAACAACATATCAAATATCCACAAGGTGGAAAATATGTGCTTTTCAGAAGGTTTGGCATGCTGATAAGCATACTTTTCAACTCAGGGAGGAAGGCATACCTCCTCTTAGGAAGGTAAATCACCTCGCTCTTCGTTTTACTTGGTAAGGCCTCTAGAGGTTCAAACCAGCTTTTCGGTTGATAACCTAAACAACAATAGAATATCTGCAGGATGGAAAATATGTGCTTTTTAGAAGGTTTGGCATGCTGATAAGCATACTTTTTAACTCAGTGAGGGAGGCAATATTAAACCACATCACATCTAGTTTTACTTAGTAAAGCCTCTACAGTTCAAACCAGCCTTTCGGGTGATAACCTAAAAAACATATCAAATATCTACAAGGTGGAAAATATGTGCTTTTCAGAAGGTTTGGCATGCTGACAAGCATACTTTTTAACTCAGTGAGGGAGGCAATGTTAAACCACGTCACTCCTCGTTTTACTTAGTAAAGTCTGTAGAGGTTCAAACCAGCCTTTCTGCTGATGACCTGAACAACGTATTGAATATCTACAGGGTGAAAAATATGTGCTTTTCAGAGGGCCTGGCATGCTAATAAGCATACTTTTCCATCAGTGAGTAAGGCAACATAAAATTACGTCACTCCTCGTTTTAGTTAGTAAAACCTCTAGAGGTTCAAACCAGCCTTTCAACCGGTAACCTAAAAAATATATCGGATATCTATACACATTTTCGGAAACTTTTTACTTCTTCCCCTATATGATGAAGGTATAGGTTAAGAAAATATTGTTATCATGTCGTTTTTTCGAAATCGAGTTTTCACAGGAAATGTCCTCCTCAACCGTGAGTTTGACAATGACAACTGATAAGTCATTGTATGACATTTGTAGCTGTAGAGATTAATGGTGGAAATTTGAATGTTTAGATAAAATTGCAATGAAATATTTTTTTATTTAATTTTTCTTTCACAATTTTAATGTTCTTAGTGGGACAGTGATGTATGCTTCACCTTGTATATACAGGTTATCCGGAATTTCGTTTATCAGAACCACATCCTGTTCGAACAAATCAAACAAACCAAACAGTATTGTAGACACAATAGAAACAATGAACGATTCACGAGCTTATTGTTTCACTCACAAGTTTCTAGATAAGAATTTGTTTTATGACACGATTGTTTTAATTCTTGTGCCAAATCAACAAAAAAGCTTAAAACAATTGCTAGTATGCCTACATGTACACGTTTTATTTACTTTTGGATTGTTCTGTTGTTTTTTGTTTAGGTCATCAGACGAAAGGCTGGTTTGAACCTCTCGAAGCTTTACTAGGTAAAACGAGGAGCGAGGTGGTTTACCAACGGTTTTCTCACTGAGTTAAAAAGTATGGTTATCAGCATGCCAGGCCCTCTGAAAAGTACATATTTTCCATCCTGCGGATATTCGATTGTTGTTTAGGTCATCGGCCGAAACGCTGGTTTGAACCTCTAGAGGCTTAACTAAGTAAAACGAAGAGTGAGATGGTTTACCGATGCCTTCTTCACGGATTGTTTTATCAGACGGATTTAGAACTGCTTTGAATTCCTTTTAACAATAACAAGAAATTTCAGAATGATTTTTAATTACTGATTTTAATGGCTTCCAAAAAGAGTAAAATCAAAACATCGTGTGGATAAAAGAAAGGAGAAATACCAAACATGAAAGATTTCTAAGAATGCGTGCTGCAAAAGGAGTTTCTAGATTATATATTAAAAACAGTCCTGCACGAAAAATCTGTTTTGATTTGGTGGTTATTTTTATCATTTTCCTATGCCCGTCCGTCACACCCAGATGTCAGAAACTGCAAGAGATAGCAACAAACGGTTTTCGGATTCATAATCTATACAAAAAGTTAGTGGGCCTGAATTGGGTTTGAAGTTCCGGTTTTGAACGGAAGTGCCCCAAAACCAGAAGTCAAAAAATTAGAGTCGGATTTTTGAAACAAAAGTAATATCATTCGATTCCTCTTAAAGAGTAGATACAGAAATCATTGCGATTGAAGTTCCGGTTTCGACCGGAAGTGGCCCGAAATCGGAAGTGAAGAAATCAAAGTTGGAATTTGAAAACAAAAATAGTGTCATTCGATTCCTCTTAAAGTGTAGATACAGAAATCACTAATGGTATTTGCCATAAGTCAAAGGTAAGCCTTTATTAAATTGCCACCAGCCATTAAATTTGTAGGCCTAAATTAGGTTTGAAGTTCCGGCCTCGACCAGAAGTGATCCAAAACCGAAAGTCAAGAAATCAAAGTCGGAATTTGGTGAAAAAAATTGTGTCATTCAATGTCTCTTAATGAGTAGATACAGAAATCATTGGGTTTGAAGTTCCGGTTTAGATGGGATGAGAAGTGGCCCAAAACCGGAAGTCAAGAAATCTTCTTCTTCTTCGTCTTCTTGTTGTCAAGGATTAGGCATAAGACTGTTCCGAACTTACAAACCATCCTGTACGTCTGCACAAACACGAGACTTTCCAATCCGTACATCTCCACTACTGCCATCTTCTTCGAGATCTTCCCACCTCCCTTCTTCCAACTGGAATATATTCCGTCACTTTTAAAGGTATTCTCTCTTCCGACATCCCTTCCAAATGTTGCCTCCATTGATTTCGGTAGGAACTCCTCCCACTTTTTCATTCAAGCTAAATACACCCAACTCGGATCTAATTCCCTCGTTATGTATTATATCCAGCCTCGAGCAGCCCTTCACCCTTCTTAAGAACCACATTTCAGCTGCTTGGGTTCTACTTTCTTGGCGTTTTGTGGTAACCGATGACTCACTTCCATTAAGAAGGGGCTGCTATTATCTTGTAGAACTTCACTACGGTCTCTGTTCTAGCTCTGTAACCCAGTGTCCTGTTAAAGGTACCACAAGAAATAGTCAAGAAATCAAATTCGGAATTTTAAAACAAAATAATGTCATTCGATTGGTCTTAAAGAGTATTTAGGTATAGAAATCACTAATGGATTTTGCCAAAAGTCAAAGGTATGCCTTTTTACTTTCTCTTGCCTATATGAATATATAGGAAGGAAAGAATTGTTTTCATGTCGATTTTTCGAAATCGTGTTTTTATAGGATATATACGTTTTCAGATACCCCCTGAATCCAAGAAACTTGTTTTTAGCGATTGGTGTGCGCGTGTGTATGTGTGTGAACACAATATCTCAATAACGGAACATTGTACGAATTTAACTTGAAACTTGAAACTTAAGTTGGACACCAAAAAAAAAGATACTAAAAAGATAAAAAGAAAAATTAGAACGTAAGTTAGACTACCGGACCCGACACGAACATTTTCATCAAAATCGGTCAACTGGAAGTAGTAGTTTATTCGTATCATTTTTTACTTTTTTGCAATTTTCTTAAAAACGGGTTCTATGACTGTTTTTAAAATCGCCTCGTTTACTAAATTTTTTATGATTTACAAGATAGGGTAGGCGTCATGTCTGCTGAAATTCTTGGAAAGGCTGCTTTCACGAAAAAATTGTTTTTTTAACAATTTTATCGGCTTTAATATACACTTTAGCGCAAAAATATATATATAATTAAAGTTGTAGAGAATTTAAACTCCTACAACTTTTATTTCAAACATTTTTATAAATAACACTTAGTTTAGCGGTAATTAGCGATTTTCTGTTTTTTTCTCACGAAAACGTATAAAAAAATCTATTTTTTACGATTTCAGCCCTATTATGCATTTTACGACAAAAGTGTATAAAATAAAATTTATAGTAAATTAAAGACCTACAACTTTTATTTAAAGCATTTTTCTTTACAGAGCCTAGTTTAGCGTGAAAGAGTGAGTTTCCGTATTTTTAAGCCAAACTGAGTTTGATTTTCATTTTGCGTCTCTCACTCATGATTAAAATTAGGTTATGTTTAATGAGTACATTGGCAAGAAAAAGTCGTGTGTTTCACACCACAATTTTTTTTTTTTTTTTTTTTTTTTTTTTTGCCAGCAGCCATGAAACTCGTCATCCCATGAAAGGGATTTTTGATTGGTTTTTTAAAAGATTAGATTTTTGTGATCAATAAAATAATATTATTTTGAATGATTTTATTTTCTTGTCGAGAACTTTAATGATGGATATTCAAGGTACAAAAAAGCGTATTAAATATTCATCGATTGAGTCACGCTTTTACAAATCACAATTATTTGTCATGTTATTTTTCATTTTGTAAGGACATGCGCTATAACCTTCACTGAAATTAATTATGTCGACTGAATTATAGATCTATTTAATAACAGATCTATAAAATTGATTTTCATTTACTGATAGTCTACTAATTGTGTTTTGTATTTTATGTTTGAAATAAAATCAAAGTTGATAACTGTCTCGAATTTCTGTTCTTGATCAGTTTTTATTTTCCGGGAAAAATTGATGATGTTATAAAATTAAGTTTAGAACACGCATGCCCCAAAAATATAAATAAAGAATTTTTTTATGGAAAAATTTTCTTCTTCCCCTCCTCTCCCACCTTCTCAATCGAGACCCTTTCTCAATTAAGACAATCTTGATCGTAATTCGGTGTTACGTGGACTACGTTTTTAAATTTGTTTCACTTCTACAAATTTGTTTTTTCTGCCCATAACAGTCAGGTGAAGTGTCAAATTATTTAAACTCAATCTATTCGTTGCAGGGCTAAAATAAATAGTTCTGTTTCTTATCACATAGTCAGCCAATTAAATGACTCAATCATTTAAGAATAGTAGAGGTAGAGGTACAAAAGATACTAATCAGAGTTATTTCCTCTGAGAGTAATGAATTTCATTATACATTGTGGTGAATGAAGTGAAGGTGTCATTTGCAGAGTGGAAAATATGTGCTTTTCAGAGGGCCCGGCATGCTGATAAGCGTACTTTTCCACTCAGTAAGGATGTAATGGTAAACCACCTCACTCCTCATGTTGCTTAGTAAAACCTCTACAGGTTCAAACCAGCTTTTCGGTTGATGACCTAAACAACATGTAATAAGACAGAACTATTTTTTGTAGCTCTGGAACCAACAGATCGAGTGTAATTACATTAACACTCCACCTTTCCGTTATGGGCATTCTGATAAGCGTACTTTTCCACTCAGTGAGGAAGAAAGGTAAACCACCCCACTCCTCGTTTTACTTAATAATACCTCTACAGGTTCAAACCAGCCTTTCGGCTCATGACCTAATCAACAAAATTTGTTTTACTGAACTAATGTTTGTACATCGATTAAAAATACGAAAAATGTTGGCAACGGTGTGTCGACGCCCAAGGAGTTCTCTTCTTGGGCGTCGACACACCGCTGCCAGCATTTTCGTGTTTTGAAACGCTTCCTAGAAGTCCTCAACCGTTCAAAACCCGCATCGTAGCCCTTTGAACCGCCAGAAATCTCTCCCGAAATGATGTCCATTAAGATTCATTTTGAGCTTCGGGAAGAGTCACGTAGTCATGTAGTCGTAGGGAGCAACAACTACCTGTAACTAACGGGTGATTCAAAAAGAGCGCCGGTTTTTAAACGGCTGGTAAATTTTTGTTTATCGGTTGGCAACATTGTTAGACCTCATTTCTATTTCGTAGAACATTCCGATTGACGATTCAGTTGTAGTTTCTCTTGTTCGCAGTGTAGTACTCTCGCAGTCTGTGTCTAACCATGGAGAAGTTTACTATTGCACAACGAGTGTTAATCGTCAAAACATTTTACCAGAGTGGAGAGAGTTATGCGGCTACTGTCAGGCGACTTCGCGGTACTCTAGGACGTAATGAAGCACCGAATGAATCAACAGTTCGCAGGCTCATGAAAAAGTTTTTTGAGACGGGTTCAACAGTCGACCTTAAAAGTTCTGGACGTCGTCGTTCTGGCCGAACTGAGCAGAACGTTGCGTTGGTTCGTGACAATGTGGCTGTTAGCCCAGAAAAATCAATACGTCGCCGTTCTCAACAATTGGGTTTACGATGTTCTTCTGTACGGAGAATTCTTCGGTACGATCTCCAATATCACCCGTATAAAATTAAGTTGACGCAACATTTGAAAGTGGCAGACCACCAGAAGAGACGACAGTTTGTTGACTGGGTATTGAGAAAACGGCAGGATGATGACACCTTCGCAAACAAAATCATTTTCAGTGATGAGGCGCACTTCCACTTAAACGGTTTTGTTAATAAACAGAACTGCCGTATGTGGGATTTAATTCGACGGGTTATCGGGCAAATGGAAGTCGAAACTTGTCATGCAGTAATATCCAATTTCATGGACAGAGTTGATGCGTGCCAGCGCAGTAGAGGAGGACACATGCATGACATCATTTTTCATACATGAAATCGGAAGGTAAGATGAACTTGTTGATGTATTTATTTTCAGTTTTTCAATAAAATAAATATCTTAATTTGATATATCAAAACCGGCGCTCTTTTTGAATCACCCTATAGCTGTAAGGGAGATGTGGAGCTGCATTGCCACGCCTCTCTTAGCCTGGTCACAATGAGGCACGTGTGACTAGGTACATTGTCATGATGAAGAATCCAGCAATCAGCGATCTCCAGTTGGATTGGACGGACCCTCTCTTTCAAACGCTCAAATACTTCTTTGCAGAATTTACATTTTACAATCTGTACAGGAGGCACGAACTCTCAGTTCGTGGACCATATTTGATCAAATTGTCATTGGTTAATTTTGAAACCGGACGTCATGAATGTTGTTCCTCTCTCTCTCTCTCTCTCTCTCTCTCTCTCTCTCACTCACTCACTCACTCTCTCTCTCTCTCTCTTTTGCACCTCTTCTTGTTATGACCACTAAAAATCTCTTAACCCTTTCAATCCCAAATTTTTTAACTATTTTTTACTTTCTCTTGCCTATACCATATAATATAGGAAAGAAAGAATTGTTTTCATGTCGATTTTTCGAAATCGAGTTTTCACCGGATCTATACGTTTTCAGACCCCCTGAACCCAAAAAACATGTTTTTAGCGATTGGTCTGTGTGTGTGTCTGTGTGTGTGTGTGTGTGTGTGTGTGTGTGTTTTTTTTTTTTTTTTTTTTTTTTTAGGCGAAAAACCTTTGCGAGGTTATCATCGCCTGATACATAATAAATAAAATCTTATAAGCTAATATCACAGCCCAAGCTATAATACTCTAAAATCACACAAAACATAAACACATAAACTTAAACTTAATATCACAGTTAGAAAGAAAAACACAGAAATCACATTAATACTTATGAAATTAAAACCTTAAAACTAGTATCACAACCCAAAAATTAAAAATTTCATTCAAAAAAAAATTAAAAAAAAAAAATCACAGACATAAAAGATCACAAAGGGCTGTAAAGAGGCCACTTAACATGAACACATATGAATATAAACTTATAACTAATATAAAACACATACAATATGGTAACTAAGAGTAATAGAATATAATATATTAGACACTGTTGTATACACTGATCGATCGTAAAAATTTCAAAGCCGCATCCAAAATAGGGCTTTCGTCACCGAGTATATTCCTTAATTCAGAGGGAATCTTGAATCGCCGACGCAGAGCTGCGTAGCAGACGCAATCAACCAAAACATGTTTGACTGTCAAAGGACAATCGCACCTGCCACAAACTGGAGCATCACCAGACGTCATGAGATACCCATGGGTTAATCTGGTGTGCCCAATTCTAAGTCGCGCGATGACAACCTCTTCTCTTCTGTTCTTCCTCAGTGACGTAGGCCAAGGCTTAACAATAGGTTTTATTTCTCGTAGTTTGTTGCCATGAGAGCCAGTCCATTCTACCTGCCAGGAATCCGTGATGACCCGCTTCACCAGACTCACAAAATCAGACATAGTCAGATATTGCGTGAAAGCCGGTTGACGAGCCGCCTCCTTAGCGGCCAAATCAGCAGCCTCATTTCCCGGGATTCCAGCATGACCCGGAACCCAGCAGAAAACAACGCATACTCCTCTATCATTCAGCTCCTTCACAGTGCCGAGGACGTCCACAACTAGCGGGTGGCGTGAATACACATCACTAATCGACTGGAGAGCACTGAGCGAATCAGTGCACACCAACACCCGACGCCCACGCACACAGACTACAGATAGAGCTTTGCTGATAGCATAAAGTTCAGCCGTGTAAATACTGGTTCCCGCAGGTAATCCAAACAAATAGGTTCTCCCATTAGCAACAAACGAGCAACCAACTCCAACATCCGACTTTGATCCATCAGTGTATACAACCGTAGATGGTTTAATAGCTTCAACTAACTCACTGAAAATGCTATTAAACACCACAGAGCTTGTGCCTGCCTTTGAGTATTTACTTATCTCAAAGTTAAAGTGTAACTGAGCGATGGTCCAGGGTGGAAATAGACAAGAATTACATGGGTAGACACGGGGAATCGCAATATCAAAGTTGTTGCATATCTCCAACGCTCTTACACCGAATGGTGAAGGTTGTCGGGCGTTCATCAGATGCAAATCATGACACGGGTTGTTGAGAATGAAGTCATGCAAGAAATGGTAAGGTCTAGCTTTCAACTTGGCAAAGTACGTCAATAGAAGCTGCTGGCGACGTCTGAATAACGACATTTCTCCACTTTCAACTAAGATGCTGACAACAGGGCTAGAACGAAAAGCACCTGTAGATAATCGTAAACATGAATTGTGGACTGTGTCAAGCATTCTCAGAGAAGTGGAAGTAGCAGATGAGTAGGCTACTGCGCCATAATCTATACGTGATCGCACTAGAGCCTTGTAGAACCTTATCATACATGATCTATCAGCACCCCAACCTGTACCTGTAAGAACACGCAGAATATCAACCACCTTTAAGCACCTAGCCCGTAGGTCTTTAATATGCGGAACCCATGTAAGTCTCTTGTCGAATACAACACCTAAGAACCTGATTTCAGTGCTAACTTCGATATGCTGACCCATTAAATACAGTCTTGGAACATTATCAGTCCGTATTCGGCAAAACTGAATGCATTTAGTCTTCTCAGGAGAAAAACTAAAGCCAGTCTGCCGTGACCATTCTTCAAGACGGTATATAGTTAGCTGTAGAGCTCGTTCAGCTGAGACAACATTTCTAGATGCAACATATATTGCAAAATCATCAACAAACAACGAACATTTAACAGGGTATACGCAACTTTTCACAATATTGTTTATGGCAACCGCAAATAGGGTACAACTAATTACACTTCCTTGCGGTATACCATTTTCCAAGTCAAACCTGTCGGACAGACACTGACCAACCCTTACACGGAACGATCGTTCATCTAGAAAGTCCTTGATGAAGGCCAACATGTTTCCAGCGATGCCCCAATCCCGCAAGGTATTGAGGATACCTCGTCGCCAAGCTGTATCATATGCTTTTTTCAAATCAAAGAATACGGCAACGAGGCGCTGCCGCAATGCAAACGCATTGCAGACAGCCGTCTCAAGGGCCACCAAGTGGTCTGTCGAAGACCTCCCTCTCCGAAAACCGCTCTGTTCAGGAGCGAGGAAGTTATTCTTTTCCAGATACCACATGAGACGACTGTTCACCATTCTTTCCATGACCTTACAAACAACACTTGTCAAGGAAATGGGACGGTAGTTGGAGGCCAATGTTTTATCTTTACCAGGTTTGAGGATTGGAACAACAATTGCTTCTTTCCAAGTTTTTGGAAGCTTTCTAGAAGCGTATATTTTATTAAAAACATGTAGGAGTTGCCTTAACCCAGAATCCGGTAAATGCGCTATCATCGAAAGTGTAATTTCATCTCCTCCAGGTGAGGTATTTCGAGATACTTTGAGCGCTTTTCTAAGCTCAGGCAATGAAAAAGGAATGTTTAGAGGATCATTCGAGTCCGCTATAAAGAAAGGAAGAGATTCAATCGTTTTCTTATAATTTTGAAACTGTACTGAATATGAAGACGTGAGGGAAGCTGATTTAAAGAAGGAACCAATCACGTTAGCGATGTCGGACTGTGATGTGATCACAGAACCGTCAGCTTGCAACCCTGCGATTCGATGTGGAGACGTCCTTCCACATACCGAACGCAGTTTTCTCCATACCGTTGTCACAGGGGTACTCCTGCTAATATCTCCAACGTAACGGCTCCACGACTCCCTCTTACTCTCAAGAAAGACACGCCTACAGCAGGCCCGAGCTCTTCGGTACGCTTCCAGGTTTGCATCCGTAGGTCTGCGACTAAAAATGCGCAGGGCCCTACGGCGGTCCCGAAGAGCCTCCTTACAACGATCATTCCACCAAGGTACCGGCGGACGCCGTGCTTTTCCCGATGTTTTAGGAATGCTCTGGGCAGCTGCTGCAGACATCCTCTCTACAAAGGAAGACAACAGCTTTCGTGCATCATCATCATCTTCATATTCAGATTCCATTAAACTTGAAAACTCATCCCACCGTGCAAGCTTTTCAATCCATCGTGTGTGTGGGGGTGTGTGTGTGGGTGTGTGTGTGTGTGTGTGTGCGCGTGTGTGCGCGCGCGCGTGTGTGTGCGCGTGTGTGTGTGCGCGCGTATGTGTGTGCGCGCGCGTGTGTGTATGTGCGCGCGCGCGCGTGTGTGTATGTGCGCGCGCGCGTGTGTGTGTGTGTGTGAACAGAATATCTCAAGAACGGAACATTGTACGAACTTGAAACTTGAAACTTAAGTTACATACCACTATCGGACGCGACACGAACATTTTCATCAAAATCGGTCAACCGGAAGTAGTAGTTTATTCGTATAATTTTTCAGTTTTTTGCGATTTTCTCAAAAACTGGTCCTACGATTTTTTTTAAAATCGCCTATTTTACTCAATTTTTTATTCTCTACAAGATAAAGTAGGCGCCATGTTTGCTGAAATTCTCGGTGAGGCTGTTTTCACGTAAAAACGTTGTTTTTTTTAAGATTACGGCTTTAATATAAATTTTAGCGCAAAAACTTATATAATAAAAGTTGTAGAGAATTTAAAAACCTACAACTTCTGTTTCAAACATTTTTTTGTATGACGCTTAGTTTAGCAGTAATTAGCGATTTTCTGATTTTTTCTCACGAAAACGTGTGAAAAATCGATAATTTAAAGATTTTGGCCTTAGTATGCATTTTACGACAAAAGTGTATATAACCAAATTTATAGGAAATTTAGAGATATACAACTTTTATTTAACGTATTTTTCTCTACAGAGCCTAGTTTAGCGTGAAATAGTGATTTTCCGTATTTTTAAGCCAGACTGAGGTTGATTTTCATTTTGAGTGTTTCACTCATGATTAAAATAAGGTTATGTTTATTGAGGTTAGTTTTTTGTTTATTTCTAATATTTTATTACTAATGTTAAATTATATTGTAAATTATTTGCATTGGCAAGAGAAAGTTGTGTGAGTGTTTCACACCAGATTATTAAATATGTGTACATTGTTTCATACATTTTACTGACATTTAAGTGAAATTAAGTCACTTTTATACCCTCAGCCTTTTTGATGCCTGACAAAAAAGTGTGACACATACGTCACATTGACACTTGATATCAAAGTTCCCAACAATATGAATAAGTAAATGATGTTCAGGCTTCCTTAACAATATTCTCTTAACTTAGATTTGTAGCAAAAAAACTAAATATGATTTTAATATCAAAGCATTATTTAAGACTTAAAAAATGTTATAATTCAAAAATTCTGGTAAAATGGATAAAATCACTATTTACATTTGAAAGAATTAAATTATCCTCACGAAGGTATCCCCGCAAGGGATCAGTCAAATCTGTTAAAAAACTATATTAATTTGAAGAGGACTATTTTACCTCCACAAGGGTATGCCAGATTTGTTGTGTTTTATTTTATTTTAATAAACATTATTCACGTTAAATCATTATAACTTTTATTTAATTAATATAATTTTTTATAATTATAGTCTTAACTATTTCGTACCTTAGTTAATCAATTCTCCTATTAAATGAATGGTTATTGTTGTTATTTACACATGTCTGCCATTGAATAGCTATCAGATAATCGCTATTATTATAGAGTTTAATAATTTGTGTCTCTTTTCATAACACGAACATTACATATATCGTTACCTATTTGTACCTACTATTTATTACATACTTAATACCATTTTTCAAAGAGCGAATGAGGGACCCACTCGTTTGGTTTGGCCTCCAGTCCCCCATTAAAATAATTTACAATTCTATCTTCTTCTTCTTAGTTGCCTAGTAACCATATTTTGTTAATGTAAATTAAATAATTTTAAAAGTATTTATTTTAATCAGCTGGAGATATCTATTTTTATTTCAATAGACTCAAAAATAAACAACTCCAGGTGTCCAGTAAATTTGTCATATTACACAGTCTAAAAAATATACTTGTATGTACAATCAACATACTGGAAGAAATGCTACTTTAGTTTAGTAAATGAACACGAATATTTAAAACTAAAATTAACTTTAAAAAGAAACTAATGGTCGCCTCTGTGGCGTAGTGGTCAGCAACTTACACTGCAAAGCAGAGGTCTCAGGTTCGACTCCTGGCTAGGGTACAGAAAATTATTACACTTCACAACCAGCGCTCTTTAATCAAAAGTAGTCACTAATAATAAAAATGTGTATGTCTGTTATTTCACTCCAATGTGACTTCTATGCCACACTGGGTTAGAAAGGGTTAAATCTCTGACCACTAAAAAAGTTTTTTACCACTAAAAATCTCTTCTTCTATTCATGGCTTAATCCCTGAAAACCATCTTCAGGTGAAGTAGGTGAAGAGCTTTCACCCATTTTCTGGGTAGAATCGAGATATACCAGGTATGGATATTAAATAACGAGACTGACGTTGTAAAAAATTTTATTTTTATTTTATACATAATCACTTATTGTCACCTTCAAAATACACTCCTTCTATATCCCTACAACGCTCCGTGAGAATTTTCCATTGTTGGAAACAGTACTGAAAGTCATCTTCTGTCAGCTCCTTCAGGACACGTGCCGCTTTCTCTTTTACAGCGTCCACAGACTCAAATCTTGTCCCTTTTAATGCAGATTTTACCTTAGGGAACAGTTATGTTCTACAAGGTGGAATAGGCGCCATGTCTGCTGAAATTCTTGGGAAGGCTGTGCTCCCATAGAATTTTTTTTTCAGATTGCAGCCTTTGATTTATGATTCTTGACATGTCCTATACTCCCTTTGCAGTCTCCTAGATGCACAAAAAGAAAGAAAAAAAATAAAAACTAAAAAGATTTTTGTCGTAAAATGCATAGGCCTACGTATGCTGAAATCTTAAAAAATCAATTTTCTTACAGATTTTTATAAAAAAAAAATACAGAAAACCACTAATTACCGCTAAACTAAGCCTTATACAAAGATATGAACTTGAAACTTAAGTTAGGTTCCACTAGAGGACCCGACACGAACATTTTCATCAAAATCGGTCAAGCGGTAGTAGTAGTAGTTTATTTGTGACATTTTTCACTTTTTTGCGATTTTCTCAAAAACGGCTCCTACGATATTTTTTAAAATCGGCTCATTCACTGAATGTTTTATGCTCCACAAGATAGGGTAGGTGCCATGTCTGCTGAAATTCTTGGAAAGGCTGTTTCTCGTAAAAAATGTTTTTTTTAAGATTGCGACTTTAATATGCATTTTACCGCAAAAATTTATATAATAAAAGTTGTAGAAAATTTTAAATCCTACAACTTTCATTTCAACGTTATTATGTATAACGCTTAGTTTAGCGGTAATTAGCTTTTTTTCTCACGAAAACGTGTAAAAAATCGATTTTTTAAAGATTTCAGCCTTAGTATCCATTTTACGGCAAAAGTGTATATAATAAAATTCATAGGAAATTAAACGATCTACAACTCTTATTTAAAGCATTTTTCTCTACAGAGCTTAGTTTAGCGTTAAAGAGTGATTTTCCATATTTTATGCCAAACTGTTGATTTTCATTTTCCGTCTTTCACTCATGATTAAAATTAGGTTATGTTTTTTCGGGTTAGTATTTTGATTTATTACTAATGTTAGGTTATGTTGTTCATAATTTGTATTGGCAAGAGAAAGTCGTGTAAGCGTTTCACACCAGATTTTTTAAACGCTTACTTATTTTTGAAGGACACTGACGGTACCCAATATATTTTCCGAGAACAAAGCACCTGAAGAAGAAGAAGAAGAAGAAGAAGAAGTTATCATTAAAATAAGACATAGTTAATTAAAGTCAATTACCGTTTCTAAGCGCCTTACAGTCTATCGTTGAAGGTCAATGAGCTGAAATTTTCTAAGTTAACAAAATACCATTATAAATTCAATCAATCTTTTCCCCTCCTTTCCACAACCGTCTCCCCACCATTTTTAAAATTTAAATGTGAACAGATAAGAGAAAGAATTTTCATTTTTAATCTATTGACAAACACTTATGATTGTTTCAGAAACTCGTGCTTCTGGGTGTAATTAAAAAGTCATTTAGATTAGATAATGTAAAGCGATTACTTTAATCGAGTAGTAATGACATGATGTATGCACACGGTAGTGTTATTGTTCTAATAATAATAATAAAATTAATAATAAAACTATTAAAATCCTGTAATTAATTCATTTTATACACGTGCAATGAGTTATCTAGATTCATCTGTTTATTAAGTTATGTCATATCAAAGAACTGTAATAAAAATAAAAACAATAAAAAAGGTCAATCATAAGTGTTAAGAACGAAATGCAATTTTATTATATTTTTATAGGTTTCTTTTTTAATTTAATTTTTTTTGTTTATTGTATCAGAATTCAGCTTGGTAACAATTCGATAAAGATGTAATAATTTTTAATCAATTCACTGCTTGAATTATTTAACATTCTTTAACTTAATATTTTCTCTTGCCCTATAGTTTTCACTGGATATACAAGTTTTCTGACCCTTTTTTGTCATCAGTTTCTCGACTGGTTTGATGCAGTTCTCCAAGCTGTTTTATCTTGCGCAAGTCGACTCATATCAACATGCCTGTAACACCCTACATCTTTTATAATTTGCTTTATATATTCTAACCTTTGCCTCCCCCTACAATTTACTCCCTCCATATTACCCACCATTATTGGTAGACCAATATCTGGTTGTCTTAAGATATGCCCTACTAGCTTATCCCTTCTTCTGGTAAGATGCTACCGTATACTTATTTTTTCATCCACTCGTCTAAGAACCTCTCAATTACTTATTTTGTCCACCCACTTAATCTTTAACATTTTTCTATAACACCACATTTTAAAAGCTTCTATCTTTTTCCTTTCTACAGCTCCTATCACCCACGTTTCACTCCCGTATAATGCTGCACTCCAAACATAGTGTTTTAAAAAAAATTTCCTAATCTGTTAGTCAATGTTTATTCTCAGTAAGCTGTAGATACGAATATTTTCATTAAATTCGGTCAACCGGAAGTACTAGTTTATTCGTGTAATTTTTAATTTTTTGTGATTTTCTCACAAGCGGCCGCGACGAGTTTTTAAATCGTCTCATTTACTACATTCTATATGCTCTCGTAGAAAAAATGTTTTTTTTTCAGTTGTGGTGAAAGCATCAAACAATTACTGCTAAAGTACTGGAAGAATTTAGTGATATGTATCCAGGTGTGTCGTTACTGACTCTGTAACATTTACAAAAGTTAAATAAGAAATTTCAAAACACAGGAAGCGTATTAAATGCCCCGATGTGTGGTCGTCCACGATCGATTTGCATTCATGATAACCTATAAAAGGTTGCTGAAGCGTTTGTATCCAGTCCTGGTAAATAAACTCGTAAGGCATCTTCTGAACTAAGGTTCACGAACTAGCGTGCAAAGGATGATGAAAGAAATTAAAATTGAAGCCATTTCGTCAATCTTTACTCCAATCGCTTCATGAGGACGATAGTAACAGGCGGTTGGAATTGTGTGAGACAGTCGCTTTTCGTGCAGAAGCCGATCCAAACTTTTTGCGATCAATTTTATGGTCTGATGAGGCATGTTTCAAACTCAACGGACGTGTTAATCGGCATAACTTCGCGTACTGGTCGGATACAAATCCTCATATTGTATTTAAAAAAGAGCTTAATGTGCATGGTGTTATGGTATGGGAAGGTTTTTTCGAGTACTGTACTGATAAGTCCTTTCTTTAAGGGAAATGTTAAATCGGAAAATAACTTACAAATGCTGCAGGAAGTAGTACGTCTGGAACTTGAAAACAATCCTGTTTACAATATCAAATCGCTCATCTGGTAACAAGATGGCGCTCCAGCACATTTCGGTATCGAAGTTCGTGAGTTTTTAAATCCAAAGTTGATGAATGGATTGGTCATCGTGGTACAATCCAAAGGGCTGCGCGCTCGCCAGACTTAACACCATGTGATTTTTCACTGTAGGACATTGTAACGGAAATAGTGTATTCTTCCAAGCCATAAAACCTACAAGAACTAAAGAATTCAATTGAAATTGCATTTGACTATGTAAATGACGATAAAATGTTACTGTTGATTATTTGTGAATCAGTTTAAAGCCGCTGTATAAAGTGTATAGAGAATCATGGTGGACATTTTGAACACCTGCTTTAACATTTTCAAGGTAATATATATGTACAGTTCATATAATAAATTTGTTTTTTGTCTATAGATTTTTATACCCATAACGGGCAGGTGGAGTGTTAGATTAATTGCACTCGATCTGTTGGTTCCAAAGCTATAAAAAATAATTCTGTTTCTTATCACATAGTCAGCCAATTATATGACTGAACTATTTAAGAATAGAAAAGGTAGAGGTGTATAAGACACTAGTCAGAGTTATCTCCTCTGAGAGTAATGAATTTCATTATACAGCCAGACCCTGTGGTTAATGAAGTGAAGTTGTCATTTGCAGGGTGGAAAGTGGGTGCTTTTCGGAGGGTCTGGCATGCTGATAAGCATACTCTTTCAACTCAGTGAAGCAGGCAATAGTAAACCACCTTACTCCTCGTTTTTACTTAGTAAAACCTCTAGAGGTTCAAACCAGCGTTTTGGCTATTGACCTAAACAACAGGTTTCTTATTCCATTAACCTTTCTTCCGATTTCCGTAAATATTGAAGAACCGACATATGGGCCACCCTGTATATTTAACCAAATAAAATAAATACATAAAAATAAAAAATAATGAAATATAATAAAACCTTATTGACCATCAACATCTTACGTTTAGCGGGCTGATTTTCTGATCTCTCTCTCTCGATCTTTCAAGATCCTCTCCGTCTTGGAAAATTCTATGCATCAGCGCTGAAGTCCTTCTGCTGAGGAGAAACTATAAATGGAGTCAACTGTACTTACAATAACATATAATTTAAAGAAACCAGGTATACGAGGTGTGGCTATTAAATAACGAGACTGACGTAAAACCTTTTATTTTAATTTTATACATAATCACTTATTGTCACCTTCGATATACACTCCTTCTCTATCCCTACAACTCTCCATGCGAATTTTCCATTGTTAGAAACAGTGCTGGAAGTCATCTTCTGTCAGCTTCTTCAGGACACGTGCCGCTTTCTCTTTTACTGCATCCACAGACTAAATTATTGTCCCTTTTAATGCAGATTTCACCTTAGGGAACAGGTAGAAGTCACATGGTGCAAGATCTGGTGAATAAGGTGGATGTTCTTGCACTGAGATGCTGTACTTGGCTAGGAACTTCTTGACAGATAACGCGGAATGAGCTGGCGCATTGTCTTGGTGAGATTTCATGATTTGTCCTTCCACATTTTGGGGCGTTTTTTCCTTACTCTTTGACGTAGTTTAGAATGTACCTCAAGGTAGTAATATTGATTAATTGTTTGACCTTCAAGAACTCAGTGACGGTACACAATCCCATGGATATAAAAAAAAAACAATCATCACTGCTTTAAATTTTGACTTGCTTATTCGAGCTTTTTTGGCTCTCGGTGAAGTTTGGTTCTTCCAGTGCATGGATTGGCATTTCGTTTCCGGATCATAAGTAAAACACCACGTTTCATAACATGTTATTATCTTCTACTTGTTCCCTAAGGTGAAATCTGTATTAAAAGGGTCAAGATTTGAGTCTGTGGAAGCTGTAAAACAGAAAGCGGCACGTGCTCTGAAGGAGCTGACAGAAGATGACTTCTAGTACTGTTTCCAACAATGGAAAATTCGCATGGATAGAGAAGGAGTGTATACTGAAGGTGACAATAAGTGATTATGTATAAAATTAAAATTAAATTTTTTACAACGTCAGTCTCGTTATTTAATAGCCACACCTCGTATTTCAGTGTTACTAAACATTACTCGTTTCTTTTAATAACATGAAAACAGCATGGTATATCTTGTTGTTGCTTAGGGCATCAGCCGAAAGGCTGGTTTGAACCTCTAGAGGTATCACTCAGTAAAAGGAGGAGTGGGTGGTTTAAAGTTGTCTTCCTCGCTGAGTTGAAAAGTATGCTTATCAGCATGCCAGGCCCTCTGAAAAGCACATATTTTCCACCCTGCAAATGACAACTTCACTTCATTCACCACAGCGTCTGGCTGTAAAATGAAATTCATTACTTTCAGAGGAGGTAACACTGATTAGTGTCTTACATTTCTACCTCTTCTGTTCTTGAGTGGTTCAGCCGTATAATTGGCTGGCCATGTGATAGGAAAGAGAATTATTTTTTGTAGCCCTGGAACTAGCAGATCGAGTGTAAATAATTTAACATTTCACATGCCTGTTATGTCTGTATTGACTGTCTCCTCGTAAAAAGTAATTGTCTACATTGAATTTCGTTTTTACATAATTTAAGTGAAACATTCGCTGAATTAAAAGGGAGGACATACATTTATAATTTCAATGGTGCAGTACAGAGAGTGTGCTAATAGTGTCTGATGTTAGCCTAATGCAGTTTGCGCAAGATGTAGCACGACTTTGACCCAGTGATGTAGTTACTGGTTTCACTTAACATGACTGCCAAGGAGAAGGGACTTATCTAATTTAATAGATGTCTCAAAAAAACGAATATTTATTTTCTCGTCTGTATTTTACAGTCGAACTTCTATAACTCGAATCCTCAAAGGATGAGGAAAAAATCGAGTTACAGAAATTTCGAGTTATGGAAAAATCACAACAAATCAGTTATTAAAAAATCTGATGTAAAACACTCACTCGACTTTCTCTCGTCAATGCAAATTATGAACAATATAACCTAACATTAGTAATAAAACATTAGAAAGAAACAGAAAACTAACCTCAAAAAACATAACTATTTTATTCATGAGTTAAAAATACGGGACTCTTTCACGCTTAAACTAGGCTCTAGATAGAAAAATGCTTTGAATAAAAGTTGTAGATCATTTAATTTCCTATAAATTTGTATATAGACACTTTTGTCGTAAAATTCATACTAAGACTGAAATCTTTAAATAATCGATTTTTTACAAGTTTTCGTGAGAAAAAAAAGCTAATTACCGCTTAACTAAGCGTTATACATAAAAACGTTTGAAATAAAAGTTGTAGGATTTAAAATTTTCTAAAACTTTTATTATATAAACTTTTTGCGCTAAAATTCATATTTAAGTCGCAATCTTAAAAAAACAATTTTTATACGAGAAAACAGCCTTTCAAGAATTTCAGCAGACATGGCGCCTATCTTATCTTGTAGAGCACAGAAAATGTAGTATACGAGGCGATTTAAAAAAAATTGTACTAGCCGTTTTTGAGAAAATCGCAAAAAAGTGAAAAATGACACGAATAAACTCTTCCGGTTGACCGATTTTGATGAAAATGTTCGTGTCGGGTCTTCTAGTGGTATATAACTTAAGTTTCAAGTTTTAACTTCGTGCAATGTTCCGTTCCTGAGATATTCTGTTCACGCGCGCGCGCACACACACACACACACACACAGAGACCAATCGCTAAAAACATGTTTTTTGGGTTCAGGGGGTTTGGAAACGCGTAGATTCGGTAAAAACTCGATTTCGAAAAATCGACATGAAAACAATATTTTCCTTCCTATATATTCATACAGACAAGAGAATGTACAATATAACGAGTTTTCCGCAAATTTATATTTTTTTAAATGTGGTTGCGTTAGAAAGAAAATAACGTTAGTTCAAATCGACATAAATTCTTACTTTTTTACTTTCTCTTGCCTATATGAATATATAGGAAGGAAAGTATTGTTTTCATGTCGATTTTTCGAAATCGAGTTTTCACCGGATCTACACGTTCTCAGACCCCCTGAACCCAAAAAACATGTTTTTAGCGATTGGTCTGTGTGTGTGTGTGTGTGTGTGTGTGTGTGTGTGTGTGTGTGTCTGTGTGTGAACAGAATATCTCAAGAACGGAACATCGTACGAACTTGAAACTTGAAACTTAAGTTACATACCACTACCGGACCCGACACGAACATTTTCATCAAAATCGGTCAACCGGAAGTAGTAGTAACTTAGTTTATTCCTATAATTTTTCACTTTTTTGCGATTTTCTCAAAAACTGGTCCTACGATTTTTTTTAAAATCGCCTGGTTTACTCAATTTTTTATTCTCTACAAGATAGGGTAGGCGCCATGTTTGCTGAAATTCTGCGTGAGGCTGTTTTTACGTAAAAACATTTTATTTTTAAGATTGCGGCTTTAATATGCATTTTAGCGCAAAACGTTATATAATATAAGTTGTAGAGAATTTAAAAACCTACAACTTTTATTTCAGATATTTTTTTGTATAACGCTTAGTTTAGCGGTAATTTGCGATTTTCTGTTTTTTCTCACGAAAACGTGAGAAAAATCGATTTTTTTAACATTTCGGCCTTAGTATGCATTTTACGACAAAAGTGTATATAATTAAATTTATAGAAAATTAAAAGATCTACAACTTTTATTTAAAGCATTTTTCTCTACAGAGCCTAGTTTAGAGAGAAAGAGTGATTTTCCGTATTTCTAAGCCAAACTGAGGTTGATTTTCATTTTGCGTCTTTCACTCATGATTACAATTAGGTTATGTTTGTTTGAGGTTAGTTTTTTGTTTATTTCTTATGTTTTATTACTAATGTTAGGTTTATTGTTAATTATTTGCACTGGCAAGAGAAAGTTGTGTGAGTGTTTCACACCAGATTTTTAAAACATATATTAGAATTTCCAGATCTATGAGCTAGAGTATTTTTATTTTCCTGCAAATACAATGGAAATTAAGAGTAATGAATTTCACTATACAGCCAGACCCTGTGGTGAATGAAGTGAAAGTGTTATTTATAGGGTGGAAAGTACTATAAGCGCGTCAGCTCGTGATCCGTGTGAGGAATTTCTGTTACGGCATGCAGTGAAAGATTATACTATTCATAAAAAAAACATTTATCATAATGTTCTTGTCATTATAAAGTAACCTTTTGTTTTATTATTTCAATTTATTCTATAATATAGTAACTCTTTTACTTTTCTTTCATTGTATTGCAGTCCTCAGGAATTAAAATATGTACGTAGCATAGAAAATAAGGAAACTAAAAAATATATGTTTCATAACATTAATTTATAGGCCTATTTTTAACGGGATGCAGGTACGCTCCTTTACGCGATTCCTCATCACAGTTTTTTATAACTGATACAATAATTTGTCGCCCTTCCGAGTGAATTACCGCTTTATTTTTCCGAAAAGACATATTAAAATAAAACAAAAGGTATGAAAAATACACTTTGAAATTTACCTAACACAAAACAAATAACTTTTGGCACGTTAACACACTTTAAATTTCAAAATAAAAATCACTTTAGTGATCAAAAATCATGAATAATGATTAACACATCCGAGACGCACAAGCACAAATATACAACTGTATATTGTGACACGTGTATCCGTTGTGAAAAGCAATAATAAGTAGGCCTATAATAAATTAATACATAAGACATAATAATAATAATATTTACACGATGACTAAATGTTTTTGCACTGCCCCATAAGACAAATATATTACTCACATTCTATTACGCCACCCGCCCCACTTCCCCAGGCGACAGAGATCATGAGCTGGCGCGCGTACAGTAGATGCTTTTCGGAAGGTCTGACATGCTGATAACAATACTTTTCAACTCAGTGACGGGGAATGTAATGGTAAACCACATCAGTCCTCGTTTTACTTAGTACAACCTCTGGAGGTTCAAACCAGCAAATAATCGAAACAACAACCACAAAATTACGTAGTGAATATATCTACACGAACGAGAAGGTTAAATTCAGTTTTTCAGAAATGAATTGATAGGTTATTATAAAGTTTTGATCGATTGGTTAGTAGAAGCATGCCAATCCCTCTGAGAGTAATGAATTTCATTGTACAGCCAGACTCTGTGGTGAATAAAATGAAAATGTTATTTGCATGGGGGAAAGTATATACTTTTCGGAGGGCCTGGCAAATTAATAAGCAAATTTTCCACTCAATAAAGGCAAAGGTAAACTACCTCACTCCTAGTTTTACTTTGTAAAAGTCAAGAGATTCAAACCAGCCTCTTTGGTGATGACCTAAACAACAATATTGTTGTTACCGAGTCCCTAGAAACGATTGCTAGTTCGTCTACAAGAGCAAGACAGTTTATTTTTATACCGTTCTTTGATCTTCCATTATGTACCTGGTTTACTTAAGGGAGTCTTTTACAGTCAGTAAATTATTATTTTTGGGCCATGAGATCTTAAGATGTTTTGTAATCAGAAGATCGTATCATTTTTAAGATTGTAAATCTTTCTCATATTAAACAATAAAATTATATGAGAGTAATTATAGGTTATACTATTTATGTAATAGTAAATCCCGAATTACTTATTTGGAGGTTTTTGAAGCTATTGTTATATTATCTAATTACTTTTATAGCGCAACATTCAATTTGAATTACATAAATATTAAAGGACGGCAGATCGTGGTTACTTCCTCACTAACCGCCAAGCAGTCCTAAAATTCCTCCTCCTTCTCCGCCTCTTTCACCTTTTCCTCCTACTCCTGCTATTCTTCTCCTCTACCTCCTCCTCTCATCCTCCCCTCCTCCTCCTTCTCCCCTCTTTCACCTTTTTCTCCTCCTCTTCCTCCTTCTCCTCCTGCTATTCTTCTCATTCTCCTCCTCCTCCTTCTCATTTTCCTCCTTTTTCTTCTGCTCCTCCTTCCTCTTCTTCTCTTTCTCCTCCTCCTCATCCTTCCCTTCTCCTTCTTCTTCTCCTTCTTCTTCTTCTTCTTCTTTTCCTTCTCCTCCTTCTCCTTCTTCTTCTTTTTCTCCTTCTCCTTCTCTTTCTCCTTCTTCTTCTTTTTCTCCTTCTTTTTCTTCTTCTTCTTCTTCTTCTTCTCCTTCTGTCCTTTTTCTACTCCTTCTTCTTCTTCTTCTTCTTCTTATCCTTTTTCTGCTTCCTCTTCCTCTTCTTCTTCTTCTTCTTCTTCTTCTTCTTCTTCCTCCTCCTCTTTTTCTCCCTCTTCTTTTTCCTCTTTCTTCTCCTCCTCCGCCTGGATGGGTTGAACCTCTAGAGGCTTTACTAAGTAAAACGAGGAGTGACCTGGTTTATCAATGCCTTCCTAACTGAGTGTAAAAGTATGCTTATTAGGATGCCAGGCCCTCTGAAAATCATCTACTTCTCACTCTGAAAATGACATCTTCATTTCATTCACCACACGGTCTGGCTGTATAATGACATTCATTACTCTCATAGGAGATAACTCTGACTTGTGTATTTTACACCTCAAACTTTTTTGTTCTTAAAATGCTTCAGTCATATAATTGGCTGACCATGTGATAAGAAACAGAACTATTTTTGTAACCTTAGAACTAGTAAATCGAGTGCAAATAATTTAAAATTCCACCTTCCTGTTATCAGGGACTGTAAGAAATTTTTTATCTGAATATCACAAATTTTACACCACGAGTCATACTTCTGATTTTACACAGTATGGTGCGCACCAATAGATCAACTGGCCTAAATTTATAAAAATAAGTGAAAGAGACTAGTTTAAAATGTGACATGCCGGCCGGCATTCTATCAAGGTCATCAAATCCCAAACGGTAAGCATATAGAATCGTCAGCATTGTTTTTAAAATTGTTGTCGGTGGCGTCAGAGAAATTTCTATTCGATATAAACGTTAATCAGCATAAATATGTGTATAACATAAACAACGTAACACACAATGCACAGTCAAGGATTGTTTATTCGTTTGTTTACATTTCTATGTTGTTGTGTTGGTTAGGTTACGAGTGGTAGGTAAGGTTAGGTAGGTGAAATCAACCTTGCTTGTTTGTTGCGTACATAGATGTATCTCTCTCATACACACACACTATCTCTCTCATTAAATCTACGTTTAAATAACCTTCCACTTAAACATTATACGGGTTACCTACCTATACCTTTACAAAATAACTTTATTTATTTTTATATTTGATCACCATGAAAATTCCCCGATGGATACGAGGCAACTTGCTTAATTTTTTCATTTAGAAAGGATAAACACGATGGTGACCACCTTACTGAAAAAAGTAAATAACATTGAATAATTTAAATTGTAATATAAATTAAATATTTTCTTCTAGGTGGTACTAATTTTTGTAAATGTTTCCTGCTTCCGGTTTATAAATTTCCGGTTATCACTTCAACTAATAAAAAATTATTAATTAACTTTTTTAAGTTACTCTACGCCATTTACCGGTTTATATTTGGCACAACGATTATTTCACATGTGTACGTTGTTATCCGTTCAATTCAGAAGAATAAGCAACTCCGATTCGCCGTTGATATCGTAGCACGATAAAGAAAGAACTAGAGGATATCTTAAATGGAATGGATGAGATCATGAGAAAGGATTACTTCATGAAAATTAATAAGAACAAAACGAAAATGTTATGCAGTAGCAAGAGTGGTTTAGAAGAGATGGGAAATTCAAAAGTACGCAACGAAAATATACAAAAAGTTGGGAAATTCTGCTATCTGGGGAGTAAAATAACAAAGGATGGTAGAAGCACAAGTGATATCAAAAGTAGAATTGCTCAAGCTAGAAAAGCCTTCGAAATGAAAAAGAGCTTACTGACTACAAACATTGATTTACATATTAGGAAAAATTTCTTAAAACACTATGTTTGTAGCATTATACGGGAGCGAAACGTGGGTAATAGGGGCTGTAGAAAGGAAGAGGATAGAAGCTTTTGAAATGTGGTGTTATAGAAATATGTTAAAGATTAGGTTGGTAGACAAAATAAGTAATTTAGAGGTTCCTAGACGAGTGGATGAAAGAAAAAGTTTATGACAGCATCTTACCAGAAGAAGGGATAGGCTAGTGGGGTATATCTTAAGACATCCAGGTATTGTTCTATCAATAATGGAGGGTAATATTGAGGCAGTGAATTGTAGGGGGAGGCAAAGGTTAGAATATATAAAGCAAATTACAAAACATGGAAGGTGTTACATGTTGATATGAAACGATTTGCGCAAGATGAAACAGCTTGGAGAACTGCATCAAACCAGTCGAGAGACTGATGACAAAAAAAGCAATCCACGGCCCATTCAGATGAGGATGATGTGTATGACGTGTAAATGAGGTGTAGTCTTGTACATTTTTTTACGTCTTCCGTTTACGTCGTTTTTTTTTTTTGTTTTACATCTGACTGTTTTGCAATTACTGATATTGCAGACGATGAAAAGTGTGATAGATGAAAATAAATGATAAAAATCTGGTGGGAAACACTTACATGACTTTCTTTTGCCAATGCGAATAATGAATAATATAACCAAACATTAGTAATAAAACATTCGAAACAAACAAAAAACTAACCTAAAATACAACTTAATTTGAATCATGAGTGAGCGATACAAAAAACCAACCTTTTGAAGAATAGACTTGGTAATGCGGGGGGTGGACACTACTATCCACGTTGCCTGAATCTGACTGTCTACCTGGATTGACAATGGAGTCTGTCAATTTAGGTAGTCAGTCCGACAGGATGTCACGTGCACAAACTGTCAACATGGATAGTAGTGCCCATCCCCCGCATTACCCAGTCTATTTTTCAAAATTTCAAAAATTCTACCACAACATTAGCCAATCAATATTTCATGTTATTAACACATCTGTACAAAGTTTTTTACGCTGAATAAAACGATAGTTTGCCCGAGCCGAACGATTGAGCGGTTACCGAAATAGCAAGGGTTCAGAATATTGTTAATAAATCAAAATTTAAATAACGTGCAAATTTTAAATTTCGTACACGCTGTAAGAATATAATTGTCTATGTTGTGTTAAAATTTCAAACTTTTCGCTCAAAATAATTATCGAGTTACACGCCTCTAAACGCATAAAATTTGTTGCGGTAGCAAAAAACCGAGTCTTTTTGTCTTCCAACCTCGATATGGCAATTTTTAAACAACATTAAAAATATAGGACTATTATGGGTCAACGCAGAATAAAATGAGCTAAATTTTGATGTAAAGTATGTTGAAATCTGACTCATAGTTTTGGAGATGCAAGGGTTCAAACTAGGGTGTCTATGATTATGAAACCAATAGTAGGCGAACACATAACCCACAACAATAAAGAAAACATAGCGTAGGAAGAGAGTCGAAAAAAATTATCTAAATCACAACAAATAACCAAAAACGCATACAACAAAACATCCTTATCTATATAAACAAAAATCTGGTGTGAAACACTCACACAACTTTCTCTTGCCAATGCAAATGATTAATAATAAACCTAACATTATTAATAAAATATTAGAAATAAACAAAAACTAGCCTCAAAAACATAACCTTATTTTAATCATGAGTGAATGACGCAAAATGACAATCGAACTCAGTTTGGCTTAAAAATACGGAAAATCACGCTTTCACGCTAAACTAGGCTCTGTAGAGAAAAATGCTCTAAACAAAAGTTGTAGATCTTTTAATTTTCTATAACTTTTATTATATATACTTTTGTCGTAAAATGCATACTAAGACCGAAATGTTAAAAAAATCGATTTTTCTCACGTTTTCGTGAGAAAAAAAACAGAAAATCGCAAATTACCGCTAAACTAAGCGTTATACAAAAAAATGTTTGAAACAGAAGTTGTAGGTTTTTAAATTCTCTACAACTTTTATTATATAAGTTTTTGCGCTAAAATTTATATTAAAGCCGTAATCTTAAAAAAACAACGTTTTTACGTGAAAACAGCCTCACCGAGAATTTCAGCAAACATGGCGCCTACCCTATCTTGTAGAGAATAAAAAATTGAGTAAAATAGGCGATTTTAAAAAAAATCGTAGGACCAGTTTTTGAGAAAATCGCAAAAAAATGAAAAATTATACGAATAAACTACTACTTCCGGTTGACCGATTTTGATGAAAATGTTCGTGTCGCGTCCGGTAGTGGTATGTAACTTAAGTTTCAAGTTTCAAGTTCGTACGATGTTCCGTTCTTGAGATATTCTGTTCACACACACACACACAGACACACACACACACAGACACACACACACACACAGACACACAGACACACACACAGACCAATCGCTAAAAACATGTTTTTTGGGTTCAGGGGGTCTGAAAACGTATAGATCCGGTGAAAACTCGATTTCGAAAAATCGACATGAAAACAATACTTTCCTTCCTATATATTCATATAGGCAAGAGAAAGTAAAAATTAAACACTACAAAACAGTTATACAACCACAAGTTACATTATGACAGCGAAACATTAGCAAACGTGACCAAGACAAAAGCAATAGACAATGTCCTAAAACTCGAAAGACGAATCCTAAGAACCTGCATATGAAAGAAAAACAAAGTAGATGGGCAATGGAGAATTCAAACAAACGAACAAATCTATAAAGAAAATGAACACATAACAGATACAATAAGGACGAAAAGGATATATTTTCTTCGACATCTTATCAGAACACCTAAAGACAAATTTAAACAAGATGATTAGAAAACTCTTTCCAATGGTAACATCAGGAGCATGGATTCGGAATGTCAAAGAAGACATGATCGAACTCGGATTAACTTTCGATGATTTAGAAAACAAAACAGAAATTTTAAAAATCTTAAGAAATAAGGAAAGTAGATTTGAAACAAAATCAGATGGAAGAACAAACCTTAACAGGAAGAAACCGGTCGTTTCAGAGGAAGTTCGGCAAGCAAGATCAGCCCGAATGAAGGCATACTGGCAGAACATCAAGCTAAAGAATATGAAAAGGAAGAATCTTTTTAAATTTGACTACAGTGATCCATTGTGGCAATAAAAATATTAGATTCCAAAGAAAAGGTACTTAAAAGAGGAAGCAGGAAAGTGATCTTTTTGGTTGCAGCAAGGCAAAGAAGATCTGCCAGAATGAAAGAATACTGGAGGAAAATCAAAGAAAAGAACCAGAAGAGAGTGCCCAGAAACTGACTCAAGTGATCCACTGCGGTCTCAAAAGAAAAAATTTTTTGAAAAAATTTTTTTTCAAAAAAAATTTAAAAAACGCTTTAATTTAACAATTACTTAAAAAAAGTAACTAAAAAGAAAAAAATAAAAAAAATTTACAAAAAAAAATTACAAAAAAATTATAAAAAAAATAAAAAAAAATAAAAAAAAAAATTTTAAGAAACGCTATTATTTAACAATGATTCAAATAAAAAATGAACTAAAAAGAAAAAATAAAAAAAATTACAAAAAAAATTACAGACATTACTGTTACAAATAAAAGCGTGGCGCATTTTATTGTAAAATATTCGTTGTATAAAAATGCGCCACGCTTTTATTTAATGCGCCACCATTCCACGACTTTATCTAAATTTTAGAATGACCCACTTAACAAAATTTAGAGTTGCCACATTTTTATTCTGCCCTGTATTCCTCTTATTTACCCATGCCCCTCCTACTTGTATGACTCACTCCCCCCAGTTGCTAGTTGTCCCCATGTTCCTATGCATAATCACTCCACTACGGTGAAAAGAGCCGCCATTTTAAATTAATAAACACTCAGAAGATAAAAAGGCCGGTGATTATGCCAAACTCTACCCTTTCCGTCTCCCCTGAAATCATAAACTAACCCCTACCTTAAATTATACCTTTAGTCCACGTTCAGTAAAATGCATGCCTTCCCCTCACCAAAATATTAGGCCTCCCACAAAACTGAAAAAAGGCCACTGAAAAATAAAATAAAAGAGCCGCTCTTAAACCCACTTGTCCCTTAATTTAAATTTTCCACAAATAACTTCTAAAAATAAATTACCTCCTTTCAAGTCCCAGTTCCAATGTCCCACGAACCAGAATCCTATTTCCTATTTAAACTATAAAATTCCCCCTAAATTTCTTGAGGTTGCAATTATTCTGTTATATTGTTCCCCGAGCGACCAGGTGTTCCTTAACACGATGTCGCCATCATAGGGCTTCTTAGCCCTCTCAACCAGGATTCAGGATTCAGGATTCACGCTTTTATTTGTAACAGTAATGTCTGTAATTTTTTTTGTAATTTTTTTTTATTTTTTATTTTTAGTTCATTTTTTATTTGAATCATTGTTAAATAATAGCGTTTCTTAAAATTTTTTTTTTATTTTTTTTTATTTTTTTTATAATTTTTTTTCTGTGATTTTTTTTGTAATTTTTTTTTTGTAAATTTTTTTTATTTTTTTCTTTTTAGTTACTTTTTTTAAGTAATTGTTAAATTAAAGCGTTTTTTAAATTTTTTAATTTTTTTTTAAATTTTTTTTACAAACACCTCCACAGCGTATTGTCATCGAAGATAAACAAGTGTGCAAAGTTTGATTCATATTGATACGGTAGAAGTATTAAAATTTTAAGTTGCAAGATTTGATGGATCCAAGAGTAAGTTAAATAAAAGCGTTTAATAAAAAGGTGTGTTTAGACATACTCCATTTGAGCCACATTAAAGTTTTAGTTTTAGAACGTACATATTACACGTCCACATAAAAATTACTTTGTACAAATGCTTAAGATTATCTTTTTATACATAGTTTGTGTATTGTACAATTTCCATTACCACAAAAAATGCCTTCCTATACAATCATATAGGCAAGGGAAAGTAAAAATTAAAAAATTAGAATTTATAATTAATAATTTTTTTACACAATCTAATTTTTTTTTAATTAAACCCACGGTTTCTATACTAGACGGTAGAGGACACGCGCAGCTGCTGTGAGATATAAGATGACGTAGTCTGGTCCCCAACAACTCGGCCGGTGTGAATTCACGGTAGGATTGTTGCATTGTTTTTACAAACACAGCGGTTTAGGTATGTTTACACGGGAAATCGATTTTAATTTTAATAATTCTTTGTTTTTCTTTAAGCCTGAAGTTTTTCTCTTCAAGAAAAAGTAACTTGTTTTTTTCTTTTAATTCGGCGTTTTCACGTTTAAACAGATCAGTTTCCTCTGGCTGCGCAACATTCAAATTTGGCGGTTCTTCATTAAAACCAGGCCTTTCTCTACGGCTATCCCTTCATTTTGTGAACTGCCTGTATTTTAATTGGATGATGAGTTTAAAATATCATGAGTGTATCGTTTCTCTGCTCGATTTTGCCGTTCACTACAAGTCGGGTTTACTGGACGTAGAACGGCACTACAAATCGGCAAATTTAAATGTGGGACTGAATTCGTCTTTAGGACACGTTTTAAGGGGGTAGTCAACCCAGAAAATTAAAATCAAAACTTCTGGCTATAATTTATCATTATTTATTTTAAATGAAAGAGTAATTTACTAGTAATGATCTTCCATTTGAAACAAGCCAAAAAATTAATTACAGCCCCTAATATAAGGGTGAGGTTAGAAAAGCGGGCTTTTACAGGGAATCAAATATCTCAGAAACCAAGAAAGATATCAACATGTTTTTTTAAGCTACAAAATACGGAAAATTGTTGGCTATTATCTGTTGTATGCGCTAGTATGTATTTTTTCTTACAAGAAATTTATTGAAGAAAAACCAAATTTTCAAAAACATTTACTTTATGTATTCACCAGTTATTTTTTAACTAAATGCCTATTAAGGTTTTTATAAAATCATTCCACAGATAATCGAGCAAGAAATTATGAACATTTGAAAAAAAAACATCCAAATATCTCCAATACAAACCAAAATATTTAATTCCCAAGAATGTAAATCATGCAAAAACTACATTTCCGGAAAACTTAATATGTAAGGAATAATTTCACTCGCCTTGCTAGTGATCTTTATTTTAAACAGTTTTTATAACTTTTTGTCAACGTACAAAGTAAGCAAATGTTGTGCTTCAGAAAATTTTAAACTTCAAATAAATGCAAAAACCAATCGAAATTTTAAAAAAAACATCTTGAGTTGACTACCCCTTTAATGGAACTCAGACTAAATCGCGTACATAATCCGATTCGTCGAAATGTACTAAACACACGGGACTACGATCAGCAGAAAATGAATCGGCCCGTTTTCAAGCATTTCTCCACTTCAATCTAGTTTCAATAGCCTTTGGAAAACAGTGAAACTTATTAATGCCAAACTCCTTTTGGTGTCTATCGTGATTAGAACACCCGGAAATCGCACGACACATCATTATTAAAGACCAGTAAAGTATTACAGACCGTATTAAGACTAGTAAACATCACAGACTGACACGGTACGTATCGTGCGTCGGCTGTCGCTGGTGACCAGTGACGTCAGAGGGCGGGGCTTATCACTGCGCATATTGTTGATGATCCCTACCATCAAGTAAAGTAACCGTGGTTAAACCTTAAGAAGATCCACCGGGTTGGTCTAGAGGTCAATTCGTTGACCAAATCAGCTGATTTCGGAGACAAAGGTTCCTGGTTCAAATTGTAGTTAAGGTAACTTTTATAATATATTTGAATACTATACAGTGGTTACCGGTGTATTTTGATGGTTAGGATTCAATTAACAATACATATCAAGAACGGTCGGCCTGAGGTTGTACAAGACTACCCTTATTTACACGTAAAATATATCACCTCATCTCACTGAGTCATGGGGTTGCTTAAATTATTCTTAAATTGAACAGATAACAATGTACACACATTCAGAATATTAAAAAAGGTTTAAGATTTAAGTTTTAAAACATTTTGTAAACAATTTAGTTTATTTTTTAAGTACTCGATATTTTTATTTATTTATTGGTTTAACGTCTGACTGTTCTGCAATTACTTCTAATGCAGACGGTGAAGGATGAAATGATTTTTTGTAACGTGTGAAAATATGCCGTGTCTGAATGGGATTCGAACCAAAGATCGCATGATGAGAGGCGAGCACGTTACCAACTACGCCAATGCGGCCGGCAAGTACTCGATAGAAATTAGTTATAATATTGTAATAATGTAAGAATTTATGAATAGTTATAATTTTAAAAGGAAGTTTGATAATTTATATAGATCCTGAAAGAACCTGGAATAATCGTCACAGTATTTGTAAAAAGTAAACAGAAGAACGAAGGTCATTGTGTTTTCATAAGCGATTCGAAAAATTAAAGTTTTTTCTTTTGTGAACTTCTTTTATGTTTATAGGGAAATATAAAGAAGTCAGGCCAGGGTATGTTTGTAATATTTAGGATCCCGTTAGTTTTGTAATTTCTTAAAATAATAATGTAGTGAACATTAATAAAATAACATAATTGTTCAGTAGAAAAAAGTAATTCAGTAGATTTTAACTGCAAAAGAATAAAAGTAATAATAATAATAGGATTCGGTGTCAGTGTTCTCAAATGCATAGCAAGGATAGTTCTTTGTTCTGTTTATGTAGAGATGCGTTCATCGTAAAATCGAGTGTGGAATATCTGCGGAGTACTAACATAAGCGCCGAGCGGTTGTTAAAAATAGTAGTGGGGGAAACTGGGTCAGGTTGTTTGGAAGGGAGAACCAATAGGCGTAGAGAATCATGATCACGTGGTTTTGTTGTTATCGGTCAGCTGGTAGGACCAGCTCAGCTGGGTTCCTTCATCAGTAGCTCAGAAGCAGCCAATGTTGAATGTTTAACTGTTTACATGTTTTAAATATACAGTGTATATTTTAAATTTAGTTCGACGTTTGTTAATGATGTTCTCTTGCAAAATTTTGCAGAATTCTTTATGCTTTAATCAAACGTTGCGTAATAAATCAACTTTCGGTGTTGGGGGAACATTGACTCCGCGTCGATTTCGGTATATCCATTCCCTTGTTTTGTAAATCTTTGAAAGTGTTAAACTTGCATCTTTTGTTGAGACAAACGAACTACGCCTTAACAAAATATCGTGTGTGTATTTGTTTTAAATCAGTGTTTTAAAGTGTGACAAACTTATTCATTTAATAAACTTTAAAGTGAATTGATCTGGTGCTATATAAATCGTCAGGTATGTTTTCTTGTTTATTTTTTAGGCTTATAAAACTTGCGGTTTAGAAAGTCATTGTGTCATCTGTACTGCCATATTGACAAGCCGGCCGGCAATATAATTTACATTCCCTGCCGACTATCTTTTAAACTATTGTATTTTATATTATTTCTTTAATATAACTTCAATATAAAATCTTTGGGAAGATGAAATTAAAAATTATTTTATAAAAATACTTTGTTATTCCGGTTAATGTAATAGATATTAAATTACCATATTGACTTGAAAAGCCGGCCGGCCGGCATTTTATTTTAGATTTATCCCCCCATTTAGTCTATTTTTAGAACTGTCCTTGTATTTATAAAGAGAATTAATATTTAATTGGCTTACGAATACTTAGATTTTCCAACTGTCAATGTCTTATTTAAAATCTAGTTACTACTGAATATGTTTAAAATATTTTAAAATGGTTATATAATTTTATTGTATTTCAAATTTAATACAATATTATATTATTAATATTATTTTCGTTAATATAATTATATCTTTGTTTATAAGTAATTAATATCGAATGATTCGTGTCCAAAGTAATTTTTTTGTATACTGTCGTCGTGTAAATAAATTAAATAATTTTTTAAATAATTTTAAAATTTTATGAATTTTTCTTTAAAAATGTTATTTCTATTAAAAGAATGTTATTAATTTTACATCAATTAATTTATAAACTACTTTATGTCATTAGTTAAACTTTAAAAACTAATTCACTTAATTTATCATATAATTGTTTATTTTTATTCAATTTCTGAACTTGTAACAATGTATTCGGTTATTTATTATCAATAATTTGTTATTAGCGTTGTATGTTTATCGAGTTTTCCTATAAATCTAATAAAAATGACAGAATTACGTTGTAATTTGAAACGTCAGTTGTTTACGTAGACAAGTTTATTTTAGAACAGTCTGTTTATTACCTTATACTTTAAACGAATTTTTCCGGTGTTTTAATTATAAAAATTAACCGTAATAGTAATATTGTTGTTTATTCCATCATAATTTTATATAAGATTGTGTAATTTTTAGTTATATATTAATTTTAAGATGTACTTTTCCTATAAAAATGTATTGGAAAACGCCGGCCGGTTTTTTTATGCGGCGAAATACGTACAGTGCTGCTCCTATTGGAAACCTGGTTTTCTCATTGCGACATCAGCGCTGTTGTTTGTATGACGTTGACATTTGGAACTATATACGTTTCAACCTTTTTCTTGTCCTACCGAACTGTTGTTAAATAGTATTTTTGTTGTTTTATCATACATAATCAATTTTCTGTATTTTAAATTATTTATTTTGATAGATTAAGTAAATTTATAAGTTAATATTAATTAAAAATAATACTACGAACGTTTTTTCTATTTCATTCTTTTGTTTCAATTTAAATTGTCCGTCGGCTTGTTTAACATCATGTACAAACTTTCTGGGCTGTTATGAAACCCGTATTTATTTACTTATATTTATTAAATTTATTATGTTAATATTATTTCGTAATTATTTTTACTTAAAAATGATGTGGGTGTGGATAATAAATTTCGTATACCCCCTTGCATTATTTCGTAATTTTGTGTCAAGCCACCAGCTTCGTTTAACCTATTTTCTATTCAGCCTTTAACATTAATTCACTTAGGATCTGATCTGTGTTATTTTATCAACGTACAAAAACTAATCTGTAATTTTTGCTATGTATTTATTTATTTTTACGTTCAAGGTTTGGGCGCGGTTGAATTCTTTCTGTAATCCTTTGGTCAGGACTAAAAAAGTTGACTTCCCTGATTTTTTTACTCGGTGTTAAAAAAATAATTAATTTTGTTACTGCTTTTCCATTAATTTATCGAATTTGTGAAAGAACGAAACCAAAATATTTTTAAATTTAGTACTGTAGTTATATGTATTAGAAATATTTACCAACTAGTTCCCGTATTTAAAAAATTCGGTGTGATAAACACTCACGCGACTTTTTCTTGCCATTGTAAATAATGAAAAGTATAACTATGTTTAAACATTAGTAAACAATGAAAAATGGCCGACTCCGTGGCGTAGTGGGAGAGCACGCTTGCTTACTAAGCGGTCGTTCGTGTTCGATTCCCAGCTAGGGTCTGGAAATTATTACGTGTTAAAACCCATAGATACAGTTTCTTATCCCACCGTCGTTGCTTATGACCAAGCTGTTTATGAGACTTTAAATTAATAAAAAAAATAAATAAATAAAATAAAAACCTAATTTTAATCATTAGTGATTGATGTGAAATGAAAATCAACGTCAGTTTGGCTTAAAATACGGAAAATCACTCTTTGACGCTTAACTAGGTTCTCTAGAGAAAAATATTATTAAATATAAGTTGTAGGTCTTCTAATTTCTTATAAATTTAATTATATACACTTTTGTCGTAAAATGCATACTAAGGACGTAACCTGTAAAAAATCCCATTTTTTTACAGATTTTCATGAAAGAAAAACAGAAAATCGCTAATTATCACTGAACAAAACGTACAAGTAAATGTTCCAAATAAAAGTTATAGATTTTCAAATTTTCTACAACTTTTGTTATATACTTGTTTGCTCTAAAATCCATACGGTATTAAGGCCGCGATCTTCAAAAAAACATTTTCTACGAAAACACAGCCTCCCCAAGAATTTCAGCAGTTATGGCGCTTACCCTATTTTGTAGAGTGATTTATATAATAATTATGAGCCGTTTTTGATATAATTACAAAAAAGTGAAAAATTGCACGAATGAACTACTACTTCCAGTTGACCGATTTTGATGAAAATGTTCATGTCCAGTCCTCTAGTGCTACCTAACTTAAATTCCAAGTTTCAACTCGTACAATGTTCCGTTCTTGAGATATTTTTTCACGCACAGACTGATACTTGAAAACATGTTTTTTTTTTTGGGTCGGGGTTATGATAACGTGTATATCCGGTGAAAACTCAGATTTCGTAAAATCGACGTAAAAACAATACTTTCTTTCCTATATATTCATACAGGGAAAGAATTATCGAATTAGTGAAAAAACAAAAACGAAATATTTGTTAAATTTATTTGTGATTTATACTAGAAATATTTAGCAACTAGTTCCTGTATTTAAAAAAAATATTTTACGGATTATTTTGGTTTTTTTAATGTAATACAATATAGATATACTCAGATACTCAGATATACGGTTTTTTAAAAGTTATTACATCAAAATTACTACCGGGATGTAATGTTATATACAATTCGTAATGTTCGTAATGTTGATGTATAGATTTAAAAATAGATGTCAACCTTCTGGTAACCCGTCAAACAGGGTTTGTTACAAAGCGACCTTAGTACATCCCAAAACATGACGTAGTACATGCTATTACATATATATATAATATTAACAAAAGACATCTCAGCTCTTCATTGGCTTAAAAAGATTCCGTTGTATTGTTGCAGCCGGTTTGTTGCAATTGTAAACTTGTTTCTTCACAGTTTTCAAATCTAATTATGTTAAAAGATCTGATCCGTATAAAATCTTCCCTGTGAATCTTCTTGTAACTTTAAAAATTTGGTGTGAACACTCACATGAATTTCTTTTACCAGTGTAAATAATGAACAATATAACCTAACATTAGAAATAAAGAAAAAATTAACCTCAGAAAACATAACTTTATTTTAATCATGAGTGAATGATGCAAAATGAAAATCAACCTTAGTTTGACTTCATACGGAAATCACGCTTTCACAATAAACTAAGCTCTGTAGAGAAAAATTATTAAATTAAAAGTTTTAGACCTTTTAATTTTCAATAAATTTGATTATATACACTGTCACCGCCACCCCTTCTAATGAATCATTTACTGTGTTGCCGGCTTCAATAGTTCTCCCGGCCTTTGTTGGCATAGCGACAAACGGGGCTTTCGGCTGCGCACCGCAAAGGCCTTTGTCATCAAGCCCAAGCCAGTAGCCGCTCTCTACCACAGCGCTCCCGGCAGCTATATAAAGAGAGCTACACTGAGCAGAGATTCAATACCGTTCAAGACACAGAGCGATTCACTTCACATCAAGACAGAAGAGGACGAGCCCAGCCGAGACCGGACGCACCATTCCTGGTCTACGCTACCGGTGGCGGACGCTACATTCCCGCACCGGTCAGCCTTATTCGCCGGCCCGGAAAGAGCCGCCTCGGCCGCGCTATCGGCGGACGGCCTACGCCGACCCGACACTGCGGGGCTCTGGGGGCCACCACTGACACGCTGCAGTGGGTACCCAACTGCAGCTGAGGGAAGGCTAGGTCTGAACCCGGTAGCCGAGCGGTCACTCTTCGGGCTCCGTTGCCACCACGCCGGCTCGCCGCTTCCGACCCAGACAACGACAAGACGTCCACCACGGCACACGGCTGCCGGACTCCAGCGAGAACTAATCGACGACCCCGCAAGAGAGAAGATGATGCTTCCGCTCGCCGACCCGTCACCGTCATCGCCCGCTGACGCGAGCGATGCCCACAGCGGTCCCTCGATCGAGCCTTACGCCCACCGGACCCGACGAAGCAGCCAGCGACGCACTTTTGCGAGGGAAGAAGATGACGTCTCCGCTAGACGACGACACGCCGTGTCGCCCAGCCTCCGACCGCCATGACGACTACGACCGACCCCTCTCCAAGACGACCACCGCTTAAACGGCCCTTTTCAGGGCCACCAAACTAACAAGGTTAGCCTCTTAATGTCGCCATCCGGTGACAATACTTTTGTCGTAAGATGCATACGAAGGCCGAAATCTTTAAAAATCTGGTGTGAACCACTTCAACGACTTTCTGTTGCCAATGCAAATAATGACCAATATAACCTAACATTAGTAATAAAACATTAGAAATAAACAAAAAACTAACCTCAAATTACATAACCTATATTTAATCATGAGTGAAAGACGCAAAATGAAAATCAACTTCAGTTTGGCTTAAAAAGACGGAAAATAACTCTTTCACGATTAACTAGGCTCTGTAAAGATAAATGGTCTAAATAAAAGTTGTAGATCTTTTAATTTCCTATTAATTTTATTATATAGATAGGTACTCTTTTGTCGTAAAATGCATGCTAAGGCTGAAATCTTTAAAAAAAATATTTTTTTAACGTTTCGTGAGAAAATACAGAAAATCTCTAATTAACGCTCAACTAAGCGTTTTACAGAAAAAAGGTTGAAATAAAAGTTGCAGGATTTTAAATTGTCTGCAACTTTTATTAACACATTTATGCGCTGAAATGCATATTAAAGTCGCAATCTTAAAAAAACAAAATATTACGAGAGAACAGCCTTCCCGAGAATTTCAGCAGATATAGTGCTTACCCTATCTTGTAGAGCATAAAAAGTTTAGTAAATGAGGCGATTTTAAAAAGTATCGTAGGAGCCGTTTTTTGAGAAAATCGCACAAAAGTGAAAAATGACACGAATTACTACTACTTCCGGTTGACCGATATTGATGAAAATGTCCGTACGATATTCCGTTCTTGAGATACTTTGTTCACACATACATACACAC
The DNA here is from genome assembly GCA_035578175.1 of Catonia carolina. NCBI lineage: Eukaryota > Metazoa > Arthropoda > Insecta > Hemiptera > Achilidae > Catonia > Catonia carolina. The sequence goes on along the minus strand of JAQMRL010000014.1, from coordinate 16,444,344 downwards.
ACACACACACCGATTGCCAAAAACATGGTTTTTGGGTTCAGGGGTTGTGAAAAACGTGTAATCCGGTGAAAACTTGATTTCAAAAAAATCGACATGAAAACGATACTCTCCTTTTCCTATAAATTCATATAGGGCAAGAGAAAGTAAAAACGCTGTATAAAAAAAATGTATAGCTTTTGTGTTAAATATCAAAGCAAATATTCTAATTTGATTATTTGGATTTTCGATTTTACTTTCTCTTGGCCAAAATGGCATATATGATATATGGCTGTGTACAGCATGAGATAAAATTTTGATTTTCCGTCTCTTGTAGGCTTCTGACTCTGTAATATTTGATATTGAACTCTCCCACGACTTTCTCTAACTTTTTATTAACTTTAATTCGAAATCCTTTCCAGATTTGTAGAAATTGTACTGGTGGAGAAATTAACATTTCCGGTTTCCGGTACATTTATTAATTGTAAACAAAACTTTCGAGTACGTAATTCCTGTACAAGCGTTTCTTTATAATCTCAAAAATATATACTTTCTCTAAATGTTTTGGTCAAAAAGAAAATTCGATTTCAACGGATCTTCATATGTAGTTAGTGACACCCACAAGCCAAAGAAGAGATTCTTTGCTGTTAGTACTAACGTCGTAGGAACGAACAACTAACAGCTTGTTTAGTTAAAGCTCTAGTGACTTTGAACTTGTTTGATTTTACTAGCGCTATTAAGGGAGAGAAGGTCACGTGATTGACTGGAACTAGTAAACTAGCTCGGTCTGAACGTTTGGGAACGTTGCTAGTTAATCAAAACCTGCTAGTACTAGCTGCTAGTACTAGCAGCTAGTAAATTATTGTCGTGTTAATACACCTTTACGACATTTATTTAACGTATTATCCCACAAAATTTTTCTTGATTTTTACTTTCTCTTGCCTATATGAATATATAGGAAGGAAAGTATTGTTTTCATGTCGATTTTTCGAAATCGAGTTTTCACCGGATCTATACGTTTTCAGACCCCCTGAACCCAAAAAACATGTTTTTAGCGATTGGTCTGTGTGTGTGTGTGTGTGTGTCTGTGTGTCTGTGTGTGAACAGAATATCTCAAGAACGGAACATCGTACGAACTTGAAACTTGAAACTTAAGTTACATACCCCTACCGGACGCGACACGAACATTTTCATCAAAATCGGTCAACCGGAAGTAGTAGTTTATTCGTATAATTTTTCAGTTTTTTGCGATTTTCTCAAAAACTGGTCCTACGATTTTTTTTAAAATCGCCTATTTTACTCAATTTTTTATTCTCTACAAGATAGGGTAGGCGCCATGTCTGCTGAAATTCTGGGTGAGGCTGTTTTCACGTAAAAACGTTGTTTTTTTAAGATTACAGCTTTAATATGCATTTTAGCGCAAAACTTTATATAATAAAAGTTGTAGAGAATTGAAAATTCTACAACTTTTATTTCAAACATTTTTTTGTATAACGCTTAGTTTAGCGGTAATTTGCGATTTTCTGTTTTTTTTCTCACGAAAATGTGTGAAAAATTGATTTTTTTAAGATTTCGGCCTTAGTATGCATTTTACGACAAAAGTGTATATAATTTAATTTATAGAAAATTAAAAGATCTACAACTTTTATTTGAAGCATTTTTCTCTACAGAGCCTAGTTTAGAGAGAAAGAGTGATTTTCCGTATTTCTAAGCCAAACTGAGGTTGATTTTCATTTTGCATCATTCACTCATGATTAAAATAAGGTTATGTTTTTGAGGTTAGTTTTTTGTTTATTTCTAATAGTTTATTATTAATGTTAGGTTTATTGTTAATTATTTGCATTGGCAAGAGAAAGTTGTGTGAGTGTTTCACACCAGATTTTTTTTTTTTTTTAATAACTACACAACACTTCGCTGTTCCGAAATTTCGGATAATCCGAACTCATTTTTAATAAAAATATGTTTTAAAACTAAGTAGTTTTATAATAAACAATTGTTTTTAATATAGCCTACTTCGAAAAACACAAAATGTGGTGTGAACACGACTTTCTCTTCATTTATTAGTGCAAATAATGAACAATATAATCTAGCATTAGTAATAAAACATTAGAAATAAACAAAAATACATAACCTTATTTTAATCATGAGTGAATGATGCAAAATTAAAATCAACCTTAGTTTGGCTTAATAATACGGAAAATCACTTTCACTAGCCTGTGAAAATGCCGAAAATAAAGTTTTAGATCTTTTAATTTCCTATAAATTTGATTATATACACTTTGTCGTAAAATGCATACTAAGGCTGAAACCTTGAAAAATCCATTTTTTACAGATTTTCTTGAAAGAAAAAACAGAAAATCGCTAATTACAGTTAAACTGAATACTATTATACAAATAAATTTTTGAAATAAAAGTTGTAGGTTTTTTAATTGTCTACAACTTTGATTTTATATTTTTTGCGCTAAATGTATATTAAAGTCGCAATCTTAAATAAAAATTTTTTTACGAGAAAACAACCTCCGCAAGAATTTCAGTAGACATGGCGCCTACCCCTATCTTGTAGAGCATGAAAAATGTAGTAAATGAGGCGATTTTTTAAAAAATCGACGGAGCCGCTTTTGAGAAAACCGCAAAAAAGTAAAAAATGACACGAATAAACTATTACTTCCGGTCAGCCAATTTTGATGAAAATGTTCTTGTCGGGTCCTGTAGTGGTACCTAACTTAAATTTGAAGTTTCAACTTCGTACGATGTTCCGTTCTTGAGATATTCTGTTCACACACAGACCAATCTTTAAAAACATGTTTACACAGACCAATCACTAAAAACATGTTTTTTAGGTTCAGGGGGTCTGAAAACGATATATCTGGTGAAAACTTAATTTCGAAAAATCGGCATGAAAACAATACTTTCCTTCCTATATAGTTATATAGGCAAGAGAAAGTAAAAATCTTCAATTTTTTTTCTAGAGAACTTAGTCAATTATGATTTCCGGTATTTTTAAATCGAACCGAGATTGATTTTGATGTTACATTTTTTAATTTATTATAGTTCGTTATTTACAATGGCTAGAGAAAGTCGTGTGAGTGCTTCACACCAAAAAAAAAATTTATTGGGATTTATTTATTTATAGAGGTTAGTTTATTGTAAATTTACATTATATTATATTTATTAATATGGTAAGTTAGAATTGTGCAAAATTACAGCTCGTCCATGAATTTTATGAGACCAATAAAATATAATTAAAAAATAATTAATCATTTGTATTGTCACTTTCATATTTTATTAACAACAGTAAATTTTAGCCCACTGCCAAAAACAAAAGGAAACGCCTGATTTTTATAAAAATAAATTCGACTGACTGTTTTAAAAAATTTATTAATAGATAACCTTGGAAATTGTCTCTATTATTAAGTTAGGTAACAGAATATTGAAAATGCATAAGATTTTTTTTTTACTTTCGCTTGCCTATATGAATATATAGGAAGGAAAGTATTGTTTTCATGTCGATTTTAAGAAATCGAGTTTTCACCGGATCTACACGTTTTCAGACCCCCTGAACTCAAAAAACATGTTTTTAGTGATTGGTTTGTGTGTGTGTGTTTGTGAACAGAATATCTCAAGAACGAAACATCGTACGAACTTGAAACTTAAGTTTCATACCACTACCGGACCCGACACGAACATTTTCATCAAAATCGGTCAACCGGAAGTAGTAGTTTATTCGTGTAATTTTTCACTTTTTTGCGATTTTCTCAAAAACTGGTCCTACGATTTTTTTTAAAAATCGTCTGGTTTACTAAATTTTTTATGCTCTACAAGGTAGGAGAGGTGCCATGTTTGCTGAAATTCTTGGAGAGGCTGTTTTCACGTAAAACAGTAGTTTTTTAAGATTGCGGCTTTAATATGCATTTTAGCGCAAAAATTTATATAATAAAATTTGTAGATAATTTAATATTCTACAACTTTTATTTTAAACACTTTTTTGGGTAACGCTTAGTTTAGCGGTAATTAGCGATTTTCTGTTTTTTTCTCACGAAAACGTGTGAAAAATCGATTTTTTAAATATTTTGGCCTTAGTATGAACTTAACGACAAAAGTGTATATAATTAAATTTATAGGAAATGAAAAGATCTACAACTTTTATTTATAGCATTTTTCTCTACAGAGCCTAGTTTAGCGTTAAAGAGTGATTTTCCGTATTTTTTAGGCAAACAGATCGATTTTCATTTTGCGTTCTTCATACATGATTAAAATTAGGTTATGTTTATTGAGGTTAGTTTTTTGTTTATTTCTAATGTTTTATTACTAATGTTAGGTTTATTTTTAATTATTTGCATTGGCAAGAGAAAGTTGTGTGAGTGTTTCACACCAGATTTTTTTATTAACAGTAAATTTTAGCCCACTGCCAAAAACAAAAGGAAACGCCTGATTTTTTTAAAAATAAATTTGACTGACTGTTTAAAAAAAATTATTAATAGATAACCTTGGAAATTGTCTCTATTATTAAGTTAGGTAACAGAAAATTGAAAATGCATTAGATATTTTTTTTTATATGTGTGTGTCTCAGTAATAGATAAGACATTTAAAATTTGACCTTGCTAATAGCTCTCTAGTTGTGAATTAATATTTAAGATCACCGTCGTTCAGCTGCACACACTATAGCATACTAATACAGAAATATGATAAGTTATGTTAATTAAAACTTAAGACATGTTTGCAAATCCATTCGTGATCAAGGTTAACCTTCATTATCCGGATTACGGATATTACATTCAATTGCACTTTACTGTTTTGGAATTACAATAAATACTAGTGTGAAACAATCACACGATTTAATCTTTCCAATGTAAATTTTGAAAAACATTACCTAATTTTAATCTCATCACATGGTCAGCCAATTAAATGACTAAATCATTTTAGAACAGAAGAGGTAGAGGTGTAAAAGACACTAATCAGAGATATTTCTTCTGAAAGTAATTAATTTCATTATACAGCCAGACCCTGTGGTGAATGAAGTGAAGGTGTCATTTGCAGAGTGAAAAATATGTACTTTTCAGAGGGCCCGGCATGCTGATAAGCATAGTTTTCCACTCAGTGAGGAAGGCAATGGTAAACCACCTCACTCCTCGTTTTACTTAGTAAAATCTCAATAGGTTCAAACCAGCCTTTCGGCTGATGACCTAAAAAACAAGTGAATAACGCAAAATAAAAACGTCTGTAGAACTTAAAAAAAATGGTGTGAAACACACACACAACTTTCTCTTGCCAATGCAAAAATGATCATATAACATAACATTTATAATAAAACATTAGAAATACACAAAAAACTAACCTCAAAAAAATGTAACCTTATTTAAATCATGAGTGAATGATGCAAAATAAAAACCAAACTCAGTTTGGCTTATAATACGGAAAATCACTTTCACGCTAAACTAGGTTCTGTAGAGAAAAATGCTCTAAATAAAAGTTGTTTAATTCCTTATAAATTTGATTATATACACTTTTATCATAAATTGCAAACTAAGGTTGAAATCTTAAAAAAACGTTTTTTACAAATTTTCCTGAAAACAGAAAATTACTAATTACCGCTTAATTAAGGGTTATACAAAGAAATGTTTGAAATAAAATTTATAGGTTTTTAAATTTTTTTTCAACTTTTATTATGTACATTTTTGCGCTAAAATGCATATTAAAGAAATAACTTAAAGAAACAATTTTTTACGAGAAAACCTCCCCAAGAATTTCAGCTGACAGCGCCTACCCTATTTTGTAGAGCATAAAAAATTTAGTAAATGAGGTAATTTTAAAAAAAGAAAACGTAGGAGCCGTTTTTGAGAAAATCGCAAACGTGAAAAATGACGAATAAACTACTACTTCCGGTTGACCGATTTTGATGAAAATGTTTTCGTATTTTTAGGTTTTTCCGAGGTTGATTATCCTTTTGCGTGATTTACTCATGATTAAAATTAGGTTATGTTTTTCGTTTTACATTGACAAAAGAAAGTCGTGTGTTTTACACCAGATTTTTTAACATTATTATTTTGATTCTTTGTTACCTTAAACGCTTTACCATTTAAACAGATGACTGTAAATTAGTACTTACATGAAATATTTTGTTTTCGTTCACTGTCTTTCTTGGTTCATTAAACAGGATGTGGTAACAAAAGCGTTTTACATTAAAAACAGTTGTATTTCGTTAGGAAACGGAAATGCGAACTGGGTTATTGTTAAATGATTGATAAACAAGTCATGACCTTTTTAAAATTTAAATATTTTGTAATATATATTTTTTTTACGTGGGTTAATTAGTAAATTACATTTTAAAATTTATCGTATCTTTACTGTATTTATATTTTCGGTTTTCCTTATGTACTTATTGTTTTACATGTATTACAAGTTTGTTTTATTTCCTTTGTTCTTTTTGTGACTTATTTATGCAAAATCTGGTGTAAAAAACACTCACGCGACGTTCTCTTGCCAATGCAAATAATAACAATATAACCTAACAATAGTAATAAAACATTAGAAAAAAAATGTGTGAAACACTCACACGACTTTCTCTTGCCAAAGCAAATATTGAACAATATAACCTAAGAAATAAAACATTAGAAATAAACAAAAAACTAACCTCAAATAAACGTAACCTTATTTTAATCATGAGTGAATGATACAAAATGAAAATCAACCTTAGTTTGGCTTAAAAATACAGGAAATCACTCTTTCATGCTAAACTAGGCTCTGTAGAGAAAAATACTTACAACAAAAGTAGAAATCTTTTAATTTCCTATACATTTTATTATATACACTTTGTCGTAAAATGCAAACTAAGACTGAAATCTTGAAAATCCATTTTTTTACAGATTTTCATGAAAAAAAAACAGAAAATCACTAATTACCGCTAAACTAAATATTATACAAAGAAATGTTTGAAATAAAAGTCGTAGGTTTTTTAATTGTCTACAACTTTGATTTTAAATTTATTTGCGCTAAAATTCATATGAAAGTTGCAATCTTGGAAAAAACAGTTTATTTACGTGGGAACAGCCTCTCCAAGAATTTCAGCAGACATGGCGCCTACCCTATCATGTAGAGCGTAAAAACGTAGTAAACCAGGCGATTTTTTAAAAAAATCGTAGGAGCCGTTTTTGAGAAAATCGCAAAAAAGTGAAAAATTACATAAATAAACTACTACTTCCGGTTGACGATTTTAATAAAAATGTTCGTGTCGGGTCCGGTAATGGTATGTAACTTAAAGTTAATGAAAATCTACTGTTAAATTACTACTGATCACTACTACTACTACTGTCTACTGACTACTACTACTGTCTACTGATAACTCTCGCGGACGACTTTACCTATAAGAAGATATTAACACTTCTTTTTTTTATGTCCTAAGCACTTTTGTTTAGCTAATTCTGGTAAATTTATTGTTTAAATGAATTTAGGTAGGTATAATATTTTATTTGAATATATGAATTATTTGTTTTTATCCAGCTTTCGCTTTTTGACATTTTAATGAAACTTTTCTCAATAAATTAAATATTTAGATAAATAAAATATTCGGTTTGCCGGTATTTAGATTTCACATGTATAAGAGGGAAAGTGAAGAAGTAAGATGGTGTTTTTGATCAGTCTCATGCAGTAACATGTAAATGAAACTTTCTAATTTATTTATCATAATTATTTTTGTTCTTATATTGTGGCAGTGAAATTATGCCGGTTTCTATAATTCATACATTATTATAAAATTCCAATTATATAATTACAAACTGTATTTGTAGTTTTATAATTTCGCAAAATCATTGCGATTTAATAACTTATATCATACGTCTCTAACAAAACTAGTAAGTCAAAAAATTTAGTGTGAAACACTTTAACGACTTTCTCTTGCCAAAACAAATAATGAACAATATAACCTAATATTAGAAAAAAACATAAGAAAACAACAAAAAAATAACCTCAAATAACATAACCTCATTTTAATTATGAGTAAATGATGCAAAATTAAAACCAACCTCACTTTAGGTTGATAATACGGAAAATCACTTTTTTACGCTAAACCAGGCTAGAGAAAAATGCTCTAAATCAAAATTGTAGATTTTTTAATTTCTTATAACTTTGATTATATACTTTTTTGTCGTAAAATGCATACTAATCCGAAATCTTGAAAAATCAATTTTTTACAGATTTTCATGAAAAAAAATAACAGAAAATCACTAATTACCGCTAAACTAATCGTTATACAAAGAAACGTTTGAAATAAAAGTTGTGGATATTTAAATTGTCTGCAACTTTTATTATATACTCTTTTGCCCTAAAATGTAGCTTACATATATAAAGGCCGCAATCTTTAAAAAAAATTGTTTTTTACGAAAGCGCAGCCTATCCTAAGAATTTTAACAAATATGGCGTATACCCTATCTTGTAGAGCATAAAAAATGTAAAAAATGAGGCGATTTAAAAAAAAATCAAAACAGCCGTTTTTGAGAAAATCGCAAAAATTTAAATATTACTCGAATAAACTACTACTTCCGGTTGACCGATTTCGATGAAAATGTTTCTTTCGGGTCCTCTAGTGGTATCTAACTTAAGTTTCAAGTTTCAACTTCGTACGATATTCCGTTCTTGACATATTCTTTTCACACACAGCACACACACAAACCAATCGTTAGAAACATGTTTTTTTTGGGTTCGGGGATCTGAAAACGTGTATATATCCGGTGAAAACTCGATTACGAAAATCAACATGCAAACAATACTCTCCTTCCTGTATATTCATATAGGCTAGAGAAAGTAAAAAATTTACTATTTACTTAAAATTTACTAAATAAATAATTATCATGTGTTGGTTTATGATACAGTAAAATAAACATGAAAAGTTCCTGTAGAATATTGTAATAAAAAATAATTTTATTGTTTTAAACTAACCTAGGGTAATAACAATTAAAATGACAATAAAATTTTTAATGACGACCGCAAGACCACATGCGTAATTATATTATATGGTATAAGTAAATCCTGTTTTAACCTACAATTATTAATTTTTATTTATACGTTTTGTTTCCTGAGATGCAAGGGTTTCCATATAGTTGTTCGTCCACTTTTTTTATCACGTGACGTGTCAAGGACTTGACGTCATTTTGTCATGCTAATGGATATTTCAACCATAAAAATCTGGTGTGAAACACTCACACGATTTTCTCTCAACAATGCAAAAAATGAACAATATAACCTAACATTAGTAATAAAACATTAGAAATAAACAAAAAACTAACCTCAAAAAACATAACCTTATTTTATATATAACGATGTGTGTGTTGTATATAACGATTTTAATCATGAGTGAATGATGCAAAATTAAAACCAACCTTAGTTGGCTTTAAAAATACGGAAAATCACTCTTTCACGCTAAACTAGGCTCTGTAGTGAAAAATGCTCAAAGTAAAAGTTTTAGATATTTTAATTTCTTATAAATTTTATTATATACACTTTTGTCGTAAAATGTCTGAAAAATTGTTTAAAAAAACAATTTTTTGCATGTTTTCGTGAGAAAAAAACAGAAAATTGCTAATTACCGCTAAAATAAGATTTTTAAATTGTCTACAACTTTGATTATATACACTTATGACCTACAATGCATATTAAGGCTGCAGTCTTAAAAAAACAATTTTTTTTACGAGAAAACAGTCCCAAGAATTCCAGCAGACATGGCGCGTACCCTATCTTGTAAAGTATAAACAATTTAGTAAATGAGGCGATTTTTAAAAAAGTCTTCGAAGCCGTTTTTGAGAAAATCGCAAAAAAGTGAAAAATGACACGAATAAACTACTACTTCCGGTTGAACGATTTTGATGAAAATGTTCGTGTCGGGTCCGGTAGTAATATCTAACTTAACTTTCAAGTTTAAACTTCGTACGATGTTCCATTCTTGGGATATTTTGTGCGCGCGCGCACACACATACACACACACTGACCCATCGCTGAAAACATGTTTTTTTGGGGTTTAGGGTCTGAAAACATATATATCCGGTGAAAACTGGATTTCTAAAAATCGACATGAAAACAATACTTTCCTTCCCATTTATTCGTATAGGGTAAAAGAAAATAACGTAGGCTACATTTATTACATAATTTCATGCTAGACATATAAATTATATTTACAGTACTGTATTTTTAACTGACTCCACACGTCTGGACTATCAATTTTAGGGAGTTTTTTATTCATTTCCGGATGGAATTCTTTTAGTAAAGACTGTTACAGACAATTATAAACTTTTAAATACCAGACGGCGCGCGACTTAAAAAGACTTTTGTTTTGTTGTATTTTTATTTAAGGTGTCGGAAATATAGTTTGTATTATCCGGTACTTTTTGGACGTTATCCAATCTCATTCAAATTTTAAACATTGAAACCTGACCGTGGTATTTTAAATACTCTTTATTTATATGTGTATACGGTTAAAAGATATTTAAATGTGTATTTTAGTTGTCATCCTGTAATTATTTTTATTAAATAATATGTACGTCCGGTTTCTGTAAGAAGTTTCTTCATAATTAATTAGAAAGATCGCCTTTTTAATTCATCTTGCCGTATATGAATAAATATAAAAAAGTATTGTTTTCATGTCGATTTTTCGTAATTATTTGAGTTTTCATCGGATATACACGTTTTCAGACCACCTGAACCCCAAAAAAAATGATTTTAGCGATTGGTTTGTGTGTTAACAAAATATTTCAAGAACGGAATATTCTACAAAGTTGAAACTTGAAACTTAAGTTAGATACCACTAGAGGACCCGACACGAACATTTTCACCAAAATCGGTCAACCAGAAGTAGTAGTTAATTCGTGTCATTTTTCACTCTTTTGATTTTCTCAAAAACGGCTCCTACGATTTTTTTTAAATCGCCTTATTTATTAGATTTTTATGCTCTACAAGATAGGGTAGGCACCCCAGTCTACTGAAATTCTTGGGGAGGTTGTTTTCTCGTAAAAAAATTGTTTTTTTAAGATTGCGACTTATATAGGCCTATGCATTTTAGCGCAAATATGTATGTAATAAAAGTTGTAGAGAATTCAAAATCCTACAACTTTTATTTCAAACATTTTTTTGTATAAAGCTTAGTTTAGCGGTAATTAGTGATTTGCTGTTGTTTTTTTCATGAAAACTGTAAAAAAATTCGATTTTTTTTAAAGATTTCAGTATTTTTATGCATTTTACGACAAACGTGTATACAATCAAATTTATAGAAAAATAAAAGATCTACAACTTTTATTTATAGCGTTTTTCTCTTCAGAGCCTAGTTTAGCGTGAAACAGTGATTTTCCGTATTATTAAGCCTAACTGTGGTTGATTTTCATTTTACGTCTTTCATTTATAATTAAAATTAGGTTACGTTTTCTTATATAATAAACTAAAAATTTTACATTTTTAGTTTTATTTCAGAAGGAACTTTTTTTCTATGAAAATGTGTGTGGAAATCATACAAAGTAACTCGTCTAACCAATGTTACTTAACAATTTATTGCATTTGATAGGGCACTAGGATCCCATATTTTTGACCTCGTAAATGTATAACTGTTATTGATACTGTATGACAATTTTTTGTGTGGAATTTCATTAATAGATGGTTTTTCCTTGTGATTCCAGGTAGAATGTCAACTGGAAAGAGACTAGCGAAAAGATCAATTGTGGGTACGCGCGTTGTGGCCCCAGGGGACGACGGTTTATTATATTCTGGTGTAATAACGACAGTTAAAAGCTCCAGTGATGATTCCGCTACAAAATATACAGTCCGTTTAGAACATTCTAGACGTGTTGCCGTGTTTAAAGATCGTGATTTAATTGGTCCTGGTTTTGGATCCATACACGGACTTACCCTTCAACCGGGTCAAAAAATTTATTTAACTTATAACGGCCGAGAAACTTCCGGCCTTGTTCAAAATCATGATACTAACAAGGATGAGGTCGTTGTCCATGTAAACCCACCTGGTCTCGAGGTAAGCTACATTTTTTATTAACTCTACATTAATTCAATGTTACTTAATTCTATTACTTAAAATTATTTTGTACAAATTATGTTTCGTCTTCCTATTAAAAAACCTGGTGTGAAACACTCACTCGACTTTCTCTTACCAATGTCTATAATACACAGTATAACCTAACATTAAAAATAACAAAAAATCTGGTGTGAAACACTCGCACAACGTTTTCTTGCCATTGCTAATAATGAACAATATAACCTAAAATTAGTAACAAAACATAAGAAACAAAAAAAAATTAACCTCAATAAATATAACCTAATTTTAATCATGAGTGAAAGACGCAAAATGAAAATCAACTTCAGTTAGGCTTAAAAATACGGAAAATCATTCTTTCACGCTAAACTAGGCTCTGTACAGAAAAATGCTCAAAATAAAAGTTGTAGATCTTTTAATTTCCTGTAAATAATACTCTTTTGTCGTAAAATGCATACCGAGGCTGAAACCTTAAAAAATCGATTTTTTACACGTTTTCGTGAGAAAAAAACAGAAAATCGCTAATTACCGCGAAACTAAGGGTTATACAAAAAAAGTTTAATACAAAGGTTGTAGGATTTTAAATTCTCTACAACATTTACTAAAAATATTTTTGCGTTAAAACGCATATTAAAGCCGCAATCTTAAAAAAAAACAATTTTTTTAATGAAAAAACAACCATCACAAGAATTTCAGCAGATACGGCGCCTACCCTATCTTGTAGAGCGTAAAAAATTTAGTAAATGAGGCGATTTTTAAAAAAAGCATAGCCGTTTTTGAGAAAATCGCAAAAAGTAAAAAAATTACACTTATAAACTACTTCTTCCGGTTGACCGATTTTGATGAAAATGTTAGTGTCGGTTCCAGTAGTGGTATGTAACTTAAGTTTCAAGTTCGTGCGGTGTTCCGTTCTTGAGATATCTGTTCACACACACATGCACACACAGACCAATCGCTAAGAACATGGTTTTTGGGTTCATGGGGTCTAAAAACGTGTAGATCCGGCAAAAAATCGATTTCGAAAAATCGACATGAAAACAATACTTTCCTTCCTATATATTCATATAGGCAAGAGAAGGTAAAGGCTAACCTCAAAAACATTATCTAATTTTAATCATGAGTGAATGATGCAAAATTAAAATTAACCTTAGTTTGGCTTAACACTACGAAAAATCACTTTTTGACGCTAAACTAGGCTCTGTAGAGAAAAATGTTTTATACAAAGGTAGTCGTTCAATTTCATTTTCCGTTGTTTAGGTCAACAGCCAGAAGGCTGGTTTGAACCTCTAGAGGTTTTACAAAGTAAAAACGAGGATTGACGTGGTTTACTATTGCCTTCTTTACTGAGTTGAAAGAGTATACTCTGAGCCTACTGAAAAGCACCGACATTCCACCCTGCAAATGACACCACTTCATTCACCACAGGGTCTGGCTGTATAGTGAAATTCATTACTCTTACAGGAGATAACTCTGACTAGTGTATTTTACACCTCTACCTCTTCTGTTCTTAAATAGTTCAGTCATATAATTGGCTGACCATGTGATAAGAAACAGAACTATTTTTTGTAGCCTTGGAACCAGCAGATTGAGTGCGATTAATTTAAAACTCCACCTCTCCGTTACGGCGATTATTTATTTTTTTCTTTGTCATCAGTCTCTCGACTGGTTTGATGCAGTTCTCCAAGCTGTTCTATCTTGCGCAAGTCGTTTCATATCTACATACCTGTAACACCCTACATCTTTTGTAATTTGCTTTACATATTCTAATCTTTGCCTCCCCTTACAATTTACTCACTCAATTTTACCCTCCATTATTAATAGCCCAATAACTGGATGTCTTAAGATATGCCCCACTAGCCTATCCCTTCTTCTGGTAAGATGCTTCCATATACTTCTTTTTTCATCCGCTCGCCTAAGAACCTCTAAATTACTTATTTATTATTTTCTATAAAGTTGATTTATACACTTTGTCGTTAAATGGATAATTTTAGTTGTTAAATACCGAAATATTAAAAAAAAAAATTTTTTTTACAGATTTTCATGATTTTCAATAAGATTTTCAATAACAGAAAACCACTAATTACCGCTAAACTAAGCGTTATACAAAGACATGAAACTTGAAATTTAAGTTAGGTACCACTAGAGGACCCGACACAAACATTTTCATCAAAATCGGTAGTAGATTATTTAGGGCGTTCCTATTAAAATTCATCTACGTTACAGATTTTTGATACATGAACACATGAAAGAACGTAGTAATTTGTTTTGAACGTTGTGTGGTACGTTGTACACCGTACCCGATTAAAACGTATTTGTGAATGAAATAAATTAAGTTTCAACTATGAATGGTGCGAAGCGGATGAATAATTAATTAGATTATTTTATTATTCATTTAGCAACCAAATACGCTCATAATTTTGTCTGCTAGATTTTTTTTAAAAATTGCTATGTAATCTTCCACGAATGTTAAAATTATAAAATTTTATAAATTATACGAATATAAAAAGTACTAAACTTTTAAAAATCTGGGGTGAAATATTCACACAACTTGCTATTGCTAATATAACCTAATATTAGTAGTAAAACATTAGAAATAAAACAAAAATTAATCTCAAAAACATAACCTTAGTTAGGCTTAACAATACGAAAAACCACTTTTTGACGCTAAACTAGTCTCTGTAGAAAAAATGCTTAAAATAAAAGTTGTAGACCTTTTAATTTACTATAAATTTGATTTATGCATTTTTCTCGTAAAATGCATACTTAAGCTGAAATCGTTAAAAATTCATTTTTTGACAGATTTCATGAAAAAAATCATTTATTACCGCTAGCGTAAGCGTTGTACAAAGTCATTTTTCGAATAAAAATTGTAGGTTTTTAAATTTTTTACAACCTTAATTTTATACACTTTTGCCTTAAAATGCATATTATGGCTGCAATCTTTAAAAAACCCTTTTTTTCTACGAGAGTACAGCCTCCCCAAGAATTTCAGCAGACATGGCGCCTACCCTATCTTGTAGAGTATAGATAAAAAATATAGTAAATGAGGCGATTTTAATCAAAAATCGTAGAAGCCGTTTTTGTGAAAATTGAAAAAAATTTTAAATGATACGAATAATTTACTACTTCCGGTGACCGATTTTGATGAAATTTTTCGTGTTGGGTCCTCTAGTAGTACCTAACTTGAGTTTCAAGTTTCAACTTCGTATGATGTTCCGTTCTTGAGATAATTTTTTCACATACACACACACACACACACACACACACACACCAATCGCTAAAACATGTTTTTTGGGTTCAGTGGGTCTGAAAACGTGTAGATTCGGTGATTACTCGATTTCGGAAAATCAACATGAAAACAATACTTTCCTTCCTAAATATTCATATAGACAAGAGAATGTAAAACTCTGGTGTGAAACACTCACACGAATTTATATTGCCAATGTATATAATGAACAATAACCTACGTTTCATCATGAGTAAACAATGCCTTATTTAAAAACATTTAACTTATTTAAAGGTAAACATAACCTTATTTTAATCATGAGTGAATGACGCATAATGAAAATCAACCTCTGTAGAACTTAAAAATACGGAAAATCAGGAATACGGTAAACTAAACTCTGGAGGGGAAAATGTTTGAAATAACAGTTGTAGGTTTTTTAATTTTGTATATCTTTAATTATAGGACATTTTTGTCGTAAAATGCCTACTAAGTCCAAAACCTCAAAAACCCTATTTTTTGAAAATAAAATTCTAAAACTTATATTTTAAGCATTTTCATCTAGAGTTGAGGTTAACGTCAATTAGTGATTTTTCGTATGTTTAAATTCTCTACAGCGGTTCATTTTTCGTCATTCACTTATGATTAAAGTTAAGAAAGTTAAATCACTAATGATTTAAGTATATTGGGCATTATTTACATTGGCAAGAGAAAATCGTGTGTGTTTCATATCATATATTTTTATCGTTTAATCTGTAACGAAACAGAAATCATTGGCTCTAGATTCGAATCTAACCGCACCTTGTGGACGACCTTAAAAAAATAATGCAAATATGGGTGTAACTTCAATTTTAAAGTAGCTATACTGTTTTAAAATTAGAGTGAGAAAGAAAAGTTGTTGAAAGGGAAGGGAGTGAGTAAGAGGGGAGTAACGAAAGTTGCAAAATAAGTTATTGCATGAAGACAGTACGTCTAATGTACATGGTAGTTTTGAAATCTTTTGTCCGAGGTAATAATTTTACAGGTAAAGCTCATAGTAATGCAATCTAGTCAGCTGTGTACCTTGTGAAAGCCGTTTCGAGTCCACTACACACGCTTACGTTTAATTTTTTAATGAGGTCAAGTCTAAGTAGGTAGGCCTAGATAGCGATCTTTTTTCTACAGTACATGGAGTTCTTGATCGTTCAAGGTAGCAATGTCACAGTTTGCTGTATTCGATTTTAATTCTGTTTTGATAATTTATTTTAGATTTATCAGTTGTTTTGTTAATAAATTGATCTGATTATGAAATTTTGTTGCGGTCAAAATATTAATACGGTTTTTCGAAGTTAATTTTTTGAAGGAATTATAGTATTAATAGAAATTGAAATATGAGAAACCCGACAATTTCAGTCCGGAGGGTTTTACAGAATTCTGGGGTGTAGAATATTATTTAACATTGGATTGGAAGATGTACCCCAAAGTTTGAATTTCAGCAACTATGACATCGATTACGAATTTTGCTGGTGTGAACCTGTAGAGGTTTATTATACTAAGTTTTACTTAGTAAAACTAGGAGTGAGGTGGTTTACAATTGACTTCCTCACTGCGTGGAAAAGTACGCTTATTAGCATGCCGGGCCGTCTGAAAAGC